>MU172931.1:72362-150427 GCA_016695475.1 Suillus decipiens | reverse complement strand
GTGTATGTTTCAGCGTGCTTATCCTATCTGCACCATGTCTAACAAGACCACTCAGACACTGTTGCAGAGGGCGTCTCTGATGCTCAAGGTGATTATTTTGTGATATTCTCATTGTTACCAAGACTACTCACCTGGTTGATAACATAGATGTTGAGAAGCGCGCCTAGAAGACATACTCATGTATGTTTCTGCGTTTTTTTATCATTTGCATCTTGTCTAACGAGATGCGCATTGTGGCACAGATATGGTTGCCGAATGATGCCGTGATGTCGAAGGTAATTGTCTATGGCTTGGATTTGAATACTATATTCACGTTTGTCAATGTACAGGTGTTGTTGAAGGTATGTCTCGAGCATCCTCTTGGAGTCTCACACTTTCTAAACCATGACCGCCGCGACAGCCTAAGGCAAGAAGCCCGAAGTTATCTGTATCTTGTAACTTGTCTTTGTTATGGTGCAAATTAGTTCAATAGAGGTATTACTATCGCACAATCATCTGATCGCAAGAACCAATTTCCATCGATTCCTAACTCTCGCTAAGTGTCGAGCACTACACTCATCCGCCACTTCCGGGTTGTGGTCTGCGAAAGTCAAACTTAAGGTGTTTATGTGCTTCTGTGGCTAGGAAAGATGTACTTCTATTCCGTATACTTGTGTACTGTGCAAGAAAGTTCTCGGGTAGCGTTGGTAACATCCTGTCCTCTCTTTCGGAGAGCAATTGTGACTTGATGTCCACTGACTGACACGCTACGAGGAAGAGATAAGACAGCCACGGCTTCGGAGTTGATTGTAGATAGGTGCTAGATATGCTGCCGAACCCCCAGATTTGTCAGTAAGCAGTATTGTAGCAGTACTGACGATTTTATCATTTGCTCTGTTGTCTCGAGCCAGACCGTCATCTGCACAGCTGCTTGTCACTGAGCAAGGCTACTAGTTATAATAAGTCGCGCAGGGCCACATCCGCGGCAGGGCACGCTATCATGTGACCCAAAACAACTGTAGACCATGGATGACAAATGGAAGTTCAGTAGAGAACCGCACCTTGGACCAAAGCCACGAGCGCCGGGAACACCATTTTGACAATGATAAAACACATGCGAATGCACTGTAAGGCTTGCGGTGGTTCGAAGGGGAAAAGAGAACAGGTACAAGATATATAAGAAACGTGTTAGGTAACACAAAGAAAGATAAGGGTAGGCTTTAGAGACGAGGACTTTCTAGGAGGCTTTCGGTCGTACTTGGAGCGGGGATTCCACTGTAGGATTCGTTTCGCTCCACTATATCTAGATACGAGAGTACATGGGTGGTATATATACTGAAAACAATAAGGGTCCTCGGTGACGGATGAGCCGAACGATTAGGTAAAAACGGAGCCAGACGAGAGTGGCGTCGCACTTGAAAGGGTAGAGTAGAACGGAAAGGAAAGGGGGTACGAAAATTTGAGTAAGTGACGATATGATGAGTATGGTTTTGCCAGAATAACGAGGGTCGAATATTAGTTCTGAGAACGCCGGATTGAGAGTAAAGTGACATTAACGAAAGAAAGGAACTGAATGTTGACAGAGATGACAAAGTTGTTGTAAAGGATAGGGATCAGGAGCATATGTGTTGACGACGGCAGTGAAAAGGGAAGAAGGAATGTATCCGCGTGACTTTCGGATGCGAAGTGTCGCATCACTGGGTCACGTGTACGGTCTGGAATGCGTCAAAAGGTCCGAGCGTTAGGGCTTGGGCTGGGCGTAGAGAACATCCAGTCCTTACACAGATGGCACTGCAACCAACGATTGCGCAGAACTATCGACCCGCAGAACGGATGCGCTTAAACCTTCGAGTATAAACAACGTAATATGACGAAAACTAGAAAAGTCACGAAACTATATGCGAGTGAGAACTTGTTCTACTACGTGGCTGTGAAGTTGTTTGACATACGGTAAAAATATAAATAAAAGTCTGGTGCAGCCAAAAGTCCTTGCACTGATTATTTGCAACACATCTGTACTTGCCACGGCCCCCACCTCCAACCTCATTAGACCATTCACTGTAAAAGCTAGTACCACTTGCTCATAGCTCTCCGACTTGTTGTCTACCAGCGGATTACTTGATTCACCAATACTACAGCCATGAGGGACAGATGATTCACCCAATATGCGCTGCATGTATACAATTGAAGGAATATGTCTGCCTAACGTCGTCGTGAACGTTTCGACACCAAACGAAGTTCGAACCTACTAAGTACAGCGTGTCACACGTCACACACCTTTTGTTCATTTGGTCACACGTAAGTAGGGTCGAACCTAAGCGCGTATCTCTACAGTACATTCATTGCACTGTGTTTAGGTGCCACAACCCTGTTTGCTTTAATGATGTACCCTGATCCATTTCACATTGCTGGGCTGTGTTACAGTATGATGATCCTTTGTGGTTTTGAGACTACTTAGTACAGGGAATGTTTGAATTTTCTTTGCAGCGTTCTTACGTGAGTTATAGCTTAGTCAGCTGGGTTCTCCGAGTTTATAATCTTTAAATCAAGACTTGTTTTAGCTCACACGCGCACGGCACAACTTGATCTTTATTCCGTGCCCTTGGAACACCATTAATCACGGGCCTCATGTACACGCTGCGATCTGTTTACGGTGGTTTGTTTCCATGCTATCAGAAGTATATATCATGAGCATCAATCCCGCTTGAGACGAGCGAGCACGATGGTGATGCTCCGTTACACTCCTGAAGTACTTTGGAGCAACGTACATGCAGCGCAACGTAACTGTAAGAACGTAATGACAAGACCTCGAAAACCTCGTCAGCTGCCTGACTTACCCGTGTAGGTGGTGGCAAAAACATATTTATTATTGACCACAAATAGGACAGCCTTCTGGTATTCACCAATGGCAATAAGCGTAATTGAAGGTGGCTTTTGGCGCTCATGTCCTTCGTATGGTCACCATCATCTTCCTCCACTGAAATTCATCCACACTATCATGGTCCCGTCGACAAGTTACAATGCCGGATACACCGTCACTGACTTATTCAATATCGATGACTCCGACTGCATCTTCCCCGGGTGTGGAGGATTGCATTCCGTGTATCTTATCTGTATTATCATCGCCGGACATTTCAAAACACGAGCCTGTGCCGGTGCCACTGCTATCATTCATCATCATCCTCGTACCTGCGAATGACAACAATCACTTAGACATGTCATCCGTTTCGGGAACCTGACAACCTATTTTTTCCTGTCAACTACATATGCTTCATATCGAATCTCGCGACTATGCACGAGATCTGCGATCAACAAGTTTTAACTTGTATCTTACCATCTTTCAGTGCTTCCCACCGGGGCGATCCTATCTCCACACAAATAAATAGTGCGGCCGTCGGAAAGTTATGTTCTCACAGTCGCTGAAACACAAGCGTACTAAAGGGGGCAGATGTTGGGATTTCACGACCGTGGACTCGATCTGTAAACATGATAATATCGGGCGCGGCTCTCTGCTTGGTTGCATTTATTGCCTACATAGCTTGGCGACGTAACGCACGACGGTATACTTTGAAAGACATTCGTGGGCCTCCTTCGAGCTCGTTCTGGCTAGGTAACACTCGGTCTTCTTTTCAAAGTTTGGACATCCCTCAAATACTACATCTGCAGGTAGCGAGAAAGTACAACGAAATGCTAAGCAAGTGGGGGACATGGAATTTCAATGGGTTCGCCAATACGGTCCAACTTGGATGACTAAAGGATGTTTGGGGGTGTGTTCACCAAGTCCTCCGACATTCCACCACTCACGAGCCTCAGGAGGAAATTCTTTGGACCGCTGACCCCCGTGCTCTACAATACGTCTTTCATACGTCTGGTTATCGGTTTTCAAAGAGAACCGCTGCCACTGAAACGACGCGCCTCTTCACAGGAGAGAGTATTTTAACTGCAGATGGTGCATTTTTTACCTTTGCTACCTTAGTACGCAGCTCATATCTTCCAGCCGTCGATCATCAAAGGCACAGAAAGATCATGAATCCTGCTTTTGGTGCTGCCCAACTTCGAACATATTTGCCTGTTTTCCGCCGTTCAGCAGCTCGGGTAAGATAATCAAGAAGTTTCACGGAAACCTAGCTGTTCATTTTTTTATTTAGCTCTCACAGAAGTGGAAAGACACGATTCAATTAGGACAAAAGTCTGATAAATGTCTAATAAACGTCAACAATACTTTGTCTAGAATGACCTTAGATGTCATCGGCGAAGGTGTGTACTCAAAATTCGTCTCATAGGTTATTGAATTTATGTCTATGGATTTCAGTGGCTTTTGACTCCCGCTTTGGAGTCCTCAACGACAATGGAGTGGATAACGAGTTGGTGCAAGCGTTCAACAATCTGTTGTATGTCTCGCCGTTATCTGAGCCAGGCCCTATGTTAACATACGAATTTAGTGTTGATTCGCTGTTGAATCCATCTTCATTGGATATCATCTTTCAGTCAATCTGGAAATTCCTTCCTCAACCAGTTCTGAAGTGCTTGAAATATTTGCCTTACAGAGAGTACCGCCGTTTCGGGACATACCTGAAAACAGCCATTCGAACAGGAAAGACTATCATCGATGAAAAGGCGGCTGGTACCGAAAAGGGCGGCAAGGATATCATCAGCATTCTCGGTACGTTCCTCACCGAGGTACGATTCATGTATGATCGCTTACGACCCTCGGTGTCTTAGTACAGTCCAACCTTGAGGAAGACGCACGAGCTCAGCTGAGTGAAAGAGAAATATTGTCGCAGATAGCGTGAGTGATAGATAGCATCACAAATGATATGCCAGTTAATGATTACTACATTCTAGCACCTTACTGGTTGCGGGTCATGATACTACCGCCTCAACTCTCACATGGTTGCTATATGAGCTCTCAAAGCACCCGGAGGATCAACAGCGCATCCGTGACGAGATTAAAGCAGCGAAAGCGAATGCGGAAGCTCGTGGCGAGGATGACTTGCTGCCCATTGATTTTAATAATATGGATTTCACCAATGCAATTATCAAAGTTTGTCCGCCACTTGTTTCTGACATTCTATTCTCATCTTCATGTGTCTCCTAGGAGGGACTCAGATTGCATCCTATAGTTCCTACGTTGATTCGGGAAGCAGAATCGGACGATATTATACCACTTTCTCAACCGATTGAGACCAAGTCAGGAAAGACTATTAATGAAATACCAGTCTCGAAAGGTCAAGGTATCTCAGCATCTATTTGCACTTATAACAGGTTGGTTCCATTGGTCATTGAGTTGTTTTTCCTTCACTTGGATCATATTTGTCAGGCTCCGAAGCGTTTGGGGAGAAGATGCAGACGAATGGAACCCAAGCCGTTTCCTGGACAATGGCAGGGAAAAGTCTTCGTTGGGAGTTTTCGCCAATCTGTACGTATCTTCATTCATTACACTCTCTCATGAGCTAAGTCAGTCCGCCACTCAGAATGACTTTCTGTAAGCTATTTAAAGTTCTTGCTCCCGAAAATCAATCTCACGTGTTTCGAACCAAAGCGGCTGGTATCCGTGGTTGTATCGGGTAAGTGAAATAGTCAGCGAGTAATATTATTGGTTCTCATTTCTCTCTGACTAGCTGGCGTTTTGCGTAAGCTCATGATCTGTGAGGTACCAACCATTAGACTCATCCGTAAACTACAGAGTTCTTGAGATACAAGCCGTGCTCGTGGAGCTTGTCGAGAATTTCGAGTACCGGTTCCCTGAAGGTGTCGAGGTCGTTCGATTGAATGCTGGACTCATGGCCCCTATGGTCGAGGGCAAGTTGCATGAAGGTAGCCAGATGCCCCTGGAAGTCAGTGTCATTGCGTAAATTAAGATGTCTCAGTGCTGGTGGATGCGGAAGATAACTCGGGTAGCATATATCTAACGCGCCAGTTATTTACATCTCGTAGCTCTCGGTAGTTCATGTGTTTTGGCGAACGTTGATATGAATAATACTATCCCCGACTTCTACGGAGCAGCAGACATCCTGTCAAAGGACATGTCGTGGGAATATGCTGAAATACCTAGCCAGTTACCGCTGAGATATTTACAATTCGTCTCTTTGTCCTAGCACCTGCTTGGTATACATCACATCTCGACTCTGTGTTGAACTCGATTTATCACTTTGTGACTCTTGGTTTGGTCAGTTTGCTATAGCATTTTTTTATGTACAAATGCCTGTGGTGTCCTGCATACCCAAGGAGGTGCATTGCTCACTTCATAATGTTGAGTCTTGACCATACTATTCAAATTATTATGATCCCCTTTACTATCCTGAATTCCATGTATATGTCTACGCCACAGTGTTGTCCTTACACTCGGAAATTGCAATTGTTGTACGTCCACAAAAACCCAGCTACCTGAAGGTAGCGGAAATCACTCCGTACCATCCCTAAATTTAACGGCCAGTCTACCTATGGTGTACTGCAGCAACAACACAGGCAGCTTCACTCAAGTAGGTCCCTTCAAGTAGCGGGTCATGAATTGCCATACTTCGGATAAGTATGAATCGTGTACTAGTATATAATGAACTCGACCAGTCTGACAAACCTCATTGAGAGGTGGTTATGCCACTTGACATGATATAAGCCAGGCCTAGTTTATCAGTTGCACTGGTGATGCGTGCTGTAATGGTGTATCTCGAGGGTCATCTATTTAGTATATTGTCAAAGGGGCATTCAAAAGATATCATAGGGGTTATTTAAGGCTTTCAGGTATTAGTAGCATCTGCTTCATCGTCTTCCCTACGAAACATAAGTATCTGCACTCTAATATCGCACTCTCGCTCATTTCCTTTCCTTGAATTTCATCGAACCTGAACCTAGATGTGGTAGAGCGCAAGAGGGCCTCCAGCATACCATATTTGCGGGCTCTCCGATTGACCTTTCACAGGGGAACTCCCAGAAAAGAGGCATCTTTATCTAGCGACGCTTGCTCCTGCTGCCTGATTCTTTGGCGTCCATTTACTGGCGCCGGCGGCTGCACAGCTTCAGAGTCTGGTAATGGCCTGTAACGGCCGACAGTCAAACGACGGCGTAAGGATGGTTGACCCGGAACCCTCTTTTGACACTGGTCAGTGTGATCAAAGCCTGATCATCAGGGACACTAACCTCCAAGTTATAACGACAGATGTAATAATAACCATCTGCATCCTTCTCTTGCCATGCCTTTGAAGACAATGTATCAGTACTCATGGATGTAGGTAGACATGTAAGACAATATTACACGTTTACAGATATACAAGCCATCATAACGAAAACCTTCCCATGGCGCATATTCAGAATCGAGCTCGTGGCCCCGAATGACACGCACAGGTTTGCCTGTTTCAGAAGATTTCTATTGTGGTGTCATTTCCTGACCTCACATTTATCCGAGATAGACAACTCACACGAAGCGCTTGATTTCCAAAATCCGACCATTCCTGGTCACGATCCAGCTCGCGCGTCTTGGGAATTTTAATCAAGAATCAAGCTATAAATCATAAGGGAAACTTACATTATTCTTGAGCTTACGGCCCCCTGACGATGCTAAGTCAGCATATAATCTTGTAGCCCGGGTTATGAACCCACACCTGAACCTGTATATAAGCTATATGCACAGGTCAGGTTACTGATCCGGCTCGAAATAAGCGTTGTGATATGCTTACATCTTGTCCCCGTTATCCTTGTCATCTTTGTATTGACCCGAGACGACGATCGAGTAGGCGCCATCTGCCTCAGTGCCGCTTATACCAGCCTCAATTTGGCGATGCACGCCGGCATCAAAACATTCTTTGCTGTGAACAGACAAATAGATAGGTAACTGATAGTATCAAACGAGAATCAAGACTACTCACCGATTCTTCCATGTCGTCCCGACGGGTGCTCCTAGAATTTCCCCGAAACGCTGCCTGCAAAGACAGTGCATGAACAATGTTGCCGGAAAAACAATACTGAGAAACTAAACTTACACCGGCTTGTCCATGTTGCTTGACATTTCCTCTGATTTGCCGATCGTCTTCGCCGCTGAGTCGTTCTGAGTGCGAATGGTTGCTTATTGTGCCGGTGATTGTCAGGACGATGGAGATAAATAGGCCACTGCCCCCACTTCTGCGTCGGAGTTCGAAAGCCGTAACTCTTCGAAAGGGCCAGGCCCACGGTCATTCGGGAGGACGCTGCACATGAATGCATCCCTCAACACTCGGGCTAAGAACACAGTGGAAAATGCAGTGATTCAAAGATACGATCTTCAGCAGCTGCATTCTCCGACTGAAGGCGCCGTCACCTCAATGAACGGCATATCTACAAGACACCAGCGCTAGGTGACCAGCGAACCGGACTATTTGGAAGTCACAACGTGGTGATCCACCACCAAAGCTATACCGCAAAGTTCACGCATAGTGGTGTTATTCCAAAATTTGCGAAGAAAGATGGAATGTCATGGTGACTGGTATCAGCGATTGATAAGTAGCGAGTCTACGGTTAAACATCTTACGTACCAGATGGGCACTATTGACCAAGGGCGGCTCGGAGATGTGACGGACTCGACCGAGGAGTAGTTGGCTAGGGAGAAGCAGATCTGAGGTGAAATTTGGCATATCATGTCATTAGCTAGGCAGTAAAAACGGGCGTGAAGTTTATGACGTTGACGCGGAACACGAATCATGATTAGAAATGAGGCTTGGACGTTTCAGCTGCTATACAGCCACATGTACAATGTACCAGCTCATGGACTCAACACTAACTTGACCCAAACGATCACTGTGCCTTAGTGTCAAAATTTCGAGACCTATTGAGAAACATATTGTAGTAAGTAATGGTTTTAAATTATGTTGGATGAAAGCTGAGACAGAGTTACGCATGATAGCTGATTATGTCTTCACCCGTCGTTGTGAAGCAGGTGAATTCAACGATAATGTCCTAGGAATTTGAAGGACACACCAATCCGATTTTTGGCGTGGCAAGTTGTGCAACGGACGGCTCGTTTGGGTATGAGAATTGAGGAATAGAAAACAGATGGGGGAGGACTAGCTGGACGGAGACAGTGCCAAAGTGCATGCTGTAGTATTGTCTCCGGACGGGAAGCAAGTGGTCAACGGAAATGGATTGGTGCAGTGAGGCGTGGGTCATCGACGTTGCGAAGTGGATGCACGATCAGTCATGTTAGTCTGCTGAAGTCAAGATGGTCGGCTAGTGGTGAGCGTATCCTCCGATGGGACTGCAAGGTACTAGCACGCGGAGACTGAAGGGATAGTCCTCCCACCAATCAAGACAGGGCATGGCCATTATGCCGCCGCTCGTCGACTTGTCAGACCCAACCATGATTGCGACTCGTACGGTAGACACAAGGACTCGGAGCCCACAACTGCTGAAGCCAAGATTTAGCAGGCGAGCTGGTTGGGGAGGAAATTCATGTTTGCGCAGTGCAAAATTGCGAAGTTTAAAAGACGGGACAAGTTGAACCACCGATCGGAAAAACCGTTGCTTATTTCTGGGACAAAATATAGAATCACAGGTAGTACCTGTTGGATAGGCATACCAGTGATATCTATGCCATTGCAATATCGTCGAAGGGCCGCATCCTCACAAGCGTATCGAACAATGACACAGGGCGAATATGGGACCTCGATCACGACCATCCCATCAGTTCACCTTCCTACCATGCAGCGCCAGTGAACGGCGTGTCATTTTCGGCAGATGGAAAGCTGCTAGCTACTGGCTGCTTTGATTCACATGGGATGTTTTTGCAATACCAAAAGAATACTAAGAGAAGCTGGCCTCGACGACCCTCTTTTAGACCTGCGTGACCGCTGTACTCGGCACTTTCACAAGTTGTTCTTACTGTTTTCAAATTTATGCATTCTAGGCTGATCGATAGTACAAGACATCCTTAGGCTGTTCAAGTCCATTGCGGAAAGCATTCTCTGTGGCTGCTTTTTATGCTTATTCCGCCTCATATAGCCTACCCACCACGATGTGCCATCCCGACCCTGCCCTTTCCACTAGGTTGGAATTCACTTCTCCGAGTAACAGACAAAACGGTGCTGATATCGTATTGCCAGGCCAAACGCGTATGTTCCTACTATGTCTCTTCTCGAATATTCAATTTTACTTGATGTCATTTTCTTCTCGCATGTTCGAATTCCTCCTCATCACGCAGAGGAATACATCAGCAAGAGAAACATTGAAGCCCATTCCATTAAACTCTAAAAACACTACTGCAACCGTCTCAAGCTTCAAATAGCACCATCACGCAGCAATCCAGCGGCGCGGTTCAAGCCTGGTGATCTTTAGCATCCGCATGCTGCTTTCTCTGTATCGGTCGTATTTAAGCACTGATCCCTATGCAACGATAAAACACGCTGAATGCTCGCCTTACATGTTGTATATCCCCTGGGTACAGTGACGGTCATTAATCTACCATTCCTTCACCACGATCTTTCTCGTCATCTGACGCCCCTTGATGTTGTCTCATCCCTCGAGTGCACACAATGCATACTTTATATACCCGCGAATTACCTCTACAAAGCCAATCGTTTCATCCTTACATCATGTGGTAGCTAATGATTTCACAACGGTTGGTGTCCTCACGACTACCCATACGGACGTGTTAGCGCGGTGTCGGTTCATCTTTGCAATGTTTTCTCTTCAGTCACTGAGATGTTGGCATTCGAATGCCAGTTTGAGACTTAGTGCACAATCGTGCCCAATTCTGTCGGTTGCTCTGGTGCATGGTTTCGAGGGCCATCTACGACAATGCATCAAAAGCTGCAGCTGCATATTATTTTTTCGGTACAATATTTATCTCGAGGTCCTTTTGTGTTATATCTGCCTCATCTTCCTCACAAAACTTCGTCGTCATCAGGATGGTATCACATTTTCACTCGGCGGCGGATACCATGTGGGCGCCGTTTTTGTGCTCGTCGACTTCCGGTAAGCTCGGACTTGTGTGTGGTAGACACAGGAGGACCGGATCGCATGCTTTTGCAAGCGAGCTTAGCGTCTAGCCTTTTTACAGGGGCTGGGGAGCTTTTTGACAGGAACGTATTCATGTTGTTTATTTCCGCCTGTAACTTCTGCATGATTCTTTGGCGTCCAGTTACTGGAGCCGGCGCTGGCGGCTGTTCTGTTTCGGAGCCTGGTGACGGCCTGTAAAGGCCAAAAATCGTTGAACGACGGCGTAAGGGTGGTTGGCCTGGAATCCTCTTAACACTGGTCAGTCGAATTGGCAGGGCCCGATAACCAGAGGCTTACCTCCATGATGTAGCGACAGATGTCATAATAACCGTTTCTATCCTTCTCTTTGAATGCCTTTGAAAATAAAATTAAAGTATCAGCGCTCGTGGACGTAGGTAGAATGTAAAACAATGTTACACGTTTACAGATATACAAGCCATCATACCGAAAGCCTTTCCATGGCGCAAATTCAGAATCGAGCTCGCTGCCCCGAATGACGCGCACAGGATTCTGTGTGATAGAAGATATCTATTGTACTGTCAGCTCCCGTCCTTGCATCTATCCTAGATAGAAAACTCAAACTCACACGAAGCGCCTGATTTCCAAAATCAGACCATTCCTGGTCACGATCCGGTTCGCGCGTCTTGGGAATTTTAATCGGTAACCAAGCTATAAAGCATAAGGGAAACTTACATTATTATCGAGCTTGCGACCCCCTAACAATACTAAGTCGGCATACAATATTGTAGCCCGGGTTATGAACACACACCTGAACCTGTATATAAGCTATATGTACAGGTCAGATTACTTATCCGGTTCAAAATAAACGCCGTGACATGCTTACATTGTGTCCCCGTTATCCTTGTCATCTTTGTATTGACCCGAGACAACGATTGAAGAGGCGCCAACTTCCACAGTGCCGCTTATACCAGCTTCAGTGTGGCAATGCACGCCAGCGCCATAACAATCATCGCTGTTCACAGGCAGACAGGTGAGATCATTGATGTTATTGAACGAAGTTTAAGATTGCGCACCGATCCTTGAATGTTGTCCCGAAAGGCACTCCGGGACGTTCCCCAAAATGGTGTCTGCAATGAAAGTGCGTAAACAGTACAGTTGAGAGATACTGAGGAGCATTACTAACACCAGCTTGTACCTTTCGCTGGATGTTTCTTTTGAATATTTTTTCGTCTTCTCGTTCCAGGCACCGTTCGATGTCTTCGTGTCTGAGTCGTGCTTGAGCATTCTGTCGTCAATGACTATCAAGGTGGTAAAGACAAGTGCATGAGGCCAACACGAGGTTCTTATACATAGACTGCTACTAAGTCGGAGTTCAAAAATCGTAGTTGTCTACAAGAGCCAGGCCTAAGGTTCGACTCCAATGACAAATAGTCGAGGCAGATTCATGATGCGTCGACAGCACAGACATCGGCTTGCATCTGCTCCTACCGGACGAAGTTCATTTGGATTATCAGGTAGTTCTGTATGAATTTCTGAATTGCGCGAGCATGGGGGTTACAGACACAATTTTAACAATATACTGAATGTAGAAAGGCCTAGCAGAGCAGTATCAGCATATGAATATTCCAAAGATCCTCAAGAGAACAGAAAAATAGGGTACTGTACATCCGTAACTGATCCTATCAGAAGGGCGAAGTGGATGAGAAACATGACTTCGAGGTCTTGAAAGCAAGAAAGTAGAGGGGTCGAGATATAGTAGGTATTTGGGAGCTGTAGTTGATTCGTTCAGAAGGGCGAGGGGAATAAGAAAGATGAAAATGGGGAAGCCGTGGTTTCGAGGTCTTCAAGTAGCGAATCTTCCTCGTCTTCGCCATCAAGTAGTATGTCTTCTTCATCATCAAGTAGCAAATCTTCCCTGTCTTCAGCTTCGTCATCAAAGGGCATATCAGCATTTTCGTTGTCCTCATCGTATGAGAGGCTCCGCGTAAGCCTCGCTGGGTCATTGAGCTCGGATTGGCTGAACCACATCCTGGGTTTTGTAAGGGTGTGTAGTGGTTGCCTTTTCACAGACGGCTCCGCGGAAGACCTCGTTCCAGGGAAGTGTTGTTGTTTCTCCTTCTGCACCTCTTTTTGCACCAGCTGGTTATGCTTTTGCAGTGGGGTCTCAGTAGTCACCAGGACAGGCGCTAAACTTCGTTGCTGCCCGGCGAATGGTGATAATGAAGCCGACGATTGGGGCGGCGCTCGGTCAGCGAGTTTGCGCTTCTTAAATACCGCATCGGTATAGATCAAAGGATCATCCTGGGGTGCAGATGGTCGAGTCTTGCGCTTATGGCTGATCACCGTACACGCGGGTGGGACGACGGTGTCTGACGTAGCTACGGAGGCGGGAGATGGCTCGCGACCGGTATCTGCGAGCGAGCGACGGGGTAAGGGAGGTTGACCTGGAACCCTCTGTGACACGACATCAGCCTAATCAGAACCCCATGATTTAAACTGCAACTTACCTCTAGCCTATAGCGACAGATATCCAGACCTTTGGGATTTTTCTCTTTCCATGCCTTTAAAGGTTGAATATCAGTGCCAGTGCATCCTCCATAGATATGGGAAATAACGTTACACTTTCAACAGTGTACAGACCATCATACCGATAACCGTCGGCAGGCGCAAAATCGGAAAGCACTTTATGGCTCCGGACGACGCGCACGGGGTTACCTGTGTCGCGCGATGTCTGTCCTGCAGTCATTTGGGGACCTCACGTTCAAAAACAGAAAAACTCACGACAAGTGCTTCGTTTCCTCGATCTGACCATTGCTGATCGAAAATTTGCGGACCTAACCTGATCTTTTGGATTCTAAATAGATGATCATACTATACGAACCAGAAAACGACTTACACGCTTCGGAGGACAGCTATCAGACCACCGCTTGCGACCCCCTGATGCTACTGCGTTGGTATACAATACTGTAGTCTAGGTTTTTAACACACACCTGTACCTGTATAGTAGCTATATATGTAAGGATCAGGATGCAGTGATCACATTCTGAAATGATAGATGCTTACATCGTATCGCCGAAATCCTTGTCATCTTTGTAGTGACACGAAACAACAATTGAGAAGGCACCAGATTTTTTAGTGCCATGTATACCAGCCATAAGAGGGCGATGCACGCCAGCACTAGAACAACCTTGGCTGTAGAGACACGTACAAATCATGATGAATTAACTGATGTCAAGTACTAAACGAGGATGAAAACACACACCGATCCTCCCATTCAGCCCCAACCGGGACTCCGGGAATCCCTCCGAACTGCTGCCTATAAAAACGGTGAGCGCTGAAGCTGAGGGAGAAACGCTACTAACGCCAGGCGGTAGGCGGTCGACTTAGTAGCCCTGACTTTCACCGAGTCTTTGTTCACTGAAACTTTGCTGGCTATGATTTCTTCTCGATCACTATCGATCTCCTCATCCGTGTAGATGACTTCGACTTGTTGTGGCGGTCTGTCATGGTGATCCATCGTGTATGGCCGCTGTGGCGCTCGATGTTAAATGTAACGGTGGTACCGCGAGGCAACAGCAGTACTACTTCGGAGTTCGAAAGACGTGATCTTCAAAAGGCCCGGCCACGCCGCCTCTTCTATCAGTACTACTAGGACTGATTCCCCCGACGACCAGACAAGGTGGCCGCTGCCACCAGGCCTCTTGACTCTGGGTACGCAACATGTCGACAACAACACATGTACCATGACAGCCCGACGGATCTGCTGCGTGTGCGTGCACTTCCGACACTTCAGACTATCCCATGCAAGCCCATGCCGCATCTGGCCGTACTTTGTGGGCATTCGACGGCGTTACCTTTTGCCAGCGGAAACCAACGATGATTCTGCTTATATCTGATGAGTACTGGGCACGTTGAGGCCCTATGAGCGTGGCTGCGTGATAGGCATTTGCAATGAGTAGTTCTACCGGTCACCAAGGGCCTTGTAAACTCAAAGGAATTATTAATATGCTGCCTCTGATTGGCTACTATGATGATCGCCGAGATCATCCCACCGATAAAAATAACCAAATATTCAAGAATTCACAAGTCACGTATATATTTGATGGTCTCACCATACTGATTTAATATTATTGTCAATACCCTTCAACATTCTCATATTCTCTTTCTTTCCACAGTATACCACCATGGCCCGCCCGTTCAAGCCACCCCCGCTAGCGAGAGATACTACTGGATTTCGATGCAATTCACTCCGCGCCTACGCATGGAAGCAATGGACCATGTTCGAGGCCACATTTGCAATATGTGGTCTGGAACCTTGGGAGAAACTTGTTTTCGGTGAGTACTGTCGTACTCGACCTCGAATCACTCCTGACCATCATGCACATACAGTGATCGTTATGTCTCTACTCACTTTCCTATTCTTCACTGGTCTATCTCGAGTAATACCCAGTCAGATCTCACTACTACCTCGCATTGCATACTATCTCTGGGGCGACGAACGGGTACTGAATCACTGGATGGATCACGCGGCGGCCAGTGTGAAGGAGCTATAGCTTGAGGGTTTTGATTGGCAGGATGGATGTGGGTATACTTTACGTTGTCTGGATCGAGGCACAGGGGAGCATGACGTTTGCCTGTCAAGTATGTCCGCTTGCATTATACGCCCTTACAAAACTCACGACAATTTTCGTAGGTCCTCAAGTCATTGTTCAGCTGTATTATGGCTCTGGTACTTTATTCTTCTATCATTTGTCTTCAGGATTCTCCACTCGCGTAACTTTATTTTCTCAACTCGCCGGGATACTTGGTACAATCCAAATTCGACAAGCGGTGATACTCCAGTATAAAAGTAAAGTAGGCCCTGCGCTACTACAAATCACACCTATGTACCTCTATGTACCTCTTACACTATGTACAAAACTACGATTTATTTCTCAAGAGCCTGGATATATATGGACATGGCTGCAGCTTAGCAAAAGCGCAGAGTTTGCTCAGAAAATTAAAGGGAGATGCTGATCTGGGAGATACTATGGTTTGCTATATTAGAACGCCCCAAATGCTGATTCACCCAGCGGGACTTCGGATTTTGGCGAGCTGATAGATCAACTAGATTGGCATCACCTTTGAAGAACGTCTAGGAAATGGCCAACATTGGAGCTATTCCACGTAGACCCTGGGCCAAAGATGTGGAAACCAGGATGGCCAGAACCCTGACTTTCACCGCCTTTGAGTTGTACCAATGATCTCTGAGCACATACTTAGCAATGCCAGAAATAAACAAGCTGACCTGCCAACACATCAAGTCATTCCCTCTATGATCACACGAGAAATATCAAACATCATAGTTTGTTAGCTTATTCTATAAGTTCTAAAATGAAATACAGAGGACTGTCCACTTCATAGCCTGCTGCGGTTTGACCGTTGCCTTCAAGTTGAGACAAAGTAAACAGTTAGTACAGTAAAACTCGCGATGGTCAACGGAGTCCGTCCCTTATATGATTATCCACTAGTAATATAATATAATATAGGTTTCCATCAGTTCACTGATGCGGCAACGCGTGAATTGGGCGCGATTGTGAAGTACTGTTGTATAATGTGTGTTGGCGTCAACCTTTTTTTCGCAGACAGCGATTTGATGGATATAATCTAGGTAGCGCTTGCAATGAAAGAAATATGTTTCTACCACAGTTCCAATTCAAAGTTAGGTGAGGGGTCTACGTTCGTGATCACCACGACTTGAACACGACAGCATGAGGGCCATCAGAGCCGCAGATATCGTCACATGTGCCGATATAACGTCGGAAAACCACCGCAATCAACGTAAAGCACCCCGGGGATTCGGGAGACTCGCGAAACCTTTGTTGGTCAAGAGACTTATAAACTGTTGGCTCCGAATCCATGGAACCCCATCGTCTTCGCGACGGCCCGGGTCCTGTTTTGCTGGCTAAATCCCTGACGTCTGCATTCTGACGAGGCTGAGCAAGGACAATTAGAAACGCGGACCTAGCTGGTTTAGTGCCAGTTGACAAACGTGACTAGTGACTTGTAACTGCATCACGTGTCAAGAAATCCTGACTTCGATTTCCGCTTTGCATCCTTTTGGACATGCGCAGTTGGCTTAACTTGAAGGCGGACTATAACTTATCAAGTCTCACTCATTTGCTTTTGCGGAACCACCATCTGTCTATCTGCTCTTCAACCATAATCACTTCGTCATGGTCAAGGACTACTTATGGAGGCAAAGAGTCAAGTTCGAGTCGACTTTAGCATTGTCTATGCTTGAGCCTTGGGAAAAAATTCTCTGCTGTGAGTCCCATCTTCTCATGAATTACCAATGTCATGATTCGCTTATCCGTCCTTAGTGATCATATTCTCGCTTTTGACAATGTTAGTAATGATTGGACTGTTCCAATACTTGCCCCAGCATGTTATGGACATGCAACGACGGGCCATATATTACCTCTGGGGTCAAGAAGGAGACGTGTTTCGCTCATGGGTTGAAACTCCAGGGCTCAAAGAGCTATAGTACGTGCCTAACTTTCCATTCATGGTGTTTCATTCGCCGTAATGCTTACCGACTGACACATTTGTTTCAGATCTTGTCTTGTGCTATCTCTCTGGATTCATACCTTCCATATCCTCGCTCACTTACGTATACCTCCTTTGTATGCTCATACAGACTACGACAAACTCTTATTGTTGGACCCATTACTGGTGCGGATCCTCATTACAGCAGCCACGTGACTGCATGGTCTCATAGGATACGCACCTAGGTTCGTCACACTGTCACATACCTGGTGAATCGAACCTGTTTACAATGTGTGACACGTGGTCAGAACATAAAAAAAAGCATGTAACCAGATGGAAGTAAAATAAAAGACATAGTTCTACTGGGTGAGTCTCCGGGTGGATACAAGTATCATATCTGCGCTATATGAAGGAAATGCACTTGCGGTCCCAGAATGACCGTTGACAATGTCACATGTCACACCCTTCTTCAAACTTATTAGGAGCGTATATCAAGCTACTGGATTGCAAGACACTTGTTGAGTTCTCTTCTCTTTCTAGCCCGCAGAAAATACTTTCTCTCCTTGGGTAAACAAAACCCCCATAAATCAAACACGCCAGCAGTCTTTACCCCACCGGTCCGTCGTTTAGTAATGGAACGTACGCCCGTCCTCCCGGATGCGAACAACTTCTGCAAGTGCGTATGGCATTACAAAATCATGCTGGAGACTACATTTGGAATATCTGTGCTTGAGCCCTGGGAAAAACTCGTCTTGGGTACGGCGCTTCCGTCATAGTCCACCTTGTCCTTACTTGCAGAGCACACAGCAATCGTCATGACACTCCTGACCGTTTTGTTTATCACTGGCTGCGCGCGCTATTTGATACCTCAGCAGTTTGTTGCAGCTCAGCATAGGCTCTCTTACTACCTCTGGGGCGATGTAGGTGGGCATGGATTCTGAGCATTCCCACCCAGAACTTCAGGAAACCATATGTTGTTGACACGACAATAGACAACCCGCCATCACTAAAGTTACCTCATGCTGCATGTTAGTATCACGCGAGATCAGCTGTCAATTTTCAAAGTTTTTCTGATTCTGTATCATGGTGTTGAGACGGTAAAGGTCCTTGACACTGGCAGGTAGAGCAGCTGCTTGTTTAAGAAACAGCGAGCGACTCTGCCACAAGTAAACCGGGAGCAGCCACGATATCGGATAAGATACTTTGTAAACTTAAGCTTTTAAAAAAATTGAGTAAGAAACAAAGATCTTCGTTGTGGTGTGTTGTGTTTATATTAGGAGACGGACTCCTGCTTCAACTTAACCTAGTTGGCACCACTATAAACCGATTATCAAGGTTCTCACTTCTCGGCCGCGGCTGCACTATGCACTCATGCCAACTTGACTATTTACATTGCCTCGGCGAGAGTACAGCTAGCCTCGGGTTTTGGTGCTTCCTTGATCAGAAACCACGACGTAGGCTGCCGCTGATCGACTTCTCGGATCCTTGCCCTAATATACGGACACAGATTACTCTGCAGCTCACTGGCTGAGTCGAACTTTGGTCTTGCTCATACATAGATCACGGACCGTATACAATTTACACAGCTCTACCAACGTTTTTGATCTGGTCTACATGGTCTAGCTCTGGTCTCCTCCTGTTGCCAGCACTGAGACGGCCTGGATATTCGATCGACGCAGCTAACAGGACAGCCAACAATAACATACCTAGAGAGTGTACGTCTGGTGCTGAACGTGACCGCATGTTAATAGCACGATCTCTGTCGTGTGAGCCACTCAATGACAGGCTTTCATGACTGGCCCGCACAAAACGGCGTCTCAATAGTCGAGTCAGTACCCAACGCTTATTCTCTATGAACACAAGATCCGTTTTCACTTCTACACTTATATTTTCCTTCACAGCTACGCCCCTATGTTTACTCACAAAATACACTGCGCTGTGCCACTGTCACGTCTTCCGACTCGTGTAAGGTCCGGACCGTCCCTGAGAATATCAACACTTGATCTTAGGACTAGTGTCAGTTTTTTTGCGATAAAGTTTTAAATAAGACACACCTCACGCATGGCCCCCAACAGATCCACGAGCCAACATGACATATCTTGTCAATCCGCCACTACTCCAGGCCAGGCCCAAAGTTACGTTCCCAGACACGCCGGCGTGTGTCGCGTTCTACACAGGATTTTGGTTCCATCATGTCATTCCGAATCCATCAGCTGATTTATGCTGTACCAGTGCATCAATGGATTTCGATTAATCAATTACAACGGTACATTATAGATGCGTTCAGAATATCATCTTACGCCCTCTGATGACTGTTTACTACCAGCAGGCACCGATTTGACACCCAGGCGCTGCGTATGGGTCATCGGACTCATCCTCACGCAATCCGGAACCATTACCATGGTTCAAAACGGCTGTCGGGCTGTGCGTGTGCTAGGTCAGTGGCCGGATGCACACTTTTCCCCCATTGAGCACAGGGCCCCGGCCTAATACTAAGCAGTATAAGGAATGCCATTGTTCCTGACAAGCTCAAATTTTTCTAGTTGGAACATAACCACCTCTTTTGGTTTGACACAAAAAATATATCATTTGTTATAGTATATCGGTAAAGCGAGGGGGTTTATAATAAGAAAATAACGGTATGGATACAGTACGAAAATGTAAATCTACGTGGTGTGATGTGTAGGTAGCCAATCTATAGTCTTGACATTGCGTGATGCACTAGCCGTTCAAAATGCGTTTGTTCGTGTATTGTCACATGAGTTAATGGACGGATTTAAGACGTTATGAAGGTGTTGGGTGAAAGGGGGTAAGATGAAGGGGAATACCGTAATACTTGGTGGCAAATGCATGAGACAGACGAAAAATATGTTAAAAACCACCAGATGCGTGTCATATGCGTGTTTGGTCGTGAGTGTGGGAGCAAAACGTGAAGATTATGATATCGCAGATATGATAGGGATGCGTGAAGTGCGCATACGTCACGCTTCTAAGGCGTGGCGATGGCCGTGATCCAGCCACCTGGCGGCCCCTTCCATCAGAACGATCGACCAGCGGATTTGAATAATTGCGATTACGACGGGATTCCGTTAGCAGCCTGTGCGTTTATGACTGTGGGTTGGTCGCCTGATATAGATATTGAAATAATGGATAACGACACCGCATGGTAAGTTCCCCCTCCTCCCCTTCAAGTGACGGGGATCCTCCATTAGTCCATGTAAAGGAAAGCGGACAAACAATGCCTAACAGAGCTATACCGTGGATGGACGGTTTCCGACGCCCCATTTTGTGCGATACAGTGCATCATCTGGCCTAGTATCGGGGTGAATTTGGAGCCTGCCTTCCCAGAGGGCGGCAGAGGACTTTGAGGGATCAAAACGAGCAGGGTCCGATAGAGTACCGCGTGATTGTGGTGCCCAGCCAGCTCCGATGGAAGATGCAATAAGCGTCGGGACCATGGTCATCAATGAAGGGCTAGAAAAAATTAAGGATACCATCTTGCAAACCAAACACTAGCACATACAGAGGAACACGCTTATCTTCGTGTAGTCTAGCCTGACGACTCTTCACAACGAATGAAGACGAGCGAAGTCGACCACCCCGCAGGTTAGCGAATGTGGCGAGATTATCACGCACAAGTTCAATCGCAGAGTTCCATTCAACGTCGGAGCGAACTTTGGGAAGACCGCCTTGGGGTTTGGGCAGTAAACGCATTCGGATGAAGAGGGATTCAAAGGGTCCGTTGGGCAGCAGGCGGATCAGCGCGCCAAGGGGGATGGATACAAAGCCAAGGGCGAGTGAGATGCCCCATTCACGACCCCCAATACGCGTCACCTGGAATGCGGTACCACCGATGAATACGATGATCACTTGCACAGCGATCTCTGCAAACTAGCCGTGAGGGTAGTCCAGACATCACATGACTCGACTCACCGATGAGGGTAATAGCCATGAAGTACCAATTGTTGGACATGCCTTCAAAGATGTTAAGCTTCTTATCCAGCCTGCGCGAATTCACCGAGTTGAATATTTGAGCAAAAACAAACGCATTGAAGACCAGCGTCTGCACAATAGTGTCATTCCCCGACGTATCCGCAAGGCCCAGGATCTCGATACCAAGGAAGTGGAATAGCAGGATGATGATGATCTGGTAGACGGACTGCAACATGATCTGCTTGTACATGTCTACAGTGAAAAGCGGCGCCGTCTGCTTATCAGGCACCCGATCCAATAACACCGGCGACGCAGGATCCGTAGCGAGTGCAAGTGCGGCGAACGTGTCCATGATGATATTGATCCACAACAGCTGAACAGCCGACAGTGCCGACGTTTCAGAGCTAGAAGCGATGGCGGTTACAGAGGTAATGACCACGGCAGTAATGTTGGTAGAGATCTGGAACTGTAGGAATTTCCGGACTGCGTCGTTCACGCAACGGCCCCACATGATCGCCTTGACGATGGAAGAAAAGTTGTCATCCATCAAAATGATGTCGGACGCCTCTTTGGCTACTTCCGTCCCTGCTATGCCCATGGAGAACCCTACGTGCGCCGTCTTGAGCGCGGGTCCGTCATTCGTGCCGTCGCCAGTGACGGCAACGACCTCCCCGAGTGTGCGAAGCTTCTCCACCAGGATCTTCTTGTCTTCGGGCGACGAGCGAGCGAGGACCTGGAGCCGTGGAACAATTTCAAGCATCTGAGATTCGTCGAGCTGACGAAAGACAGGTCCCTCCATGATGATACCACCAGCCGTGTATATACCACACTGCGTGGCAATCGAACGCGCTGTCAGCACATTATCACCTGTACACATCTTCACAGTAACGCCAGCTTTATGGCAATCAGCCACTGCTTCTCGAACACCATCCCTGAGAGGATCTTCGATCCCGACGATTCCGATCAGTGTCATCTCTCGAGCAATGACGTCGTATGGCACCTAGAACCCAATGAGTATGTCAAAAACATCACTAAAAATATACCTACATCGTCAATTGCAATATCTTGCATTCCTGGAGGTGGCCAACACGGAAAGTCCCTATAGCACAGGGCCAACGTCCGCAGAGTCTGATTGGCGTAGAAAATGATAGTCCTGGAAATGTTCTCTTCCGAGAATTCATCGATCTCTGCCACCTCGACATCATTGGACTCAGCATTGAAACGAGAGCCCCCATGCTGGTCTACAACGACATGGCTGCTGCACAACTTTGTCAGGATTTCGCTAGCACCCTTCACGTAGAAGCGATAGCCATGCTCGGTCTTGACCACCACGCCCATAGCCTTGCGCTCGCTAGAAAACGGAATCATCTGGACAACCCTCGCTGCATCTCTCGTCTCCTTATAATCCGCCCACCCAAGATCCTTCGCGAAGTTCAGAAGTGCTGTCTCCGTCTTACTTCCAACGAACACGCGTTCACCACTCTCCTTCTCCACATCCTCAAATGCCGTGGAGTTCACGGCGATAGCCGCATTGAACAGCGAACGAAGGGGCGGACTCAGAACGGTATTGAGCATCGACTGATCAATGCTGAAATCATCACGGGGGCCTTTCGAACCAGAGTTCCTGTGTGGACTTGGGCTTCTATTTGCGTTTGTGCGCGCTTGGTTGGCTTCGAGTTTACGCACGAATTTAGCGTGGATCCCGATGGAGCCTGCAACCACGGACATGACGTTACAAGTGAGCGTACCGGTCTTGTCGGTGCAGATGACAGAGGAGTTGCCCATCGTCTCACATGAGCCCAAGACGCGCACCAGCAGCTTTTCTGCCGTCATCCTCTTGGTGGCGAATGCTAAAGCCAGAGTCACAGCCAATGGAAGTCCTAATTATAAACACGCTTGTTAAGGCGTAGCCCGTTTAACGTAAAAGCAGAGCCTTCACCTTCTGGAACGGCAACTACGACTAAAGTGACCGCGATGATGAGGATCTGAACAAACGCCATGCCATTCTGGTCGGCGGACCTATAGTATACTAGTTAGGAAAGATGCAAATGCTATAGCTGAGGTTCGTCACCTGGCAGGCGAGCCCGTAGCGAGTTGCACGATAAATCTGATCATGAGAGCAAAGAAGAGAACGATGCCGGCAATGCTACCAAGCTTCGCGATTAATTCAGCCAAAACATTGAGTTTCAACTGAAGCGGGGTGTGCTCCGTCTCTGTCCTGAGAGCTAATGAAGTTGGAGTTAGCCAGGATGTTGGCGAACAAAAAGAGATACGTACCCATCATAATCCTGCCGTTGAAGCTCTTCGTGCCAACTGCAACAACGACGTAGCTACCAACGCCTTCCAAAACTTTGCTGCCGCTGACGACAAAACAGTCCGTGTGTGTAGATACGTGCTCCCCTCCGAGGGCCCCACTTTCAGCGTGCACGCCGCTTAGTGCTTGCTTCAGCGCCAGACAATGTGTATAGGACGCCTTTTTGATAGCATCCGACTCGCCAGTTGCTGCTGATTCGTCGCACATGACATTGTGCCCAGCTAAGAAGATGCCGTCGCAGGGGACAATTTCTCCAGGTTCTAATAACGCTATATCTCCGACTACAACTTCCTGTGTGCATAGAAAAATACGATGAGATGACGTTGAATTAAAAGAGAACAAGCTTACTTTCACATCAATGAGACGTTCGATCCCGTTGCGGATAACTTTGACTCCACGTTCTTCCTTTTTCTCGTTGAGGACCTTGAATTGCCGCTCTTTTTGCCAATCATTTATCGAGCCAATGACAACCTGTACAAAATTAAACGTTGAATGAAAAAAAAGGAAGCGTAGCTAACTTACGACGATAAGCACCGCGATCATGATAGCAACACCTTCCACCCAATCCACTGGGGGTTGGCCAGGTGTCTGAGGCGTCCCAAAATCTTGAAACAAGCCAAGCGCGAGTGAGATAATTGCTGCAATAGACAACAAGATCTTGGAAACACAAGTAAAGTTCAGGTTCGACAGATTTAGTAGATACGCACCAGAACTTTATCTTGCAAGGCAAGCCACATGAGGCCCAGTAGACTTTTGCTGATTCGATGGGGAAGAATATTGTCTCCAAATACGCGTTTGCGATCTTCCATTGACGCCAAATGAGGGTCGTCGGCAACCTCAACCTCAACATGACCTTGTGGTGCGGGGACGCCAGACAAAGGTTCCCGGTTATGCCTTTGGGAAGCGCCTACACCAGCACCTGGTCTGTTGTCTGGAGTACCGACTGGAATTAACCCCTGGGAACGGTCGGTTCCTAGGCCGTCAAGAAGACCGTCGATACCCCCCAACGCCTCGAGGGCATCGAGATTCTTCGGGTCGAGAAGGCTAGCCAACTCAACAGGTCTGAATTTGAACGGACGGGGGTTGACCAAGTCATCTTGGACAAGTTCGACCTTTGGGACATCACCGTTGGCTTGAAGCGAATGGCGGCTGTCAGAAGGATTTTCATGAATATTGGCATCGGGCGGAGGAGTTGTTGTGACGTGATTTTCGATGGAAAGATCGGATTTAGCGGGCTTGGACCTGGAGAGTACGGAGGCGGTGTCTACATGGGTGTGGGTGGGAGAATGCAGCGTGCTAGGAGGATCCGATCTAACGGGATGAAGGGGAACCATGCCATAATCGCCACTGCCATGGTCTGGTTCTGTTTCATCAAGGCTACTGTGACCTTCATGTGAACTGGTAAAAGTTGCGTTGCTAGGCTTCCGCTGATGAATGGAGACCTTGTTCATCAAAGGGCTGAGTAAATTCAGGGAAGAATAACCGCTGCGCTCATCTGGTTTGTTATCTCTCAAGGACAATGCGGTAGGGAATTGATTAGAAGAGTGAGCTGATAATGTGGGAGATGGAGGAACAGTCAGACAAGCCCCGTCGTTTGATGAGACCATAGTAGGGGATGGGGAATGAGAGCGAGAGTCTAGCGAAACTCGACGCTGTAATTGGGGGTGAAGCCAGGGGGACAATAGGGTTGAATCCGGTCGCGGTTGGGAGACAGCATTTGTAGAAGATGAAGCGAATAGAGTATGATTTGAGGAGAGGTCAGTTGTGACTATCTCAGGTATGTTCCCGTCTGTAGCCATGAGACGACGCTGAACCTGGGATTTCGAATTGGGAGGGAAAGGTTCCAACTGAGGAAACGAACGGTGGATTATAAATGAACGTGACAGGCAAGGCTGTGAGGCAGTGTTGGAAGTTCTACATAGAATTCTGATCTTCAAGGCACCAATTAGGAGACCCTTGAAGGCTTTCATGGTGTGTAATACTGACCAAGAACACCTGTGATGAATAGATACTCGACACATATATTCCATGAAGCCATGTAGACCATCTTCGACGAACTGTAGGATGTGATGGTTCAACGACAATGATTTCCTTTTCTGTAGCATTATCGATTATCGCAAATCATCTCCTTTCTTGGGAACCCTCACTTGTGAAGACGACTTGAAGTTTCAATCGGTCACTTATTCCTACCGGCAGATGCTCACAATGCTTGGAATCACATCCTACTGCAAGGCTCCCGTGCTACCGATTACTATACAATGATCTCACGTCAATCTTATACTTTCCGAGGACTACGACGTCACGTCCTGCTATCAAATTACCTCAATATTATATCTATCACGAGACCATCAAACCCCACCGCCAACACACACTCCAGATTCTCAGCTTCTCATCGACATGCACAACCAATGTGCCAGGACGATCACATCTCCTTTGGCGCTTGTACTATTCAGGGGCAAGCCGCCATTCTCCGTCATATATTCTACTCAGAATTTCTGTAAATTATGACCCCTAATTTGGTTAATCAGTCCGATAAGCGTTCTTGCCATGCTCTAACGGAAAGTAACCCCCTTTACTCGACCAAAAACGTGTCTTGTGGCCCTACACGCTGCAGTCCTCGTTGATTCATTGCGGACTTCATTTAAGAATTTCTCTTTACACGAATACTTTAGCCATACACTATTCTTAGTTTACCATGCTTACACATCCAGACCGTCGCGTGCGTTTGACTTTTGCCTCTAAACTAAGCGCCCAGAGCTGTGGAGAAAGACGAAAGTATCGTCCCAACTCATCCACCGTTCGATCACGGAAAAGGATTCCATCAGCGGCCCTCGCGTACAGTCGCGTGTCACAGCCCGCACTGGCACTATAAAATCCTGATCATATTAGGCGGGACCATTACCACGCTGACCACAAACCCCGCTTCCCGTACTTGCAAAGAAAATCTAGAAACACCGGGAACACGAGCCGAACTTGTCATTTCTTTTGTCCACCAACTGAGCCAGTATACAGACTCCCCTTGTCATCTCACTGTACAAATACATTCCATTCACCTTTGGGCTCCGATCGACAACGGCACCCTCAACCGCAGGAAAATGGAGATTTAATGAATTGATCCAGCGCCATGGATCTATCATAGCATAGCCCACCCAACTAACTTTATTCCATGACGCCGCCGCCGCACCCATGCAATGTCATAGTGGCGTTCAATGGCAAGAATGACGTTTGGGGAGTAGTAGAAACGCTGTGCTTCTTCGTGGTGTCCCGTAGCATACTTACGTCGGTACTACAAGACAAACTTCAAACTGCGGCTAGTCTCGTCGGTAGTCGGAACCAAACCTTCGGCTATATCCGTTTTATTCAATTAGATCACTATATATGGTAAATGCCCGCCTTCTTACTGACGTAAGTATATTTCAAATTCTGCCAGCAGAACGCTCCAAAATTAGTAGTTTTCAGTTTGTTAAACACAGCCTTGAGTGTTCCATTGGAACATTGCGGCTTTTTGGAAAATACCTGTGGAAGCCTTCCTATTGCTCTAAATATCTACTTCGCTGGCTACCTCGCTATCAAGGACGGCGTCGCACCGAAGTGCGTTATTAATTGGTATGCGCCAGTTATATTCCACATTCCATATCCTTCAAATGACCTTGGTCGTTCTCGAATTTCACCAAGGTTTCTATCCACGGTTGGCAGGCACAATGTCACGTCAGCACCTAGTAATATCTAGTGGGTATGACCGCATCCTTACCCGTAAGGGTTATCCTGGGCCGTCGTTATCCACGAACCCAACATCATGATGAGTTCCAACAGAAAATTCTGATCTTTCCAAGCCCCTCACGATAGATAGCGTAAAAAATAGATTCAGGAGCTAGCATCCACGAGGAACGTTGCCATATATTTCTGTTTCTATTTGGCATGGGTCGGTCGCTGATCAAAATTCAATTCACAGCATGCCACATACCCCGCCAATTGCCCGTGTTGGCCTACGTTGGCTGATGGAAAATCGCACTGCCGTCTACATATCTGATAAATTCAAGCTCCTTGCGCAGTTACTGCGCATGTGATCATTGTGATAATTCAAACATTTGTCTCCATGGAATAGCCTGCAGGACTGCGAATTATTCATAATTTGGCTTTACTCCGCTGCCACACTACCCCTGTACGGCAATATTAATCGAGTCAATGTCAGTACTGGTCTTCTGGCCCAGTGTACTAGTCACCGGGATCATTCAACCGACCAAGACAAGAGCGAACATGAGGACGTAATGCATGCATGTCCTTGGCAAAAACGGTCTAGCGCAGGAACGCCAAAAAACTGCCTTGAAACAGTGACTTACATGAACCTGCACAGGATTTAGGACTGCACACATCCGCCTGTTCCGGCAGGCGCGTGCTTTGGCAGGCGCGTTATTCAGACCACATCCCGGGCCTCAAACACGACGTTAACTCGAACTTAATGGATCAGGATCTGTCATTTGAATTAGCGATGGCGGTTCCATCGTGTTATAATCGGCGAACTTGATCACGATGGTACTCTAGTTGTGGCTCGCACATTGCATGGTGTGCAAAAACAACTCTTGGTTTGGCGCGGATATGAGTCAGTGGTCATACGGACGGAGCCCGTGGATCGCCAACGTGTTGGGCGCCCAAGGAAACTCATCCTTACCCATCTTTGCGATCAAGAAGGACAGTGACTTCACCCTGCTGTGCTGACAGCCGTTGACAGATACCATTCTTGCGACACTGAAAGAGTTGGCGATCTGATCCACCTAGACATCAATCTCGGTAAATGTTTCGCCTCCGGATGATGTGACTGCTGCCACTAATACTAATACTAATAGTGGCGGTCAAGGGAATCACGGTTTCCTAATAACATTGGGCGTGTGCTTTGTGAGAGATGCATAGCCTGCATTTGTGAGGGCTAGGCTCCCTATTCATGGGGTCGTCTGACTTGCCCAGGAGGTTATCATACAGGCCCCTAGAACTCCCGCCGTGAGTAACTACCATTCCACAGGACTGGGTTCGTTAATTGCACCTTTTGTTAATTGGAGCTATCTAACAGCGATGCTGCGCTGGAGGGTTGAATTTCGAATCCAAACAATTCGATCGAGCATATGACTCAACCACTGCGATGCGCCGACAGACATGTAAAACATCCGGTGACAAAATTGGAGCTTTGTCGTGCATCTCGTGGAGACTCACAGAACACTGCTTGAGTTCGAACCTTGAACCTTGTTTCACGGATGCATAGAAGACTAGGGTACGGATCCTGGAAACGCGTTCAGTTCAGCTGACTTGAACGCCTCTCGATACGTGCTGCATTCGAAGTTTTGGTTTTGCCCGTTGACAACGAAGTCCTTGGCATGATTGTACACCCGAATACGCCACTTTACGATATTCACACTGCGATCGCGAGTCACCAGCTGAGAATAAGGGTGTTAATAGTAATACGCTCTGTTAGGTCCTGCGCCCTGTTTCGTGTCAAAGGGTTTTTGTCGAAGCTCTTGGAGGTGAAGTCAACTTCGAACAAAAGGAAACCCTGAGTCGCTCATGCCAAAACAAGTAAGTGGTTGAGTCCTAAGGGCCTATGACGATTCTAATTCATTTCTCGTAAGGAGCGGCGAACAACTTTACGCTTTTCAAGTTCTCGAAGGTCTACAGAGAAACATGACGTAGAGGTCTTCGGAGCGCTCATCCACAACCCCTGACATTTCGTCATCATAGCTCAGGTGTTTCGCACTTGCAAGAGAGTTTCTCGAAGGTGTTCATGAAATAAACGAGTGGTCACGGCATGCATGCTAGAAAACGTGTTCACCTCATGTTACTATGTACTACTTTACTCTCCAGCGTCAAGTAATGTGAGACCCCATCTATGTTCTAGAAAGCCATCGAAGATATGGAATAATCATAAGGAAGAGCCAACGTATTGCGTCCCAAGTCAGGCGCAACGTGTGCAGCGCGATTATCCGACCCAGTGCCTAAATATAAGTTATAATACTTGCCTTCCCAGATGTCTATACACCCGGGCTTACCACCTGCGGGGTAGGCACTTGACCGCCAACGAGCTCGCTACCTGCACCTTCGTCGTTCTTCGGCTTTAACTCGGCTTGACCCTCCTTGTCCACATCGTCTTGTTTGAGCTTGCTCATTTCCTTGATGAAGCTCGTGCCCCAAAAGGCCGCGGAGTATTTGTTGACGTATTTGAAAAGCTTGCGATGGTTCTCGGCACGCGTCTCAGTATCCATCGTGACAGCTTCGTGAATCGCGTCTGCGACTTGTTGAGGATCCCACGGGTTCACGACAATTGATCCGTTGAGACTCTGAGCGGCTCCGGCAAACTCGGAGAGGATCATTGCACCCTGACGAGCCTGTTGGCAAGCAATATATTCGTACGAGACCTGATAGTAATGACGTCAGAACATCACCCCACAAGTGAAGAGTTGAGAAGAGTTACCAGATTCATGCCATCTCTCGTACTAGTCACCAAACACACATCACTAATCGCGTAAAGGGCACACAGCTCATCAAAGGCCAAACTCTTGTGCATGAAGTGTATCGGCATAAATTCGACTGTACCAAAACGACCGTTAATGCGACCGACGAGTTCGTTTACTGTCGACCGTAGGTTTTGGTAGTCTTCGACATCTTGTCTAGATGGCACAGCAAGCTGAACTAACACGACCTAGCGACGAATGCGGGTAAGTCAACCAGGCATCCACTAACAATCCCACACTAACTTTGCCGATCCACTCAGGGTGCTGCGTTAAGAAGAGCTCAAGAGCGTGGAGTTTCTGGGGAACACCTTTGATGTAATCGAGACGATCGACCCCAACGATGACTTTGACACCATTAAAACGCTGTTCCAGTTGAGTGATGCGAGATTTAACAGATTCCTTCTCTAGGTTCTGCACGTTGTTAACTTCAACAACTCATGACATTTTACGTCGTGATACATACCTTGATGAATGAAGCAGGTTCGATGCCAATAGGGAATGTCCCAACGTGAGCTAAGCGGCCCTCAAACTCAACGCCATTGGGCATTGTTGGCAAGCCAAGGATGCGCGTGCATGAAGACAAAAAGTGACGAGCATAGTCGTAAGTGTGGAAGCCAATAAGGTCACAAAAGAGGACACCCAAGAGAATCTCGCGACGAACAGGGAGGATCCTGATACAGGGTCAGCGGGGTGATCGGCCGATAAAGGAGGATCAATTACCTGTAAATTTCGCTGCTAGGGAAGGGTGTGTGCAAAAAGAACCCTATCTTTACGTCGGGTATTCTCTCAGAAGATATATCAACTTCCTCTTCAATACCCTCTGCGATCTTGGTCAGCTCTTGTTTTTGATATTCCCCTCCAGATGACCCGTCAACGAGGCCGCGTAGTATCATGGGAAGGAGCATGAGGTGATAGTCCTGCACCCATACCATACTGCCGGGTGTGATTTGCGAACGTACTGTTTCCGCAAATCGGAAGTTGGCTTGACGGTACATCAGCCAATTCTCTTCATCAAAGTTCATTTCTCCGGGATGGTAGTGAAATAGTGGCCACAAAATGGAATTAGAGAAGCCGTTGTAATGTCCCTCAGCGACGTCATCGTCAAGATATACAGCTTGACAGGAGTACTCTTCCATGAGACGCTTGTCGACATAAGCTCGATCTTTCGGTGGAATGTAGAAACCTGGCCAACCGATCCAGGTGAAGCTCAATGATTTCTTGAAACCGGAGAGGGCTGATACAAGCCCTCCCGAAGACATTTTGAAGTGGTATTCGCCTGAAGCATCTTTCGTGATTGTGATGGGTAGACGGTTGGCGACAACGATGAGGTGTTTGCCCTCCATATCTGCGCTTTCGGCGGAGGTTGGGAAGATAGAGGGTACCATGGAATGATGAGATTTATAAGTGAGCAGATCTCTTTGAAAACATGCAGAAGAGGCCGAATACGGGTGATTATCGGATCTGTTGTGACGAAATGGTAGAAGGGTAGCGACAAGGCTGGCGAACGTTTCCGTGATTAAAATCCTATCGTGAAAAATGCCTAGATCGATGACTGAAGAGACTACTAGTCGATTGACCCTGGATGGCGCCGGTTGGTTCAGTTCTAGCCGCTAGTACCTCGTCATGACTGCATGGGAATCTATGGAGTCCGGCGCTAGTCCAGGTTTGGCCGCTGACTTTTCATGCTCGTACTCAAGTAATGGTACCACTAGTACAAAAGCCAGTAAGAAACGCACACATGGATCAGCGATGGAAGGACGATTATCTCCAACCCATATATGTATAATCTACGCAGAAGCATGGATAAGCGCCTCGCAATGTTCCTTCTGACTTAGATATTTTTGGGGATTGTTTAATCAACACGAGTGAGTGTTCTTATCAGCATGCATGTGTATTGATACGCGTGATGGTAAATAACATGATACGACACGTAATCTAGTCGAAGAGACCGAAACCCTGTGGACCATCGCTTAAGGTTTATTTTCATTGGTACAAACCAAGAGTAACTTACCATGTCATCGTCAGATTCTTCCTTCTCTTCAGCCTTCTCCTCAGCTTCAGCCTCAGCAGCAGCGGGTGCGGCCTCAGCAGCAGCAGGTGCGGCAACGGCAGCAAATGCGTCAGGGTTCTCCAAGTACTCCTTAGCCTGGATAAAGAATTAGCTTCGTTGCTCAGCATGATAAACTCGATAAAATTCAGAAACAAGATTTGTGCATCCGTTAAAGTCAGCATTTTCAGTGTATGTTTGAAACATCTCAATATTACGTGAATCAAATTTGAGCTGACCTTCTGGGCACCCTCGAACATGTAGTCGGTAGACAAGCACAGAGCAATGAGGTTCTTGTACGAGTTGACAAGGGAGTGCATGACTGAGACGACGGTGGGGTAGTTGAGGGCCAATGAGATGGCGGCAATGGTCTGGATACCGGACATGAAGCGGTCAATGAGCACCTTCTCATCAATGTCGAGAACTTCGGGAGCGAACGCATTTCCAGAGTCAAAGATCTGGACAACAGTCATACCGTACGTGAACGGTGAGATGTTCAACATGTTGAGGAGAGTAGCCTCGGATGGGCCGACACGGCTACCAGCAGTAACGACCTGGACCTCGGCCGAAATTTCAATGGTTCCACGAGCAATCTTGGTGGGGATACCGAGGGCCTGGAAGAAGGAGGTCTTTCCGGGCTCCATACCGGTGTTTCCGGCGGGGACGAAGACATCCTTGGGGGCATAAGCACCAGCACGAGCAGGGGCAGCAATCTTGTTGGCAACAATGATTTCCCTAACTTCCTTGAGGTCTTTATCGGTAAAGACGAAACCGATGTTACCCCTGACGTGGGGAAGAAGACGCTCGAATTGGGGGTTCTCCGAAAGGATAGTACGAAGAGCACGGCGAACCATGGTGTTCTTGCCCATCAAGACCACACCTTTGCCACGAAGGGCAACACGAATCTGGTGCATCTGGTTGGAGCTAACATTGTCAACGTTGACGATGAAAATGGAGGCTGGAGTGCGTTATTAAAAAGATTGTTAGATAAATAAAACCACTGAAACGCACGATACTTGGCGATGAGTTCCTTTAGTTTGATGAAGTAAATTTCCTTCTGCGCGCGAGTAGCACCCATCGTGATTTCTGATATAAGACTCGTTAAAATATCAAGATAGTGCAATAAGTTATGTTACTCACATGAATATACAGATGTGATTGTTTTTAAGTAAAAATCAGTGCCTCCCAATTGACCTCTAAAAGCCTGTCAGCCAAATCATACTCTCCGATAGAGCACTACGCACCAGCAGCGTGCCAATGGATTTTTCAAGGCGACCGACTGGATGAGGATAATGTGAATATGTGTATCTGGTGTTCCCGCTAAAGTTTCGATCGACCGGAAAATGCCTTGCAGTTCAAGAAACAAGGTTTAAAGTCCACCGGGATATTCCGATCCTCATGTTCGCCTTGTAACGTGACGTTTAACGCGTCGTATTCCCAATTCGTCCATGCCATGGAATGTTGCGATGGTGTCTGTCGACCGTCCGAGTTTGGGGCGGCGTCGACGGTGCTCAAAGAATCAGGTTTTTATTTTTATTTTGCAATATTAAACGCGTGGCTTTAACCATCGTTCAATTTTAGGTCACTGTCTTCTACTAGCGCCCATGTCCAAGAATGCTTGCCGCGCAGTGCAGGGAGTCAGAACACGAGCAAACGATCTCTTAGGACATCAAATGATTCTCAGGGATCTGGCCCGTCCAATAATACTCGCGCCATAGGTACTCTCAAGGAAATCCTGACGTCCCATGCCCTGGTTCTGGACCCTTCCAGGAGGCCAACTCCCAATACTATTCGTTCATTTTATATCTCCGCAAAAGCACGGGGCCAGTTGTCGCAGCTCGACTCAGAAATGCTCAGCGCTTTGATTGCTCTTTTTGGGTCCTTGTCTGTTGATTCAAAAAGAAGATGTGTGTATACTAGTTCGCTTCTTCCCTATGTGAAACCTGGGCCTATAACTCGTGACTACTGGGCATTTGTAAAGGAGGTTGTATCATTAAAACAGCGGAACGGCATGACACTGGTGCATTCCGATAGATATTGGATGATGCAAGCTGAATTGGCGAGTCTTTCCCCTTCCAAAGATGGCCAACCCAGTTGTGAGATATTTTATCACATTCATTTGTAGTTTAGTCTAATCGAATCGAGCAGATACACACGCATTTGATCGATCTCTGTTCCGCGCCCGAAAACAATACCTCCACTTTTCTCGACACGTTTTCGATCCGGATGTTCACGTTCCATATCTGACAGCGCTTTTGTCAAGCACAGACCCTCTCTATAAGCAGTGGGCCATTGATGCGATGACTTCCATCCTTCTCACTCATCCGTTTCTTCACGTGAAGGTGTTGAAAGTGTTATTGGGAATAGTTCATGACACGGACACCGCTCTTTTGGGATCCATTCTATCAGCTATTTCAATCCGGGTCACTCGTTTTCCGTCGCCGTGTGGGGATACTACGGGGGTTTCTATCGTGGTACCTGTTGATGCTACCACCTTCACGTATGCTCTTTCGGTGTTTCCATCGCCCGTACCAAGTCCCTCCCCCCATGTGAAAGCCATCACGGAGTTGCTGCACGAGGCTTTTTCATCCAACATTCCACTAGCCCATCGGCGAAGTAATCTTCTCTTGTGTTCACTGCTGTATAGCTGCAACGGCAGTGGAATTCCCATTTCACCGCTTGATTTTCCTTCGGATGGAGGTACATCCTTATGGCAGACCCTGTTTGCCCTTGCGATTCTCGAAGAGGTTACGCGAGCCGCGGGCCCAGCCCTTCTGAATGATCGTGCTCTCCGCGGACGTATTCAAGAGATGATACGTTCTCTTCATAAGTCCTGGCTGCACCTCGTGCCCAATCAATCGCACCCCACCCTCATTTCACGTGCTATTACAACTTCTCTTTTTCGCCTCTCCGGTGCAGTAGCAGATCCGAAGGTATTCGCGGCCTGCCTGGAATCAAGTGCAAACTTCGGACTTTGGACTGGCGATTCTTCAGACACCATAGAGGGACCACAGTTAACAGCAATGGCAGCGATGCACCTTGCTGCCTTGATGCAAGTCCGTGGGTGTAGAGCGGAATTGGTCATGAAGACGTTGAGTTCGTACTCCACTGACGTGCAGTACCAATGTGTTGTTGCGTCTGCGGCTGTCAAGGATCTCATTCATCGTGATATCGAGCTTGCCCGCATATTGTACAACATTGCTGTCCGCAGTGGACGCGACATCGATGTCGATACCGCATATACTCTGGCCAGGGCACTCCCAGCTCTTCATGCTGTGAGGTTTCTTAAGCACGAACGATTCTCCCGAGTACAAGTAGGAGGCCTCCTGAGCAGTATTGCTCGTTCCCTCAAGGAGACGAGGCATCAACATTACGATGCTGATCTGTTCGATGACATTGGAATTTCCCTCCGCATACTCTACGCGACCTGCCCTCCTCCCATTCACTTCCGTGGGCATCTTCAGCTTCTTCTAGCCGAGCTATGCACGCGGGGCAGTGGGCTCCAGGCCACGGCTATTATTGCTAACGTCATCAAATTCCAACCAGCCTTCTTTCAGTTTTCGTTCTTGCTACGGCTAGTTCGCCTCTTTTTGCGCCGCAAGCAATTTCGTTCCGTGTTGCGAATGCAGAAAATTCTAGTTGACGCACGCGGGAGATCCGTTGTCAGCCTACGTCACACGCTCACTACACGCTTCTGTGCGACAACTAGTAGACGCCTATTCATGAATGATTTTGTTCCAGGGCGCAAGTCGTATACCCCGTTTCGAGGTGGCTGTTTCTGGACAGCTGGGACTTCATTCAAGAGCGTTATGAGCAGTGGCCCGGTACACAACAGAGTTCTACAAGGTTTAATCTATGCCAGGCGACCGCATGCGGCAAAGGATGCCTTTAGTCGTGTTGCAAGCAAGGTGGACACCAAAAGCCGGACGATCCTGGGCAACACACTTTTGCATGGTGTCGTTACACGCCCGGTCCCAAGAAACGGCAGACTTGTCCGAAAGCTCCTGGGACTCCTCGACAACCTCGTTAAGTACCAACAGTTTACGCCTGACAGGATAACTGTCAACATTATTTTGAAGGCGCTGATAGCTTGGAGGACTGCGTTTGATTATCGGCGTTTACGCGCGCTGTTTGACCACATGGTTCGTGGTGGATACCCTGCAGGGATCTATTCCCCTTCCCATCCACCCTTCAGCACTCCGCTTTTGCACATCAGTGGAACGCTGACGTTACCAAAGCTTCCGCCTTACATATCGTTTGAAAAACATGCGAAGCCGATGCTCAAGATGTTTATCAAGGCATTTTATCTACGGAATGATGTGGAGGCTGCGCGTACGGTGGTAGAGATTTTGAAGATCGAACAGCAGAAGGCTACATTACAGAGAGAGCGACGGTCAGTGGCGCGTTTGAGAGGGTGGATGAAGCCAGAACGTAATACGAGCCGCAGGGATGACACGACTGATGTTCATAATGATAGATTGTAATAGACTTTGGCTGCAACTTTGGAGAAGAACTGTTGAAAACTTAACCATTTTTTGTCCATTGCACGGAGTTGTGTTGCGGCTACAGTAGCTTCGACGTCAACTGTGGGGTGTGGTACACGCTGACTTACGTAACGCTTGAGGATTTCTTATTAAGGTGGCTGTGCTTGCTGTATTACTTCATTTTGCAGTGTCAGTGGCACTTGGTCCTGTTTTATAAACGACCACCATCTACGCGCGCTCGACTTCACTCTTCGACATGTCGATGACTACGGAAGTTATTTCTGTTAATGGTTTAGATTTGGGCTCTACAGGCTCTTCAATGTCTATCCGAGCTACCAAGGTAAGCAGAACATTAGAACTCAACGAGCCCCTACTGAACAGCATGTCTCAGCGTAAATTCGACGATGCCCTCCAAAGCCTTGACAGTGCCGTCGCTCCGGCGAAGTCCTTACCTGAAAGACCTGCAGCTTCCAAACGACCACACATGACCCGTTCTCTTTACTCTACGCTCGCCAAGTATGGGATCCAGTCCAACATACCAAAACCATCCATCGAGTCAGTCAAATTTCGCGGTTTACGACTTGGAAGTCTCTGAACTGCTCTCGTGTTGCTCTATTCTCAACAGTACTCTGGATAAGCATGATATTTCTAAGGCTGCTCCTCACCTGGCTGCGATCTTGGCACGCGCCAAGAGCAAAGGAGCTACCCCTTATGCACACCCCAGCCTTCCAGCACCAGCTTCGCTCACTTCCGAATACCGCCCATCATCCACTCAGTCGTTTTTATCTCGTCTATCAACCTACAAGTTAACAACATATGCAAATAAGCCGCCCCAAATTGATGCTGTGGCTGCAGCAAAGTGCGGTTGGATAAACGATGGCAAAGACAGGCTAGTGTGTGGAATTTGTGATGTTTCATGGGTTGTCGCGGGCCGGGATGGCATGACTCGAGAAGCCGGTAAGGTTTAGAAGGTAGGTAAATGACAAGGTACACTACTGAGCATTTTTCTTTCATACCATAGCCAATGCTCTTGTTGAGAAGCAGCGCATACAGTTAGTGGAGATGCACAAGGATGGATGCCCTTGGCGTACTAGGCAGTGTGATTGTGAGTTTTTTTTCCGTTGATCTACACCTGGTCTCTTTCCTTACCCAATTCATTAGCATCGATTTACCGTGTGCCGCTGCAAGCACCAGCTGCCATGGCACGGGGCATCAAATCCAATGCGCTCGCTCTAGAGCCTCTGTTGACAGATGTTATGATCAAACATCCATTGGTAAGTGAAGCTGCCGCGTTTTCCTATGTAGTACTTATTCATCCCGTCAGTCGGCCTCTCAGCTTGCCTCGCTTCGTTCAGCAATATCCTCAGTCAAGCCTTCTCAGGCGCAATCCGCATCTGAGAATGAGTCGGCAATGCATGTTGATGCAGACCCTGAGTCATCTGATACCGCAATTGTGACTGCCCTCTTTGGCTGGTCATTGGCTCCGCCTGCTCCTCCCTCGGAACGTAATCGCACTCCGTCATCTTCTCGGATAACTACCATGTCCAGACCAGCTTCCCCGTCTTTGTCTAGATCTTCATCAGTTCCGCGGACCGTTCAATGGGGGCGGGCAGATTCGCCATCTCCGAGGTCCTCTTCCCCTCTTACTAGTATCTCACAGCTGGGAGGTACGGCTTTGCGCACGCGCATGCCACGGCTGAGTGACATTGGGAAAAGCGCCCGGGATGCGTCTCTTCTACATTGTTCCTTGTGCCAACGACGCGTCGGTCTTTGGGCATTCATACCTCAGTCTGTTCCATCACCGGTAGACAGCAGCCCAATATCGACAAAGAAGAGGCAGTTTGATGTGCTGAATGAACATCGATTGTATTGCCCATTCGTCGTCCTCTCGACGGTGGTACCAAAACTGCCCACGCCTTCCACCTCGCCTCTCCCTGCAAATGTTGCGGCAGATAGCGCAATCGAGGGGTGGCGTGCTGTGCTTACTGTTGTTCTTCGACATGGACTGAGTGAGCGGCAACGGAATGCGCGTTTGTCACTTTCCGGAGGGGATAGTGAAACAATGCATGGTATTGATGACGAGCTTGAAGGCGTAGAAGCTATGGTAGCGGGAGTAAAGAGCAAAGGGGTGAGTTTATGCGCACAATTATAGTCTTGATCGAAGACTCATTGCACATCTTGCAGGGACGAGAACTATTGAAATATGTCAAAGGACTGTTGGGTTGATATGTATCTTGTATTCGTGCTTGCTTGTTTTCATCATTTGGTTCGGACAACATTCCAATCTCGATATTTCCCCAACCGAAGAAAGACATCAGCTTTCGAAACCGTCCTTGTAAACGTAGGAATCTATCTACCAAGTGCATTGATCAATAAATGCTCGGCGGAAACATACAGTGCGTGGAACGAACAACGCGAGAAGAAATTGCGATCTGGATCAACCACGAACATTTAAACTTTTCAACTGGTGTATCTGTAAGGAAATGTTATTATTCCTCTTGCACATTCCCCGTCCTTCTCGAAAAAAATTAGATGGGGTGCCAATTTCTTTCGATGGAAGTGAGTACCAACTGCTGAAAGTCTCATAGCAACCTGCAAGCCACCGTCAAGAATGCGATGGTACGAAGTGATAGTTCGAAGCCGGTCTGAAGTACTATGACAATACAGTATTGGGAGCTAAGTGATAAAACGCATGAGCAATACGAAGCAGCGTATGAATTACGTCTGAATAGTTTACTGGAGCTTGCTGTCAGTGTACAGGACGGTGGTGTTCAAGTTGACATGCCTATTTTTAGAGCCTCTGTCGATCTCGACATGTAGTGATCCTTTAGTACGGCTTACTAAGGAAATGCTGGGGGGCTAGAGTGTCCAGTATGCGGTATGACATTGACATACGGTACATTCATAGGCTTCGTGCCTGGGCGTCTATGTGGCCGCCGGTTGACTCAGTGAAGCAGTGTAAAGCGCACGAAGCAAGCACCTCTACAGCTTAGAGAAAGACGCCCACAATTTCTCCAAAGTCCATCTCGACCGTGCCCAACACCATCAACCTCTAGTAAAATGTACGACCTAATCACTACACCCCTGCGAGAGTTCAAAGGCCATGAAGGACAAGTAAGGGCAGTCACAGTATTCCCTGATGAACGGCGGATGATTACAGCCTCGCAAGACAAGACACTTCGTCTGTGGGACTTGAAGACAGGTATTATTTTGAAGAAGATGGAAGGGCATCGCGGTTGGGTGTTGAAATTGGCTGTATCACGGGATGGGCAATTGATAGCAAGCGGTGATGGTAATGGAGAGGTCATCGTGTGGCACGGAGAAACTGGTGAATCACTCATTCAACCCATCAAAGCCCACTCCCAGCGGATCCGCTCGTTGGACTTTTCTTTCGATGGGACAATGCTAGCCACTGGTTCATATGACGAAACAACGAAGCTGTGGAATACAAAAAACTGGCAGCTAGGAAATACAATTCAGTGTGGCTGTGATGTCAACTGCGTTCAATACTCGCCGTCTGGAGAACTTCTGGCCATTGCAACAGACAGCGATATCCAAATTTATGATGCAAGCACGAGGCAACACGTCGCATCCTTCAAGGCTCACAAGTCACACAACTTGTCACTCGCGTGGACGCCCAATAGCAAACGCCTCCTCACAGGCGGCACTAATCTTGATCCTACCATACACGAATGGGATACAACAACCTGGACGCAGGTCGGTGATCCTTGGATCGGCCACACTAGCTCTATCTGTGCCATCGCTGTTAATACCACTGGCACACTTGTCGCCTCCGCATCTAATGACCACCACGTCCATCTCTGGTGGCTCTCAGACAAACAAGCATTTGCCACATTCAAGCACTCATCCTTTAGGACATGTGTCACTTTCTCCGTGGACGGAAACCACGTCCTCAGCGGAGGTGGAGATACGATAGTTTCGAAGTGGGAAGTCCCCAATTCAAAGGCATGTTTCCGTCCTTGATTCATATACCACAAATCGAGCATGTTTCATACAGGTGCTAGCCATCACGCAAGATATCAATACTGATACGAACAACCATACTTCCTACGCCCATTGCTCAAAGGCATGTTTTCGTCCTTGACTCCCATGTCCTACAATTCGAGCATATTTCGTGCAGATCCTAGCCATCACAACAGCCCGCGATGCATGCATACATGGAGACCTATCTACCGCCAAAGAACTGCTCACGCAAGATATCGACATTGATCCGAACAACCATACTTCCTACGCCCACCGTTCATTCGTGATGGCCCGAAAACGCGACTGGGACCGCGCTCTTCAGGATGCAATCCAAGTGAGATTCGCTCACTGATCATAGCCCTCTTGCGAACTAACTGAACGGTGACACAGTCCATCAGCATTCAACCTTCATTGATAGGCTATATATCCAGAGGTATCGCCTTCTGCGGAAAAGGCTATATCTGTAATGCGAGGGCAGCATTTGATGTTGCATCCATGTACACGGATCAAAATCCAGAAACCATTCATTTCCTGCTCTTGATTAAGGTATGTTACGGTTGCCTCGCATATTATTTACTTCAGCATGCATTTCAGGTCATCACCCTCTTCAATGCAGATCAATATGATGAGGCAAACCTGCTCCTCAAGGAACTCACAGCTGGTTGTCCGAATATCGATACTCGCGCATGCCATATCGTGGAAGTAAGTGTCATGCAGCCGTGCTGGGTCATCAATGCTAATCTTCGCAACTCGCACATCAGGCATACTTACGTGTTCAACTCGGAATCAAGGCCTTAGATGGTACACATTACAATGAAGCTGCCGATCATTTAGCTGCCGCTCTCGGCTCCGGCAATCTATCATCGAAATCAGACATTCATGAGATATATGAAGACTTGGTAGTGGTACATCAACACATCCGAAATTCTTCTCATAACTGAGTCCCTTGTCCAGCTCTTCGGATGGGATCTCAAATCTTTGTGGCCCACCGCGCACCAGAAATATTGTGAAGCACTCCTTCGGGCAGGTAAACTTGAAGACGCCATGAAATCGTACCGATACATGATGGTTTCGAGTGATGATGTTACAATGGCTGATTGCCTTGAATGGTCGAAAGGCAAGTCTGGAGCATATAATGTCACATAGGCTACAATCCTCTTTCACTCAGCTTTCACGGAAGAATGCGGCGCTTCCTTTCTTACCAGCGGAGATGCTGCCCTCGCTGCAGGCGATTATGACAGCGCTATTGACCTATATTCGGCGGCAATCGACCTGGACTTTGCATCTGACATCGTTTTTGCAAATCGTAGCAAGGCAAAGTTAGGTGAAATGCTATGGGAGGATGCGCTTTTCGATGCGCAGAAGGTGCGATGGAATGTAAGTTTTTGTAGCCCCGTGTTGACTTCGGCGATGCATAGGTCACCGAACTCAATCCTTCGTCTCACGTTGGACACCAGTTGGCCCATACAGCTCTGCGTGGCGCGCAACGCTACGACGAAGCTATCGAGGCCTTTACAATCATGTTGTCCAAGTTGGACGATTCTCCCGAAGCGCAGATACGAGGTAAGCCTTGGAACACCTCTGCATCATCTCGAAATGCTTATCTGATTCTGCAGAGTTGCGCCAGAAATATCTCAGTCCATCCGAAGCAGAAGACATTATTCAAAGAGCAGTTTGGACGGAACTCGAAAACGCCCCACTTCGTTTACTCAACACTTCCACGGGCCTTTTGTGCGATCGAGCGGCACAAATAAACTCCTTCAAAATGAGTCCAGAGTACAACGAGCTTGTCTCATTTCCAACAAAGGATTCGAACTTCCGAACGGAGCGCATCAAAGACGTAGTGGCGACGTACTTCCGCTGCGTCCTGCTATCTCACAGGTGGGAAGAGACGGAGGTGCTGTTGCATGACATCCAAGATAAAGTCGTGTATGAGTTGAACGAACTTGGTGGCATCGCAAAACTGCAGTCGTTTTGCAAAATCGCTCGTGATGCTGGGCATTACTGGGCATGGATGGATACATGCTGCATCGACAAGAAGAGCAATACGGAACTTCAAGAATCAGTCAACTCCATGTTTGTCTGGTACCGCCACTCAGCCCTTACCATAGTCTACCTGCCCGACGTCCCTCCTTCATCCCATCCCGGTGCACTGGCAAGGAGTGTTTGGAATGAGCGAGGATGGACCTTCCAAGAATTCCTCGCCCCGAAAGTTGTCATCTTTTATCAGAAGGATTGGTCTTTATATCTCGGCGATCGTTCTTCCAACCACAAAGAGTCCCCTGCAATCATGAAAGAGTTGGAGGATGCAATGGGTATAGATGCACAGGCCCTTGTGACCTTCCGTCCAGGTATGAACGGCGCTCGAGAGAAACTGCAATGGGCATCGAAGCGTGTCACCACTGTGCAGGAAGACGTTGCGTACTCATTGTTTGGCATATTCGGGATCACCCTACCTGTCATTTATGGCGAGAAGAAGCAACGTGCGCTTGGGCGGCTCTTGCAGGAGATCGTTGCTCAATCAGGCGACATTACGGTCCTCGACTGGATCGGACAACCGTCCGAGTTCAATAGCTGTCTTCCAGCCCATATTACCTCTTACACTACTCCTCCACGTACCCTTCCATCTTTGTCCGAAGATCAGATTCACACACAGGTCTCGTCGCTGGAACAAATCATGGGTGCAGGTGTGGCATTGAAACTTTACGACCAGCTTGAACAGCTGAGAGCTCCTCGCTTCGCAAATTGCAGACTTCATCTGCCTTGTATTTCATTCCGTGTCACGGAAGTCAGACGGAGACGGGGTCTAGCCCAGGAGACTCCCATCACGTATAGAATCAAAGCAGACGGGCTTCAGGACTTGCTGATCACCACAGCAGAGACCCTAGTTCAGTTCTCGCGGGAAAAGCCCATTCGGCAGACATTCTTACTTGTCCGTCCATGGAATAGGTATCTCCTCGGGGTACCTGACTTTGCAGAGCAGGCTGACTTCACAGATGATACAGAGAGCATAGGAGATTGGACCGAGCCCGGGTCCCCGACGGACGACCCCCAGATAGACGACTCCAACGAGTTACCTGGCGGTTCGCCTGTTGAAGAGGAGCCTGGCTCACGAGCGTTACGGTTGATGGTTCACCTCGGACAGCCTTTCGACGCATTTTTGTTGGCGCAACAGCGTGTCGGAGAATACAAGAGGATCGCGCCAGACTATAGCATCATTACACAAGTCAAAGACCTTACTTCGGTTGACCACATGGACGTTGGTACCGTAGAAATACTCTAATGATGATGACCATTGTTCCGAAAGTGGTTGCTTGAAATGATTTTCCGAACATAACATTAACATTTACGAAGGACTGGTATGGTGGGTGAATTTCTAGCTTAGCACATTACTGTGAACATCCCCAAAATATTAACCGTAATGGTTCTTCCTGGCCAACTAGTCTCGAGGTGCGACCGGAGGATAATTATCCCTCCGAGTCTAGCTGAAATAATGTGGGTAATTTTCTCCATAGTGCATGGCGAACTTGCTTCAGCATGTTTGCGGCGACAAAATTGACAAGTTGGGAGCCCCTCCGTTGCAGCACGCCCTTGAAGAGTCGCGAGGACATCCGAAGTACTCTGACATTCTTCTCGTATTTTGTTCATGATTTCCATTCGTTGGGATCCTCTACACTCATCCGTCACCCAGTGCATCTCACTGTCAACATCACCATCCTCGGTCGTGAGCATCGAATCAGTGACTTGCAGAAGACCTTCCCTGCCTAGAAGGAGGCACTGGAAATCTCTTGCTGTCAGGAGATCCCAATTTGTGGTGCGGCGCCATGGCTTGCATCTAGATGAGGGTTCAACGAACGGAGAAACGTGAGAGATGATAGAAGGCGGCAGGTAATAATGTGGGAACTTGACACTGGCGCGCCAATTGAATGGCGGAGGTGGGATCTGGAAGTGTATCCTTACGGGACAAACCATGATACATAGAATCAGGAGTCCAGCAATAGTCGATTCCACTGAGCTAGCGAAGTTGGCCAATCTGCTTCCAATAGTCGAACAACCTCACGACGAAATTCGCTCACCTCATATTTATTACAGAGTTTCAAGATGTAGTAAATTGTAGGGGTGCGCATCGGGTTAGGCGTAGGTATAACGGGGAAAAGCTAGCGGGAGAAGCCTGATAAACAATGAACCCACATCAGAAAGAGATGTGTTCTCACAGAGTAAGGCATATGGCTTTCAATAAGGATTCGAGCTCCTCAGTATTGTCGGGCAAGCACACTAGGGAACATCATCATATGTCTCGGCTTCCCGAACGGTCGGCATGCCATTGTCAACATGTCCGCAAAGTGGAATGAAGTGACAGGACCGATTAATGAACTCGAAAAACAGTTTGTTTGCCAAGATCATTTGAGGCCATAAGCGCGATGCTGCCATCAAAGAAATACAAGGAAGTGTGTCTTCGCGCCATTTGGTGGTTAATTACAAGTCAACGTTAAAGGGTCTCGAAAAATCACGTGATGATCATCTCGGGAACTGAAGGGAGAAAACCTGCAATAGAGGATGTGAGAGTTTCTGGCAAGGGAGCGACGGTGTTATTGGCATGAAGATTACCTATCTTGCTACTTCCTAGTTACTTCTTGCTTCCTGGTACTGTATAGTGATTGACCTTCGAGCACTCAGCCACGCTTACCTAACAACTTCGTATAGTGTTAGTAGCGGTCTTCTTGTGTTTGTTTACCCTCAGCATTTGTTCTACTCTCGCTGAGTCTGACTTGCTCTAGCCTTTAGGTGACAGGGTTGTGGATAGCCGCGGAAGGACGTGGTGTAAGATTGAACTAGTCGAACATAAATTGTCGATCTAGGCCTCGAGAAAGAGGCCGAAGCATAAGTGCCTCTACCAAGATTGGCATAGATTTGGGTCTCTGTGCCAGCCCAGGCTGACCGCCTATGTACTGGCCACCGTCTCCAAGGATTGGGTGCAGGTATAGGTTAGTAAGGCGGTGGGTTAGTAAGCGGTTTCGACCTCGCGAAGGCTCTCGTCGGGGGGCAGGCTTACCGAGCTTTTGATGTAAAAAGGGAGTCTTTGCACAGACAGTGTGATGAGGGCCGGCTTGACCCAATCTAGGGGGGAGATACGTAGTGGGTTAACCTTAAAACAACGAGGGGCCCTCTCACTGGACCGCCGAAGCCCTATGATGGCGCTAACGACAGGTTTCCCTTATCGCAACGTGCTTGATCGCGTGTTACAAGCTGTCTCAAAAGCACAGAGATTATAATATACCTGGCATACATACCAATGCATTTAAGCATTATACTCTTCATGATAGATTAGCATCGTGTGCGCCGCGATCAGTTCGAGTAAGTTTAGTAGCTGTTCTTATTTTGCTTCAAATTTCGGTATCACTGCCATGATTGTGTTGCCCCACCGTGGTATTGCGACAAACTCCTCCTAGACCTGATGGTGGAGGATTTTATCAGATGAACATGTATCTTAGTCATGAAGCAACATGATAATGGCAGTTCCCACGACTAGTCGGTTCACATACAGTCGTGCGTCATACTCATTGCGCCAACACGATTCTACGAAAGCGTTCACTGAAGCTCAAGGCACCCACTGGTACACAGACATGATCTTTCTTTAAATCCAGCTTTTTTGTCCATCGAGGATGATTTAAATATGACAGTACTTTCTCATCTATGGGACCCCTTCTGCCAGTGATTTCTGAAGTCGCCAATATCCTGACGGGACGTCCGACAGTCCACCGTTTCCCCCGGCCGTATTAGACACGCCCTTCAACGAAGATGAGTAGCTGCTATTGGTTAGCTTGCGGTGACGGGACGCGTTTAACACAGACATGATTGTAGTCTAGTACGCCAGTGAGTCAATGAAGACTACTCCTGCTCACTGTAAGGTTGGGGGTGGTTCGAAGGGGAAAAGAGAACAGAAGGTGAGAGATAAGAGACGTGTTAGTAAGTAACACGAGGAGAGACAAGTCTAGGCTTTATAGGAGGAGGACTTTCTTGGGGACTTTCTGTCGTACTTGGAGCGAAGATCTCACAGTAGGATATGCTTTGCTACACTCGATACGCTGTGTTTCGCTATCCTCTGTTTTTGTTGTAGATACGAGAGTACATGGGTGGTATATATAGTGAAAATAGTAAGGGTCCTCGGTGATGGATGAGCCGAACGATTATGTGAAAACGGAGCCAGACGAGAGTGGCGTCGCGCTTGACAAGGTAGAGTAGAACGGAGAGGAAAGATGGTACGAAATTTTGAATGAGTGGCGGTATAATGAGTATGATTTTGGTAGAGTAACGAGGGTCGAATATTGGTTTGAAAACGGCGAATTGAGAGTAGGGTGACTTTAACGAGAGACAGGAACTGAAGGTTGACAGAGATGACGAAGCTGTTGTAAGGGATAGGGACCAGGAGTATACGTGTTGACGACGGCAGTGAAGGGAAAAAGGAATGTATCCGCGTGACTTCCGGATGCGAATGTGACACTGTTCGCATTACTAGATCACGTGGACGGTCTGGAACGCGTCGAAAGGTCCGAGCGTTAGAGTTTGATCTGAAGCGTTGGGCTGGGCGTAGAGGACATCCAGTCCTTACATCACATAGGATCATATCCCGCTGCTCGACGATTATCACAGGCAGCAGTAAGGATAGACATTGCAGTTACACGGGATTTCATTATTGGGAGGCATGGACACTGCCAAGTTGAAAGCAGCAGCAACGACGAGGATGAAGGTGAGACGCATTATTTATGAGATGTGATGTGGGACCGCAGAAATAAAAACTGAAGGGGACAATGGAGGGACAGCTTGCTTTTTATGTGTAGATCCTGTCCATCTGAAACACCGTGCAAACGGACGACATTTCCAATGCCAGCAGACTTCTGACTTGATATGCTCCGTCTCTAGCATTCCCCTGGAAAAAGAACACTAGGAAACAGATAATGTGCAATTCTAACCTGTCGTTGTACACGGCTTATCGTGAGGCCGATAGGTGACATGAGAAAGGCCAGTTATCGGTAAAACCCAAATTAGTCCTGAACCACAGCACGCTTTTGTAATTATCTCTGTATACTCTGACGTATCTTCACTACAATACATATTTCATAGCAGCCTCAGACGTGGCATTAGACACGATGTTCGTGGAAGACCGCAGGACCCTTGATAATGCCTATCCGCACATCGGCGCTCAGCAAGGATCAAGTTAGGGAACTAGGTTGTCATTTGGATATGATGTTCTTATATGTGTATCATATGAACTTACCATAGTAGTTAGGTACTTTTATCGTCCGTATCTCTAATTTCACTCATACAGCTTTCTCGAACATCCTCCTCATCCTTCCGTGCCACACCTCATCCAATATCTATCTCATTAATCATCACAGTCGCAAACTACTGGAACAATGTCTCTTCTCCCGCTCTCACGGTATTCCGCTCACTCGGTACAATATTATCACTCATTTCAGAACTGTGACGCAATATGTCGATGCGTTTGTCGTGCATGAGGCCAATCAATCAAAGTCCGTCCCGGTTGCACCAGTGACGACGAGTTATGAATATGTCATAATTAGGAGTTCTCCAGCTTCGTAAACTCATAGCGGCGGCCGAAGGTCCCCTTTCCGGTTCAGTGATACGGTACTAAATTATAGATATCAATTGTATGTATACTCTAAAAAGCACCTTGGGTTCAGAGAAGAAGGTCGTCCTCATGACTGCAGCATTCTCCGCTGAACAAAAATAAAGGTATTATTAGGAGTTTTGTGTTCATGGGCACTCATATGACATACTCCCTGCAAGTTGATGTGACTTAGAGCAACTGCACTTCCGGCGAGGAGGTCGACATCAAATCTGGATGCTACTACTGTCAGTAGTCCCGAAAATACTGTCCAGGTGGTCTTGCATTCAGGGTCGTGAAAACCGACTTTCAAACTATCTACTCACCAGTGCAAAACATAAGCATCAATGTCAATGCAGCTGCCGATCTAGAAGCAAATTTTGAAAATATTGACGAACATCTTGCAGGTCCTGGAACTAAATCACCTGACAAGATCGACACAATACTTACGCTACTGGAGCGTGAAACCACGGAATGATGAGTTAGTGCACGATGGACAACACACAAAACACACAACGTGGTTGGGGTGAAGGCACTATCAAGACCTAAGACACTATCAAGACCTAACAGGACCTCTGACACCTCTGATGCCCTTGACTCATCTGCAACTTGACCTCCTGACTACGAATGAGCGCCCATTAGCGGAAATGAAGTATTGGAAGGTCAAAGTTTCTAATTCTGTTATATTGACTGAGGGCATCCATGGCCACCGAGAATTGTTGAATCACACCCCATAAGACTCGGATGATGGACAGTGGGATGGATGCGCTGATGTCTATGAGTCTTCTACATGTGGTGCTTCACAGTGACAGTTAACATATAATCTTGTACTTAGTGGCCACTTCTCAGCCGATTGTGGCGGCACTGCAAATAATTTTGCCCCTAGCACTACCGACAGCCACTGAGATTCCTGACATTTCATTTCCAACGGAACTGAGTATCCATATATCCCATTGGTCTGTGCCTTTACCGCAGTAAAGGGGGCCCGGGGATTTAATATTTAAGTTTTAACTTGTTTTAATATCTCGCATATAGATCTCTGGAGTTGGGCCTCCGCCAAAGTGTAAGTTCCCACACTCTTCCAAACTCGTGTTCGCCCCTGTCAGAGGCCTGAAGGCAGAGTAGCCGAGTGATTTTCTCTCTACCCCAGGGCTCATCACGTCGCGGTGGCCATGCGGGTTAAAGCACAGAATTTTTTACATATGAAGTGGTGATGTGATTAAGAATCTGAGCGTTACAATCATGGGTGCTGAATTTATTCTGTTCGAGGCAAAGTACATACCAGTCGCGCTTGTCATTTCTGTAACATTGACGAGGGAACAAAAAATTTGGGTCAAACAATGGCTCATTCTAAAATCATATTCCTTATAGTAACATACACCCATTAATGCAATAAATTTGTGCACGAGAACTATTTGTGTACTAGCTGAACCTACATGGTGATCACAAGTTCCATCATGGTCGGGTATGCGAATTGCCCGTGATGGTGAAGGATTGCCAGGAAACCCATTGTAGGCTCAGTCAAACATAATGTGAATCAAACATCCTTCCTTGCACATATAGACAAAGGCTACTAGAATCCCGATTTCTCCAAAAATAGTCTTCATAAGCTTACACATTCATGTGTTCACATGAGTACAGTGCACAATCGAGATCTTCGCTGATGTCGAGATGCGTCATGTGTCTAATTCATGTTGGTCACGGAGATACATATTATAATGTGAAGCCATCTATCCATTTTAACGGCCAACCTCCCCTTCACTCCTGAACTGACGAACTGCAGTATTTGTTTATAATTTTCGGCTACGATGCTGCCACCTCCGCCTCTCTCCCCAGCTGAAACGCACGTCAATGATGAGCCCAAAAAACTTTCTCGCACTCGCAGAATAATTTTACTGTTTATGTTCTGTCTCGCTCAGTTCTTAGATTCCTTCAATAATTCAGCTCTCTTCTCCGCAATCCCCGCACTCGAGGTATCCATGGGTATGACCGAAAGTCAATCCACTTGGATCATCAGTGCATTTCAGTTGACCTTTGCATCTTTTCTGCTTATCGTGCGTGCTCGTCCTATTGATTCTGACCTTGGGCTTCAATGCATTGTTTAGAGCGGCCGCATTAGCGACGTATACGACCCAAGTCAGTACTATGCCGTACCTGTCAGATAGTGACATTAATGGACTCACAGAAACTGCGTTTATCGGGGGTGTATCTGGTCTTGGTGTCATATCACTGTGTGCTGGATTTGTCAATGAGACCATTCCGATCATCGTTCTCAGAGCGTTGATTGGAATAGGTAAACATTCTCGCCGGTCTGGTAGCTGGAGGTTTTGGCTGACGATGATTGCTTCTCAGCTTCTTCGATGACGATCCCCTCTGCCCTAACACTCCTGGTCAACGTATTTCCTGATCCGCTTGAACAAGCTCGTGCAATAGGGCTATTTGGAGGCTGCGGCTGCGTCGCTAATGGTGAGAATCCCGCCTAGCTGATTATCCATAACTAGCTTCATGATTCCCTTCGATAGTCCTCGGTCTCACCATTGGTGCAATGTTCGTCCAATGGGCGTCTTACCATTGGGTGTTCTGGTTTGTAGCCATCGTGGCTGTGCCAGCGGCTCTGGCGTGTGTCATTATCATACCGCCAGAAATTTCTAACATCAAAGACAATATTGAGCCTGCAGCAGCGAAATGGAAAGGTCTTGACATACTTGGTGTAAGCATCCTAACTGGTATGAATTTTCAACACACTCCAATTCGCATCGCTCATGAGTTCTGATAGTTGCCTTGATTTTGTTCATCTTTGCTGTGACATCTGGCTCCACAGATGGCTGGAAATCCGCAATAGTACTGGTCCCACTTATTATATCAATCTTGATGGTGATCGGGTTTTTCTACTGGGAAACAGTCATACCCGTGGACGCAGCCGCAATGTGTGTTATATGCTTGCACCTACCACCGACCATTGGCTGATCTTATACCAGACCACCCCGGACATGGTTTTACCACAATTTTTCCGTTCTTTTTGCCGTCGCGCTCATCCCATTCTTTTGGTGGAGCACAGTGTTCACGATTTTTACCACCCTGTGGCAAAACGTATTTGAGTGGTCGGCAATATCATCGGCTGTACACATGTAAGGTCTTCACCGTCACTCCATGTTATCCGCCATTAAGACTGTTTTACTTACCAGGTTCCCGATTGGTGTCACAGCCCTCGCTATGAGTTTTACCGGACCGTTCTCTCGCATTTTCAGTCCGAAATGGATTATTCTCACTGGTCTGTCCTTTTGCATGGTCGCGACTGTATTGCTGGCGATTGGCGGGGGGCCCCAGGATTATTGGCCATACATATTCCCAGCATTTTCTCTAGGAAGTGCAGGGGCTATGTTGGCGTATACACACACAAAGTAAGTTCAATGTATGTTGGTTTTATGAACACGAACACGTTCTAATTGCTGTAATTTCAGCATTGCTATTTTTCAAGCCGCACCTTCGTCCATGGCAGGCACAGTTGGTGCCATCTTTAACGGCGCTCTTCAATTTGGATCAGCTATTGGCCTCGCTGGCGTCAGCTCGATAGAGACATCCGTGGAGGCCACCCATGGTGGCTCACATCAATATAGCGGACGAGCCGCAGCATTTTGGTTCCTCTTTACACTCGTCTCTATTCAATTCATTTCAGTATCAATATTCTATGACCGCAGTACAGATCACACACCCCAACCAGAACACAGTAACCCCGAAAATACTGCTCAACGGAGCGCGCATTTTGACGAAAAGTTTAAGGATGCGAAGATGACCATGATCGAAAAAGCTGAGCTAGCAGTGTAAAATTTTTTGGATGACTGTGTCCTCTAAACGACCATTTCCATTGATGACACATTTCTTTCTTACTATTTTCCCGTTGGCGACTGTACGACCTACAGGGTAGGTGTGTTTTCATTGCATTATTATTAGAGGCAGGGCAAACTTCATACTGTATTTTGTTGCTATACCCGCTATCTGGCCATGGATATATCAGTAGACTGTATTGCATATATATGAGAGATATACGAATGTGCCATTGTAGTACAAATGTAGCACCACAGATAGGAATTGGGTTGCCCTGGTCTGGTTCGATGTGTTGGACGAAAACGGAGTGACTATAGCTTGAATTTCCTTTCAGATATAGTGTTTGATTACGATAGCAGTCCCCACGATTCGTCGGTTCACTGGTGGGCCTCAGACTTCAGTCGTCAACCATCAATGATGCTGGACCAATATTTCCAATTCTGCGAAAACATAAGTGCGATTCACTGTATTAGCAACGGTATACAGGTTTTTTCTCTTCAAATCCAGTTTTTTGTCTATTAAGGATGATACCATATATATGCCAACAGTGCTTTCTAATCTGGCTGGGGTTCCTTATGATCTCTGAAAGTCGTGGATACCCTGATGCGGAGGCGTACCTCCATCCGACAGTCCGGCCCCAGTCCGCCGCTCCTGCTAGCGGTTTTAGATGCACCCTTCAACGAAGATGAGTAGCTGTTGTACCGGGGGACGGGGACGGGGACGGGGACGGGGACGGACTGCAAGGCCAAGGCCAAACCTCTAGCGGGAGGTGGCGACTCTATCTGGAGGACCTACTACGACAACCTAGCCGAGGACTACAGACTACGAGCCACACTCCCTAGGACCTGTGCCAGATCACCGTGCTCCACTGCTTGACAATTATCACGCGTAGCAGCAGTAAGGATTGTCATTGCAGTTACACGGGATTTCATAACTGAGAAGCATGGACAGTGCCAAGTTGGAAGCAGCAGCAATGACGAGGATGAAGGTGAGACGCATTATTTATGAGATGTGATGTGGGACCGCAAAAATAAAAACTGAAGGGGACAATGGGAGGACAGCTTGCTTTCATGGGTAGATCCTGTTCATCTGAAATACCCCTTCAAACAGACGACATTTGCACTCGTAAGGATCAATTTGCCAGGGCCTGCCATCCGGACATGTCGTTCCTGTACATGTACGATACGAACTTGCAATAGCAGTTGGATACTTCCATCGTTCATCTCTCTATCTATTTGCTCGCACAGCTTTCTCGAATATTCTGTGCATCTTTCACCGTTATACCTCTCATCCAATATCACTATCGTTCCTCTCCACCTCATGAATCGTCACAGTCGCAAACTACTAGAACAGTTTCTCTTCTCCCGTTCTCACGCCCTGTTGGCTTTCCCACAGGGAACGGGTGGTAAATCTTCTACTAGTTGCCATACTCAGACTCCGGACCTGGCGAAATTGATGGAGAGAGCGAGATGGAGTGGGAGGGTTGGATGAGGGATCTAGAGAGGAAAGACATGGCATGAAGCATCACACTCAACCGCCAAGCCCCTCACCCCACTACTTTCAGATGCATCTTCTCAGAGCTCCCCGAGGAGTTGCTCAGCCCCGCGCTCACTCCCTGCATACCTCACGATCAGTATCATCATTCAATACGAGGACCCTTTGTCCCGCACTTCTTTCGAATCACGTGTGCTTGGGAGTGTCGATAGTGCGACGTGCGACGGTTAGCGCGGGCGCCGCCCTGCACTGGAAGGATTGCATATCCTTTACGCGTGGACGCTGTCGTTCACGTGACCCAGTGATGCGAACAGTGGCATCCGACGCGACGTCACATAGATACATGCCTTCTCCATTCCCCTTTATCATCTTACCTTGCGCTCATTCTTGCTCCGACCGATCATTTTATCATCGCCATACGCTCTTATGCTCAATTCCTGCCTAGTCAACTACTCGAAAATGTATATATACCACCCATGTACTCTCGTATCCACAGAAAGGAAGGCGATACGTCGAATCCTATCTCTCTTTCGTTCTGTTCACTTTTCCCTTCGAACTCATACCCAGCCTTACATCTGTTCAGTCCCGACACAGAGCCTCCATCGCGCACAAGACGCAGAAGGCAATACTAAAAAGCAAAAGGCTGGTATCGTGAGGTGCATGTCCTGATGATGCAGGAGATCCTTGTCCATATTTTCGACCATAATATCTTGTTAACCCCTTGCATTGCAGTCTTCCATTCTGCTCGCATTGCAGCACCACGTCTCCTTCGTTGTTTTCCCTTTTATGCTAGCACCACTTTTGTAAGACACCAGAACATGACGCAGTACATGATCTCGTTTTCTTAGCTGGACTCAAAACCTCTGGTGCCCTATGCGAATAAGATGAATTGAGCATCAAGGTATAAGCGTGTTACCCGCCAGTGCTGAGCTGATGTCCCGCGTACTACCCAGGGGCTTGCTTGCTTTCTTTCTTGGTTATCCGTCTCGAAATTCTAAAGTAACAAAACGAAGCATCTAAATGCTATTGCAAGTTCGTGTTGTACATATACAAGGATGCGCCCTCGGTCGGCTCAGAGTTCTTAGATCTTATAGTAGCAAGTCATGAAAAACAACATTTGCGCAGTCTTGCTTTTCCTTCGTCTCTCCGAATGGACAGAGTGTCTCTTCGCGTTCTGACTCACCGTGAATGACAACATGCTTACTGGCAGGGGACAATGGAGTTTTGGAGAAATGTGGATGAGATTTAGGATAGAAGCAGCGGACTCGCATATTTTGTTGAGGAGCGGCAACATATTGAGAGACATCCATATCGAACCCATTTTCTTGCAAGCACTGCGTGAAAATTTACCTGCAATGATGACAGTTGGAAAAGCCCGAGCCCCATCATGAAGAGGTTGTAAGTCCTATCCGATATCAACGATTCCCATAGAACAAAACAAAAAGGAAAGTGACGTACATCATTGGCAAAGAGATGAAGAGAATGCAGACTCGCCATTGTCATCAATGATAGGTCCAACGGTTGTCCTCGCATCCAATAGATAGATGCCGTCTTCAGCAGATGCGGCGTTGACACCAAAAGTGAACACGTTGACACGAACATCACCCATTTCCGGTGTGGCGATGAAACCGTCGTACCGCCAGTAATTGATTTGATACCTGCTTCCGTTCTAAAGACCGACGACGCCGTGAAATGATGCAGAGGTCGCCATGGTAGTGAAGCAAGAACTGTTAATAGGAGAGAGAATTATGGCCAATGATGACACAAAGGATAAGCATCAGCGTTCGCAACACGCAGCAATACACGCGCAAAAAACAACACAGCATGACGGGGTGGACACAATAGCACCCGAGCCAGCGGTTATGCGTGCTGAACATCATGTCCGGTGGCACCCTGGCTCCCCCTTCGATCCTCATTGAGCACCGATGTTCGGATATATCACCATAGGCATTATCAGGGTCCTGCATTCCTCAGCGTATAGTGCCACGTCTGTGCCCGTTATGAAATGTACATTTTGGAAACATCAGAGCATACAAAGATACTTACAGTAGTGCCTATCGTTCAGGGCTAATTTTGGTTTTACAGATTACCAGCGTCTCTCGTGTCACCCATCGGCGTCATGGTCCGGGGTTACACGTACAACAGCGGGTTAGAATTACACATTACCAGCGTTTCCTGGTGTTCTTCTGCCCGGATAATGTCAGGAACGCAACAAATCAAGTCTGATGTCTGCTGGCAGTGCAAACGTTGTCTGTTTGAAGACGTATTTCAGATGGATAGGATCTGCACACCATTCAGCACATAAAAGCAAGCTGTCCTCCCACCATCCACTTCAGCTTCAGTTTTTGCATCCCAGATAACATCTCACAAACAATGCGTCTCTCATTCATCCTCGTAGTTGCTGCTGCGTTCAGCTTAGCAGCAGCTATACCTATCGATGATGGTTGTGGACCTGATCTCCCATTCACGGATTGTTGCACCCGTTGCGTGGGAATTGAGTAGTGACTTATGTGAGCAGGATTAGTTTTCATTCGATCCCATAACTCACCGGCGTGTTAGACTACAATCATGCATGTGCGCTAAACACGTCCCATCACCAAGCTAGGTACTGATACCCACAAGTAGCATCATCATTTTCGTTGAGGGTGAAAATGGCTGGCCGGTGAAGAAATGCCATTGTCAAGAATGCAGTTGTCGGAATGATAGTTGAAATGCCATGACAATATAGTATTGCAAAGAGCTGAATGATAAACCGCACGAGCAATGCAAAGCAGCATATGAGTCGGGTCTGAAATGGTCTGCCTGGATTAAACTACCGTGGCGTGAGTAGAAACTGACCGATCGTGAGAATCCACTCGGTCCAAGACACAAGAGTCGATATGATGCATGAAAGCTGGCACACCATGGGCGGTGTCACGGGACACAATATGCTTTATTCATTCGTGATCCATGACAAGTACAATGCAAAGCTCCAAGCCCCATCATCTAACTTCCATCTAACATTGAACATGTGGGATCCGAACGATATCAATGTCCAGCATGTGATAAGGATTATCCAATAACATTACAGAAGATACACCAAGCGATAGCGAGAACAGAAAGACACACTGAGAAAGAGAAAATATTCGTGAAGAACACTAGAGCACTGCAGCGGGAAGTTAGCGGCAGTGACAGATACAGGCCAAGGAAGACGTACAGCCGTACACTGGACTATGTTGCGTTGCCGACAGGAACGATATACCCATAGACCAACTTCTTCGGGGCTTGACGATTGAAATTGCGACGTCCCTTCTGAGCGCGAGCCTTACTAGCAAGGAGCGGTTTGCATGTGAGCTGATGCCGACTCAAAGAATCGGACCTCGACCAGTGCTTGCCACAGTAGGGGCATTCGTAGGATGTAGTATAGTGGACGCCCTCGATGTGACGGCCCAAATTGAGCATGGCCTTTGCTTTCGAGCAACCCTCGAATTTGCAGGGAGTCGTATCTGTGGTCTTGACACCGTGCCAATGCAGGAGGTGATGTGCAACGCGGGCCTTAGTCATTTCTACAAACAGCCCACAGGGCTGGTCCGTCCAATCGCATGCTCGTACGCAAGTCATCCCTTCGGGCAGTTCATTCATAATCTTAACGGATCGCTTGGAGTAGGAATCATCGAGTTCCATCGCCCCAAATCGCCTCGTTCGAAGAAGATCACCGTAAGCGTCATGAGTCCTGCGGCGACTGATGTCTACCGGCTTCGGGTCATGAATAGGCATAGACATGACTACAGCACTGGTGTCTGCTAGTCTGTAAGCACCAAATTTACCCTCTCTAATTTCATCTTCGTCGTCGTCCAAGCGTCTGCGCTTGCGTGTTGTAGGTGCGAGAGACGTACTCGAATTAGAATTATCATCCTCGGATTTAAAGTGGCGAGTTTTGCGCTTGAGAGACTTGGCACATGCCGTCCCTTCAGGAGCAGAGGAAGATGGCTCCAGGTTGTCGCCATCACTCGGATTCATTGTCGCGTGAGAGCCTGACGCGGCCGGTAAAAAGGTTTCGGCATCCGTCATCGTGTCCACGGTAGCCCCAGGGTATATGTAGTCAGGATGTTCCTCTGCCAAGGGGATCGACACTCCCGTCCACAAGTGCGTGTTTTGCTCCTGGGGGGATGGCAGTCTCGGGCCATATGCGCAGGGATCCCCCGCTGCCCAAAGCTCCGGGTCGACGATGAGGGGATAGTAATTTTGAGCAAAATTGGGTCCATGCGCATGCAAACCATCATCATGTTCACGCTGGGACCATGCAGGGTTTTCTGGCGCCGCTTGAGGGACTGCGGGGGGGTGCGGATAATCGTATTGGCTCGGATCCAATGGAGGAAACTGGGGTAGGCCAGCCACCGGAGTAGTGATTTGGTTCAACATCGGAAAAAATGTCGGATCGTCTGGGACATCCTTAAAAGACTCCAATGTTAAAGATCTGGAGAAATAAATGAGAAATAGTGGGCACTCGGTCGGGGTGGCACGTACTTTAGGTATCCGTCTTCTTCGCACAACTGAGCCCATCTATCAAAGGCCGTCAGTTTGAGTTGATTATTTGAACGAAGTGGAACTACATACTGAGCCCTCATGTAGGCCACATCTTCGGGATGAAGATATTTTTGGGGGTCTTCCATGTTAGTGATGGATTCGGGGTTGATTACAGGTTGAGAACACGGAGGGGTAGACCTGCTAGGAACATTATGAGAAGAACCGCATCATCCGACTCAAGATCGAACACCAACCTATCCAAAAGCGTTTGAAGACTGCTGCATGGGGCATTGAATGCGGAAGACATCGTCAGCAGATGAAGATACCGAGTCGGCATGTGGGCAAACTTACGTGGTCATGTCAATGGATTGAACGAGCGATATGATGTGGCTAAGATCACAAGATGAAGTATTAAAGTAAAGAGGACAAGAGATAGTGGAGTGAAGCAGATCACAACGTCAGCTTTTAACCTCACAAAATGTGGAGAAGCGTTAGATAAAAATAAATTATACGCATTGTGCCCCCACAACATGGCACAAAAAAGGAAGTGTGTGTGGTTACTTCAACATAAAAACGAACCTGTGGCCATTCCACTGCTTTGCAGCCCCATACGTGCATAAATCCACAACAGTAAAAAACTTCCACCACACTTTGCCCATTCTTTGTAGACCTAGACGCGTGTGGGACAATAAGGTAAGCATTAACACTTCTTCGCTAGAGGATATGACATTGCAAGTGCGTGAAAAAGTACAACTCCACTGAGGTTCGAAGTATCGCAACAATGTCATTTTTGTGGCGCATGGTCACAACACACTCAACCACGACCATGAGCTTTTGGCAGTGATACCCGCTTTGGACAGCAGCAAGCGACCTCAAGCACAAGCGTGCAGCTGGTATATTACAGCCGAATATTGTGCAATAGAGAAACAGCAGATGCTGAAGGTACGTAACATCCAATGCCTGAAATTTATATGTAGTGTTAATCGCATGTTTCATTGTAACGTGCAAAGACACTTACATTCGCTGTTCATTGCGTTATGACACAGCATAGTCCTACATTTGACTTGGAAACTGGTGGGCTTTATATCATCTAGCTACTCAATGGACAATGCAATACTCTTTCAGATGTCACGGCCTTGACATTCCTGTGTGCATTGAAGATATTAGGAGCTAACTTGCAAGAGCACGTATACTGTAACGTCCTCGTCATCATGATACGAAGGTAGAATTCTCTGAACTGGACGTCAACAGCTTCATTTTGAATCAAAAACATCGCTGACCAACTTTAGGATCATACATCACATATCACTTAACCAGCCTAACTCGGAAATAGGCATATCAGCACGTGTGACTTTGTTTATCACGATTCTGTCAGAGATATGAAACTGCATGTATAACGCAAGGCTTGTGTTAATGTCAGAAGTTGCCGTATAGCAAGTTGTGATGTCTGATTATGTAGTTGCAACTTGAACGTGACGAGCGTACGCGTTGTTTTGGTCTGTTGTCCAGTGGCTTCCACTTTATAATTCATCGAATCTCGATCATGTTCAGAATTTCAATGTGCAACCTCGTGTGTGTTTACAGTGTTTCAAATGACGTTAGAGGGGCATCTTTGCGAGCAGGTGAAGAGGGTTGGACTAAATGATGGACTTGACGAGAGAATAACTCAATAGTTAGAAAACTGAGGAAATAGGTATCGTACGAAGAAGGTTATCAATTAATGAATGCTTGAGACGGTGAACAAAAGATGGTGAAAAGTGTATCGATAAGTGAATGCGTATGTAAACAAGGATCCAAAAAGAAGAAAGTATGTACTGGGCACACGGGCAGCCATACAATCTTCCATAAAAAAACCCCACTGATGCTGACTACTATTAGTATTACCAAAGGCACCGGATAGTTTCAGCTTATTACTTGATTCACGCGGCCCAGCTGGCTGAGTAGCTACTTCGTTCCAGTAGTGTTGCAAGAAATCGATTTCCCTACATCAACCTCGTCTTACATACATAACTCGAAAAGGTACTATGACGGATCCCCGACCAAATTTCTCCCTTCTGCGGCATACTGGCAGGCAATTCCCTACACAGTACTGCTAGTTGGTACATGTACACGCTCCTGAAAGACAATTGAAGCCATGCTAGTTTCTGCGTCGGAGTCAGTCACGAGCTTAGCGTTAAATTCTCGAACGCTAAGGATGAGGTGTGGTCCCAGCACAAACATCTGCACGATCAATAAAATCTCACAAACACTATCGAGTGTCAGACCTCCCATAGAATTTGATGTCTACAAAAATGATGAGGAGTTGTTACAAGATGCCAGTGACAGATTGGCGCACAAAGAACGTTGGAAAGAGATAAGCAAGCTGGATGAAAGAGACACCAGCAACGCTAGCAGTTACAAAAAATCAGAAAGAGAGACAACAATATTCACATTACAAGCTCACCTTGCGAAATAAAGCACATGAGATTTTATCAGCACTCTGAAACAGTCCCCGATGGTCGATGGTCCGAGTCGTCGCAGTTCGTAGAAGTGTTTAACGGTAATCCAGACTGAAAGGCACAGTGCGAGGACCTCCCAAGCGGCGTTGAGCACCCAAACCATTGACGTCAGAAGCGGGACGATCTCCGAGTTATTTTTCGGGCCGTAGTTGCACTGCATATATGTTTCAGAGAGTATCATTTCCCCTGGTGTTCTCCAATGAGCTGTATTCTTCAGGTCAACAAGTAAAGCTTACCCCCTACAGTATCGTCGAGTCCTATTATCGTGATTACTCCGCAGGCGATGTTAATAGCCAGGAAGATAACAATAAGGAAGATAAGCATCATCCTAGATCTCTGATACATGGCATATAACCGAGTAATCATAATGACTGCATTGTGTTTCAGTCGAGTCAATGTCACTGATGTATTGCAGCTCACCGCCCAGCATGGCAGATATGACCACATTTGTCGCATTCAAAGCGTAGTACATAACAATGCCTGAAACAACCAATTAGTGATCACCCTGATATTATGATAAAACACTGACTCACACCTATTGAGTTATATGGTGAGCCAGGTTAAAATTTGAAATGATCAGCATCTCACTCACCCCTATAATGAGTATATTCATTGGGTGAGAACGGTATCACTGCGAAACACTCACTGCACCTGTTACTGGGACCAACGGTATATTCACTGTGGTTCGCTAGTTAGAAGGATCGAACACAGCGCACATGAGACATAATACTCAGAATGGACACACTTATCATGAGAGATGAGCTATCAGTACAACGGCAATATGTTGGCTTCGAATACATACATAGAATATGGTATTCCAATATAGCGTATCTAGAACATTTTGGAGTCAGCACAACTACCAACCATGCTATAGCATGAAATGAGATACAGACAGCGAGATACAGCACGGTAATGAGAGAGCAGCGTTGCCTCTGTCGCAAATTCATTGTATTCTGTTGCTTTTCTCCTGATATTGGACTGTCACTCACCCAGATCAGTTCAATCTATGATACCATTATTAGCATACCTGCCACTCCGGCTATGACTTGCATCTGAACTTACCTCTCGTCCAAGTGTTAGTGCTGAAGATAGTATCATAAGAATATCAGCAGTTTCCGAACAATGTCCTGCTCACCCCAATCGTATATCACCACGACGCTGGCGGCAACTGCAAAAACGTCGATATTAGATCAAGACACCATCGACTGATACGACGAACCCGTCCAATAGCTGTAAAAAAGAGATGAACTAATCGCCAGCCACAAACGGGGGTCATTTGAGGATGCGGACATATTCGAGGGATGTGTGTGAGCGAGCAGGGAATGTTGCGGTTCAGTATAGTGACGATGCTAGATATACTACCGTTCAGTATTTCTATCACCAAAATTGGTGTGGTGGATTTGATCCCGCCTTAGGACCTCAAGAACTTTACCCCGAACTTCAAACGGCGTTTACCCAGTGGCGTGTCTACATAAGATATACGGGTTTGCAAATTTTGATTGATGTAGTCAGTGATCTAATACAAGTCAGCTATGATATATCAACTGCAAGCACATGATGCGAAACCTCGGATATGAAGTGCACTGGATGTAATGGTGATGTATTGCACTGCCAGTGATAAATCGAAGAGTTTTCGTATGTATAAGTCACCACGGCAAGCATCATGATATGATGCGAGCTATATTTGTCCCAACATTACATAAACACCTTCAGACTCATCAACGCTAGATGCTGAAGGCTCTCTCTTTAATCGAGTCCATCAAACGGCACTATAATGAGCTTTCAACTTTTCAGATTCCTCATCTGAGGGCTTGCATCGGTCCTTTGACCACGTAATAAGCACAGCTTGAAGAGGTGAGGGAGGACATTGAAGGTCTGGCAACGCAGATGGAGGTTTGTCCTTTCGCGAATTGAAGATTAACTATTTGTAGGAGCTGGATGCACTAGTCGATGACCACAGGGTTGAACAGGCGAGAAGAGAGCTGAGGAGAAGAACTGAAGTTTTTCGTGATTCATTGGTCAAGCACGTAGCCGTTTGACTGTTCAACGGTGTTGTCTCCTCTAACAGGTCTTTTTCTCTTGATGTCAGTCTACGCAAAGACTCTCGAGGGAATTACTGGCGTCGAAACCTGCAACTGACTCCAAAAATCGGTCACAGCGAGAGGAATTATTGAGGTCCCCTGCCCTTCCGCAGAAAAGTACAAGCTGCGAGAAAGTTATGTTCGTGCGCGGTACACATTCATACCCTCCAAACAACTGAATGGTGAACTGCAGCGAAGATGCACTCATGAAACCCACTCATGATGTCACAGAGTCTAATAGGCAAGTTCTTCACAATACCGTTTCTTCTCATACCTACCGTCTATTTCATCTACTGCAACCCTCTAATCTGCGTTCACAACGCACGACACGCTCGATCTTATCCTTGGGACTTCCAAACAAACTCATTACCGCACTTGAAATGCAGACTGGCTCGACTGCATTCTTATTATTTCCGGCCTGATGTTTTCAGGCCTCGTGGTCCTCTTCATTCTGAAGCAGCGCATGATCAACCGCGGCTACGCATCGCTTTTTTCTGGACGAGATTATTGCCGAGCTTCAGCTCGAGTACTCACGCGGTGGTGCAGAAGGCTGCGGATGTTATAACGACTGTGTCAGCTGCCACTACTACTATGTCGGCTGCGCTAGTGTCGTCGACAAGTGATCAGGATAGATAATTTTGATCATTCCGTCGATAACCTCATACAAAATGCATGGACCGAAGTATTGTAGAATATATGTACAAAGTTCTCCTGTACATCACAAACCGTTATCCATCATCCCGCAGGGCACTGTCAGTGATCCATCATTGAATATATTAAATATTGACACAGTCACACAGGTTTGGAATAGAATTGCACTTCACGCTACAGAATCAAGAACTCGTCAATTTTCTGATGAAAGTTAGTCATGCGACCGAGACTAATATCCTTTTTGACATGGCAAATGGAATGTCTCTGCATCCCATGGATGAATTGTTTTAAGAACTCCCGTCCTCTGACCACATACAATTTGGAAGACATCTGCCGCGGTGACGGGGAAGGTGAATGGCTCGTCCTCGATTTTCTTGACAATCATGGTACCCCTACTCCAAGCAAGTCATGTCGTCCGTCTCCCTAGCTGTTCAATGACTCGCACAACTTTCTCGATCCTTTCGCCACTATACCTTTTGTCCAATATCTTGATCATTCCTCCCAATTCATCAATCATTACAATTGCAAACTACTGGAACATTATCTCTTCTCTCCCTCTCATGCCTTTGATTTAGTTCTCACCATGCAACATTCTTTCATCTAACGCACAAAAATCGTCGAGACCGCGCGCAAGGCTGGCACGGGGACATCGGAAAACCCCTTCCACTTGTCCTACGTTCCAAAAATAACCATCAAGAACCCTCATTGTACGACATCCACAACACGATTGGCTTTCTCGCAAGGAACGAGTGGTAAATCGTCTATTAGTCGCCATACCCGGACTTAGAACCTGGTGAAATTAATGGAGACAGCGAGATGGAGTGGGAGGGTTGGATGAGGGATCTAGGGAGGTGAGGACTTAGCGTGAGGCATTACACTCAGCCGCCAAGACCCTACTAACCCCATCACTTTCAGATGCATCTTCTTGGAGCTTCCAAAAGGGTTACTCAGCCCCACGCTCACTCCCTGCATACCCCACGATCAATATTATCATCCAATATGGGGACCCTTTTTCCCGCACTTCTTTCGAATAATGTGTGCTTGGGAGTGACAAGATGCAGAAGGCAATACTAGACTGGTATCGTGAGGTGCATGTTGAAGGTTTCCTGATGATGCAGGAGATCTTCGTCCATATTTTCAACCATGATATCTTGTTAGCCCACTACATTTCATAGTCTTCCATTCTGCTCATTGCATTGCAGCACCACATCAAAACGCCCTCCTTCATTGATTTCCCTTTTTTTGTGCTGGCACCACTTTTGTAAGACACCAGAGCATGACGCCCCTAGTACATCTCGTCTTCTTAGCTGCAAAACCTCTGGCGTCCTATGCGAATAAAATGAATTGAGCATCAAGGTATAAGCGTTGCCCGCCAGTGCTGAGTTGATGTCCTGTGTACTACTCTGGGCTTGCTTGCTTTCTTGGTTATCTGTCTCAAAATTCTAAAGTAACAAAAATAAATATCTAAATGTTGTTGCAAGTTCATGTTGTACAAGAACATCATGTCCGGTGGCACCTTGGCTCCCCCCTTGATCTTCATTGACCACCGATGTTCGGATAGATCATCATAGGCATTATCAGGGTCCTGCATTCCTCTGCGTATAGTGCCACGTCTGTGCCCGTTATGAAATGTACATTTTGGAAACATCAGAGCATACAATGTCCCATTCACAGATTATTGCACCCGTTGCGTGGGAATTGAGTCGTGACTTATGTGAGCAGGATTAGTTTTCATTCCACTCATCGGTGTGTTAGACTACAATCATGTACTTTGTGTTAAATGCGTCCCATCACCGCAAGCAAGCTATTGACACTCATAAGTAGCAACTACTAAATTCATCATTTTCGTTGAAGGGCGTCCAAAACGGTTGGCCGGTGAAGAAATGCCATTGTTAAGAAATACCATTACAATACTATCCCTTCCACTGCAATCACAGAAGTCGGCACTTTCACAAAACTCACATTTCTAGCTACTTAAACACAAAATTCTTAACATAGATACAATCCTCTCTCTGATACAAATTATTACGAGGTCGAACGACTACGTACGTTTGAAGCAAAATTGAGTGAGATAGTTGAAAGTGCCGGAGTCACGCAGAAATGTCACTCGCCGATACGTGCCGTGACGGAGTTTTAATATGCACCACCTTGGCCACTGCCGACTTCATGCTGCTTGCTTTCATCGACTTTGCGCTATCCAGCTCTTTTGATCAATGTATAATAATACATCAGGCTGTCCCATTGCCTCAATATCCAACATAAAAACGAATCTGTGGCCACTGCTTTGAAGCCCCATACGTGCATAAATTCACAACAGTAAAAAACTTCCACCACACTTCGCCCATTCTTTGTAGACCTAGATGCGTGTGGGACAATAAAGTAAGTATTAACGCTTCACCAGAGGATATGACATTACGAGTACGTGTAAAAGTACAACTCCACTGAGGTTCGAAGTATCGCAACAATGTCATTTTTGTGGCACATCATTGAAGGATGCGACGCGTTTCCTCGTACCTGGATTATAAATTTGGATATTGCTGTCTGTTGTGATGGCAAGAAGTCCATCCGGAGAGCATCGAACGTAGTTGACCTTATTACCACACTTTAGATTTCCTTGCTGCTTCCAGCTTTGGTATATCACAGCTTCATCGATCTGTTCCATGAACCATCCCATCATGAGAAAAGTTCAGCGAGATGACATCCTTGGTGTGCGCTTTGATGGATTGGGTGAGTGATTCACCAGTTTCTCCGTGCCAGACGATGACCTTTCTTTCAATAACACCGCTTGCTATCAAAATTGCTATGCCCCTCCATCTTCATTGCTCATGCGGTTTATCATTTAGCTCCTTGCAATACTGTATTTGTAATGGTATTTTGGACCCTTCGAACTATCATTTCGACAACCACATTCTTCACAATGGCATTCTTTCACTGGCCAGTTGTTTTAGACGCCCTTCGGCCAAATGAAATGAATCCAGTGGCTACTACAAGTTGTGGGTCTCAGTGGTTAGCTTGTGGTGATGGGACGCGTTGAACACACATACATGATTGTAGTCTAACACGCCGGTGAGTTATGGGATTGAACGAAAACTAATCCTGCTCACATAAGTCACGAGTCATATGATTCTACTGACCAACAGCAGCGAGGATCGCCCGCCGGGCAATGGGTGCAACAATCTTGCTCTGGACAGTAAACGCTATCGGCAGGCATAGCTGCTGTTAAGCTGAACGCAGCAGCAACAACGAGCATGAATGAGAGACGCATTGTTTGTGAAATGTTATCTGGGATGTAAAAACTGAAGCTGAAGGGGACGGTGGGAGGACAGCTTGCTTTTATGTGGCATGTGCTGAATGGTGTGTAATCCTGTCCATCTGAAATATCCTTTCAAACAAACGACATTTGCACTGCCAGCAGACATCAGACTTGATTTGTTGTTCCTGACATTCTCCCGACAGAATAACACTAGGAAACGCTGACAATTAACCCGTTGTTGTACATGCAACCCACCGTGGCGCCGATAGGTGACACGAGAAACGCCAGTGATCGGTAAAACCCAAATTAGCCCTGAATGATAAGCACTGCAGGCCATTGTAAGTATCTTTGTATGCTCTGATGTTTCTTCACCAAAATGTACATTTCATAGCGGGCACAGACGTGGCACTAGAGATAACGTACATGGAGGAATGCAGGACCCCTGATAATGCCTATGGTGATCTATCCGAACATCGGTGCTCAATGAGGATCGAAGGGGGAGCCAGGGTGCCACTGGACATGATGTTCTTGTACTTATATGTAAAACATGAACTAGCCATAACATGATATTTCTTTTGTTACTTTATAATTTCGAGACGGATAACCAAGAAAGCAAGCAAGCACTGGGTAGTGCACTGGAGATCAACTTAGCACTGGCGGGCAACACGCTTATACCTTAATGCTCAATTCATCTTGTTTGCATAGGGCGGTAGAGGTTTTGAGTCCAGCTAAAAAGATGAGATCAGGTACCAGGGGCATCATGCTCTGGTGTATTACAAAAGGGGTGGTGCTAGCACAAAGGGAAAACAACGAAAGAGGGCATTTTGACGTGGTGCTGAACAAGAAGAAGTCTGATTGATATGGGGTTACAGTTATGTCTTCTATGATCTACCTAGGGATCCGCGCTCCCCATGCGGAACATCCTTGTTGGAGTAATGGTCATAGTGTGAGCACAAGCATCAGGAGACCGGCGAGAAAAAGGTTTTCATAGATACTATTGACAGAATCTGATCAAAAATCTATGAAAATATTTATATCTATATTCTGAGACAAAGTAATACTTGACTGGGAGAAAACTGACTTTGAAGGACAAGAAATTACAAGAAAATTACAAGTCTAATGCTAGTGTGTAAGATGCCACAAGTGTGACCCATGGACCAGGCCATGGTAGATAATTGTAGATCATTAGGGGAGCTCAAAGTTGAATGCCCAACACCCAACACCCAACCTCATGACCGAAATGAGTATACCTACAATAAATAGAAGTAAATACAAAATAAACCCTAAGTAAACCCTATCGTTGCATCATCACCCCACACAGCATCAATGAGGCAGTGAAGGGTACTGCTGTGACAGTCCAGCTAGCGCTGGCCTTGCATAGGTCTATTTCCATTATTGTCTAGCCCCTATACCACATAGCACGACCACCCCTAACCCTAACACTGTCGATATATACAGTTACCGAGGATATCGCCCCCTTGCCGGACTACTGTGCCACAGTACCAAGCCATGTTCCATGAGCTGATGCCCATTGAATGCCCATGCCATGCCAACTAGTTCCATTTGGTGCATAGTACATATATTCCCATCTACCGCTGCTAATCCCATGGCAAGCCTTATTACATGTAGAATGTGTGCCACAGCACATGCAGCACTATTACATACCACTATGGCCAAGTATTGCTTAATCACTACTACTATCGCCTATTGATTCTGTGTACTTACAATGTATGATAAAAGACTGCCGACTTCTCCTCTGTACTACACTCCCCTTCTACTGTACAGCGGTAGGAGATGTCACTATCTACCTTTGGCATACTACTCGTGCACTAGAGTATTCATTCATTATATCTTATATTGTATCGCTCATTTGATGGGATCCCCATACCACTACCGCTATCACTATTCGAAATACATCTTCTTTGAAATCCATTATCTCTAAGAGTTCTTTGATGGTCTTTGCCGTCCTGCTACCATCATCGCTATCAGCAGTATCACCGCTATACTCATCGCTCTTGTTAAGACCATACTCAAAAGGTAAGAGATCTGAAGGGCTTTGGCCTCAGTTTGTACACTGTGCCCCTTTCCCAAGTAATGCCCCTTATTTCAGAGGAGTGATATACATCTGAAGATCTGGAAGTGTTCGCGTAACGGATCTGAAGGTCTGAAGGTATTGGATATGATGCATCCGAAAGGTATCCAGAACATACAGATGGAAATGATACGTCTGAAGGGTATCCAGAACGTATGGATGGATTCAAGGTATAAGACTAGTATCAAACAAGGTCCGAACTAGAAACTAACAGATATGGACTACTGAAGGTAGAGTCAGAAGTGTAGACCTTAGGAATCAATCCTAAGTCTTGGAAGATACTAGAGCTAGAAGTAGCTCAAGTTTGGAGGAACAGAATGAGCAGAATCTAAGATGATATTTGAACTAAGGTTCTATAGAGTTGTACATGCAGTTTATATACTGTAGGTAGCTAGCATGGATAATCAGTGAGTCTGGGACCAGGGGGCTAGGTACAAAGTATAACAGAAGTCTATTAGTAAATGCACAGCAGATCAGTAAATGCAAGTTGGATATGAAGCACAGGTAATGGATCAGTAAGCAGGACAGGAATATACACAGCTGGGATACCGGTACAGGTGAATCATCAAAAGGGGATAGAAGCAAGTATGCACAGTGGACTTAGAACATGAGAAGCTAGGGCTTTCGGATGGGTGATCTGGATCGGATACGTGGTCCAGACAGAAGTGGAATCAATTGGATCTGATTGGATCTGAGATTAGATGTATGGGATATGACAGCTCAGGTATAGTATTGATATTGAAGCAACTCTGTTTACAGAAGCAATCACTGTAGAAGCCATTACTGAATGTCCACTGCTAACTGAAGTATTACCATTACAGATAGAGACTATGCAGCAGAACCTGCAGCTGCCATGTGCACCCAGGCTTGCACTTATAGAAAACATACCAAATGCCAATGACAGCCACATTAGGCCTTGTAGTATCATTTGCTGTATCACAGCTAACAGGTTTATCACCAGTCACCGGCATCAATATTTGGCTCAGGAAGTGAAGTGTTGCCCTCAGCATGCTAGTGACCTGTTAATATCTATTTCACAGTATGACAGGCCATCACATGCCTGCATAGCGCTATTATGGTATGAAAGCAGGACAAGAGGTTTCCATTGCTGAAGAAAGAGTTAATTGAAGAAGAAGACTAGCGCCAGTCACAGCACTTGTATACCCGCCAGCGGTAACCCAACAGCACCATCCCATACCTATACCGACACTCACTAATACCACCCTTGTTTCACAACCACAAAAACAAAGAAAATAATATATCCCAAGTACAATACTCTCCATTTTACCCCAGGCTTTGACCGGTGATCATTTTCACTCACTATATATCACGCCTATGTGGCACCACTCACATATGATACTTGCCATGAGCGCAGAGACAATATACTTACACAAAGGACTACTGAGCACTAATTAATAATGCACACAGACACTTACCATACCCTTCACTTTCTACTGCAGAGGCAGTGCACCCTGCCCATTCATTATCAAATGGACAAAGAGGTATGCTGAGAGCCATCAGCAGTATCCTGAAGGCAGGAATAGATGATGGCAGAAGTAGTGAGGAAAACAAATCAAGTGGTACCTTGTGTGGCTTCCAGTATTCTTTTCCCTTTATCTTAGCTATACTCAAGTGGTTGCTTACCTTATGTCCTTTTTACCTTAGGTGCCAGATGGACTAGCACATGGCATTTGGACATGGCATTTGGTGGTATCTGGACTCAAGTGCACCATGGAGACTTAGAGAAATTTCACACATGGATTTTAGGCAAAGCCACTGAAACAAGGAAAAAACAGCTGGCCTATAGGTAGACACAACTATTTATCCTACTGAAGGTGCGAGTATGTAGTTTGACCAGAGAGGACTGCAATAGAAGCAATTTCCTTTAGTTAGTTAGTGAGGGAACACAGTAAGACTAGATGATAGAGGTAAGAGACTACTCTGAAGGTTACCACCGTCAGCAGTACTATGACAGAACAAGATGATCCGTGAGCGAAAGTACAACAGCAAGGGCACTAGTTAGCAATACCGAGATAGCGACAGTGGTAACTGCCGGATGTGAATGCTATGTCCACAGTAATGATCAAAAACAGTGGCAATGGTAAGAGTCACCGGTAGTGGTCTGATACTCCATAACAAAATCAAAAGTCTAAGAATGAGAGCTTAGCTCATAGTATCCCACAGCAACTTATAGCAGTACTAAGTGCCGATAGATTGAAAGTTTAAGGCAAGAATGAAGATAGAATTGCACGAAACAAAAGATAATACTACGAGTGACTTCTATGGCTACCACAGATCGAGGAAGTGAAGTACAAAAAATATCTGAGAGGCTTTTTAACATAGTGTGTGAGCGACCAGGATGGATAGGCAAGTATAGTAGTGAGTGCGCGAGGCAATTGGACTGAATATGTAATCACGCTGCTGGGTACTGCGGCACAAGGCATACATGTAATAGCGCTTGCTGTGGGATCAGTTTTGACAGTTACTAATTAATACGCACCAAATGGAGCTAGATGGACTTAGGATGGACATGGATGGACGACGCAGTTCAGATGGTCGGTACGAGTGCTGCTTGACATTTGGTTCCCTTGGCTATGATCTGAGACATGTGTAGAATAGCTAGGACACGAGCCTAGAAGCAATATGGTTGCTACACCGCTATAGCACCTATCATTGCCACAGACCATGCTACTATTCTATAGTACAAGGAGAGAAAAGAGAAAAGACTAAGTACACTAATCAATTCCTAAGGCGGTCTAAGCAGCCGCAGATGTACCTAATCCCAGCTCCCATCTCCTTCATCAGGCCCTCTGCCTGGTGGAACTGCACCTCCATGCGCTCCAGCTCAGCACTCATCAGAAACTCCAAGTCTTCCTCTTCCCTCAGTTCCTTCAGCTGCTGCTGAAACAGTGCAAAGTCAGTGGGAGTCTCCTCCCTAGCCTCCTTTATTGTGGCAAGTCCTTCCTTCCTAGCAACCTTTGCTGGGCATGGCGGCAAGGCGACCACAGCATCCTCTGTATCAGAGAGCTCTATGGCTCCCTCAGGCATCTTGCAATGCCTGGTCACAATAGTACCCTTTGATGGGCTGGGGACAGTGATCTCCACCATGGGAACCCTAGTGCAACGAACTATGAAATGAGTTAGCAAGCGCAAAAGTCCAGAAGAGAAAAAAGAACTCACCGGTGTTATGGGAACACCTATGTTTTGCCCTGTGGCAAGGCACACAGACCTTACCAGGCTTGCCGATACATGCTAAGTCCTGCCTAGCGCAGTTGGTGCACTTGGTGGGCAAGTACAGCTCCTTGCCATTATTAGAGGCGTGCATGTGGCCAACCTTTTGCTAAAAAGAAAGCATTAGCAAAACAAGTTGAGTACAAAGCAACAGAAAAAGATTCACCATAGGCTGCTCCACCTCTGATTCCACTACCACTGCACTCTTCTTGGTGGTAGGGTGCACCTTTCTCTTTGGCTTGGGAGCCTCCTCCTCTGTGTCAGCTTCTTCAGCAGCCTCTGCTGCCACAATGGTCTCCTCCACTTCCTTCTCCTTCCCCTTCTCCAGCTCCTTCACCACTTGCTCCATGGCTATCTTCTTCGCCTGCAGTTGGTCACAGAACAACTGTGAAGTCTTCATGACTGAGCTGGTGACAGCAATCTCCACTTCAGAAAGCATTAGTGAGTGACTGCTCTCAGCACCCTCCTTGTGGCACCTTTCCAAGTCAAGCTAAAAAAACACTAAATCAAAATTAATCAAGAAAGAAGAAGACATACCATTAGTTTGTCCCAGCCACCAATCCAAATCTCCTTATCCTCCATGAGCTCTTCTTTGTCATCAGGGATTGACTTGATGAAAGCCTTGAGTTTTTCATGAAGGACCATGAATTCCTTCTGTGGACCTGAAAGAGTGGGTGCAGCAAAGGAAGAGAAATCAAAAGTCAAAGCACAGGAAGACATTATAATAGTAAAAAATGAAGGGAAACCATGCAGACAGCAGCTAATTTATAGGGATTACCGATCACAGCCACAATGTGCCACACTTCATTTCCATTGTTCTGAGGCCATGGAACCATGTACCCACACTTCCACTTCCTTACAGCAATCACCGAGACATGCATTGCACCATGTGACTTCTATGATCAAAATTCTGCTAAGTCCCTTACTGTCATATACTGGATTCTACACTCCACTTCCACTATAACATCCTGCTCAAATCCACATTTCCAGACACATCCATCCAATCCCTACTCAATCCAGTTTACATACCTGATCTGATACACTTGTCCAATCCATATCCAATCCATATCCAATCCATGTCCATATCCACTCTGATCCATGTCCATATCTGATCCTTCGCCTCTTGGTCATGTCTGCCTCTGGCTATTGGTTATCTCTGCCTCTGTCTTGATAAGTTATTCCATACAAGTTTTATCTCTGAGTTCATATCCTGATGGTTTGCTGTACTTACTATTATGTTTCTGACATAGCCTTGGACTATGCTTACTTACCTTCCAGCATGCTACCTACAGTATATAAACTCGTAGTACAACTCCTGCAGACCTCAGTCTGATCATTGCTTATATCCCTACTTATCCTGCTGTCTATATAACTCCGTTCCATTCTCACTTGGGATCCAGCCCTTATAAGTCTCTGGCTCTGGACTATGGGAGTACTCCCTAGTCCGGAGCCTTGACTCTCTGTCATATAATCACTTTCAGACTTCATCTGATTGTAGTCTATCTTCCGTTCCACCTTTGACTCTACCAGTGGTAGTCTTCCTCTGTTAGTTTCTACTTCAGACCTTGTCTGAAGTAGTCTATACTCTCTCTACTTCACATCCAGACCTACTCCTCTATAGTAGTCATACCATCCATCCATCCATCCATCCATCCATCCATCCGACACTCCGCTACTCCTACCTTCAGACCTCTGTACCTTCGGACATCCATACCTTTGGATCTCCATACCTCCGGACCTTCGGACCCCTGGTCCTATGGTCCTATGGTCCTGTCTTATTCTATCCTGTAACATATTGTGTAACATACTTCACTTGTTCTATTCTGAACTCCATCCAAGTAGTCTTGCCATCATCCCCTATCATCCAGAGATAGTTCCGGTGCATTCCCATGCTCATCCGGAAGTCCTTCGGAGCTCTATCAAGCTGTCCAGTCCTAGAGTTCATCTGGACTTCATCTGGACTTCACCAGAACTCTCCCTAGGACTTCATCTGAAATTAAGGGGCAATACTTGGGTAAGGGGCACAGCATATGAGCTGAGGCCAAAGCCCTTTATGATCCATTAACCCTCTGAGCACGTCTCTAACAATGTATGATAAAAGACTGCTGACTTCTCCTCCATACTACACTCCCCTTCTACTGTACAGCAGTAGGAGAAGTCACTATCTACCTTTGGCATACTACTCGTGCGCTAGAGTATTCATTCATCATATCTTATATTGTATTCCTCATTTGACGGGATCCCCATACTGCTACTGCTATCACTATTCAAAATACATCTCTTCAGCTAATACCTCCTCTACATATTACCCAGATGGGCCCACCCATCTCCGTCAGTAATGATATTCTCCCCAGCCCATCTGTCCCCATTGGAAATCATGTTTCCCTCAGCCCACCCATCTTTCTCAGAAATAAAATTCCCCTGGCCCACCTGTTGTCATCGAAAATAATATTCACCCTGGCCCATCCATTGACATTGAGGATATACATAACCTCAGCCCATTGTCCACCGACCTGCCTTTGATGGGATATTATGTGGGTCAGGTAACCCATATAGTATGGAGTTTGTCACTGAAGGGGCTCAGAGGAGTATATATAATCTGCATGTACAACTCCATAGAATCTTAGTTTGAATATCATCTTAGATTCTGCTCATTCCATTCCTCCAGACTTAAGTTACTTCTAAACTCTAGTTATATTCTGAGACTTAGGATTGATTCCTATAGTCTACATCTCTGACTCTACCTTCAGTAGTCCATCTCCATTAGTTTCTAGTTAGGAACTTGTTCCGAGACTAGCCTTACTCCTCATTCCATTCCTACATTCCAGATAACCTTCAGACATATTGTATCTAATACCTTTGGACTTCTGGATCCATCATGCAACCACTTCTGGACCTCTGGATGTATATCATTCCTCTGAAATAAGGGGCATTACTCAGGAAAGGGGCACAGTGTATGAACTGAGGCCAAAGCCCTTCAGATATCTTAACCTTTGAGTACGGTCTTAACAGATTTGCTAATTTCTATCGCTGTTTCATCTTCAACTACCCAGATATCATGGTTCCTCTCACCCAGCTTACTCACAAGGATGCTCCTTGGAACTTTTCTGAGGATTGCTGGAAATCCTTCAAAGCACTCAAGAAAGCTTTTACCTCAGCTCCTCTGCTTATGCATTGGATACCCAATGTTCCTATTGTCCTTGAGACTGATGCCTCTGATTATGCTATCACTGGAATACTCTCCATTGTATGTCTGGACTCAGAACTTCATCCAGTAGCATTCTACTCCTGGGCATTTACTGCTCCAGAACTCAATTACAATACCCATGACAAGGAACTTCTAGCCATATATGAAGCTTTCTGGACCTGGCAATACTACCTAGAAGGCTTGTCCAAGCCTATTGACATCATCATGGACCACAAGAACCTTGAGTACTTCACTGCCACTAAACTCCTCTCTTGCCATCAGGCTCACTGGTCTGAGTTCCTCCATCAATTCAATCTCCTCATTCATTTCCATCTTGGAAAACTTGGTGCTAAACTGGATTCCCTTACTAGATGCTGGAACATCTATCCCAAAGAGGGGAATAAAGACTACACTCAGGTTAATTGTTAGAGATGTGCTCGGAGGGTTAATAGATCATGAAGGGCTTTGGCCTCAGCTCATATGCTGTGCCCCTTACCCAAGTATTGCCCCTTAATTTTGGATGAAGTCCTAGGGAGAGTTTTGGTGAAGTCTGGATGTAGTCCAGATGAATTCTAGGGCAGGATAGCTCAATAGAGCTCTGAAGGACTTCCGGATGAGTGTGGGAATGCACCGAAACTATTTCCAGATGATAGGGGATGATGACAAGACTACTTGATGAAGTCTAGAATAGAACAAGTGAAGGATGTTACACAATAGGTTGAAGGATAGAACAGGACAGGACCATAGGACCATAGGACCAGGGGTCCAAAGGTCCAAAGGTCTGGAGGTATGGAGATTCAAAGGTATGGACATCTGAAGGTGGTCTGAAGGTCTGAAGGTATGGACATCTGAAGGTACAGACATCCAAAGGTCCAAAGGTACAGATGTCCGAAGGTAGGAGTAGCAGAGTGTCAGATGGATGATGGATGGATGGATGGACAGATGGATAGACAGATGGATGGATAGATGGACAGATGGATGGATGAATAGACGGACAGATAGACAGATAGACAGATAGACAGATAGATGGATGGACGGATGGACGGATGGTATGACTACTATAAAGGAGTAGGTCCGGATGTGAAGTAGAGAGAGTATAGACTACTTTGGACAAGGTCTGAAGTAGAAACTAACAGAGGAAGATGAACTACAATTGGACAAAGTCCAAAAGTGATTATATGACAGAGAGTCAAGGCTCCGGGCTAGGGAGTACTTCCATAGTCCAGAGCTGGAGACTTACAAGGGCTGGAGCCCAAGTGAGAATGGAAATGGAGTTATATAGACAGCAGGATAAGTAAGAATATAAGCAATGATCAGACTGAGGTCTGCAGGAGTTGTACTATAAGTTTATATACTGTAGGTAGCATGCCAGAAGGTAAGTAAACATAGTCCAAGGCTATGTCAGAAACATAATAGTAAGTACAGCAAAACATCAAACTATGAACTCAGAGATAAAACTTATACAGAATAACTTATCGAGACAGAGGCAGAGATAACTGATAGCCGGAGGCAGAGATGACCAAGAGGCGAAAGCAGGAATGACCAAGAGCCAGTGGCACAGGTATATCCTAAAAGGGGTAATGTGCAGGTGCATGGGAATGGTTTCAGATATGAACACAGATTGGATATGGACGTGGATTGGTGTGACAGTCTAGCTGGCGCTAGCCTTGCATGAGTCCATTTCCATTATTGTCTAGCCCCTATAGCACATAGCACAACCACCCCTAACCCTAGTGCTATTGATATATACAGTTACTGAGGTTACCACTCCCTTGCTGGACTACTGTACTGCAGTACTGAGACACATTTCATGAGCCAATGCCCATCAAATGCCCATGCCATGCCAACTAGTTCCATTTGGTGCATAGTACATTCCCATCTACCACTGCTGATCCCACAGCAAGCTTTATTACATGTAGAATGCGTGCCACAGCACATGCAGCACTATTACATATTGCTAGGGCTAAGTCTCGCATACTCGCTACTACTCTTGCCTATCTATTCTGTGTACTTATGATGTATGATAAAAGACTGCTGACTTCTCCTCCATTCGACACTCCCCTTCTACCATACAGCAGCAGGAGAAGTCACTTACAATCATTTTTCTAATATCATATCATTCATTAGATGGGGTTCCTGTACCGCTACCACTCTTGCTATACGCAATTATATCTTCTTTGAAATCCAAATATCTCTAAAGGATCCTTTGATGGTCTTCACTCTCAATGCTTCCCTTACCGCTATCTTCACTAAGCATTGGCATTCATCAGTATCATCAGTTTCATTGCCATCATGCTATCACTCTTCACTGTCCCTTGGCATACCTCGCTATCACGGTTGTCGGCATACGCTACCACCACGCTTGTTAGAGACGTGCTCAGAGGGTTAATGGATCATAAAGGGCTTTGGCCTCAGCTCATGCACTGTGCCCCTTACCCGAGTATTGCCCCTTAATTTTGGATGAAGTCCTAGGGAGAGTTCTGGTGAAGTCCGGATGTAGTCCGGACAAACTCTAGGGCAGGATAGCTCAATAGAGCTCCGAAGGACTTCCGGATGAGCGCGGGAATGTGCCGGAACTATTCCTGGATGATAGGGGATGATGACAAGACTACTTGGACGAAGTCCAGAGTAGAACAGTGAGGGATGTTACAATAGGATGGAGGATAGAATAGGACTGGACCATAGGACCATAGGACCAAGGGTCTGAGGTCCGAAGGTCCGAGGATCCGAAGGTCCGAGGGTATGAGGATCCGAAGGTCCAAGGATCCAAGAGTAGCGGAGTGTTAGGTGGATAACAGATGGGTGGACGGATGGACGGATGAATAGACAGACAGACAGATAGATGGATGGACAGATGGGTAGATGGACAGATAGATAGACGGACAGATGGACAGATGGACAGATGGACAGATGGACAGATGGACAGATGGA
>MU172931.1:15861-48194 GCA_016695475.1 Suillus decipiens | reverse complement strand
ATAACTTCAGCAAGAACATCAAAAAATTGTGCTTGTGTTTCTTCATCAGTACCAAAAGTGTTCCTATGTGAAGGAACTCAAATGGCTTCATGATGACATGCTGCCATTGCTGATCATTAATCAACTTGATAATATCAGGCACCTGTTCATCTGCATTGTCTTCCTCATCAGCAGGATGTCCTGCTCCAGTTTGGTGTGGTCATCAGGATGCAGGGTGACCATGAATAGCATAGTATTCCTCAATCACATCAGGATGAACACCATCACAGTCATCATGATATATACTGAATCATGTTTGTGCCAGGAACTGTAAGTCCTGAATAAAACTGAGTCCTTTGTCAAGTTGAAATGCAACCACGAGCTTACCTTTGGACTCTTGTCATTCATGTCAGGACCAGATATTGGATGGCAATTCCACTCTGCATGAAAGTCAGAGCAATCTTGATTGATATTATTGAGGAAAAGCATGTGAAGCAACCAAAGATGATTAGCATTCAGAGGGTTAAGCATATGCCAATGTTTGAGGCAAGTAAAAAAGGCCCTCCATCACCTAGCAAACTAAGTGCTGACTTCAACCCATAGCCACTCAATTTGAGAGTTTCATGTAGATCTTATGTATGCAGTCAGCAACTAAAACAATTCAAGCAATAAAAAATCATGATCCCCACATGAATAAAGCACAGTGTGGTCCATTTCTCATGATCATGTAAGTGGCAACATCCAGGTTTTCTCCACCACAATCACCTCACACATGAGAAGGAGTACCATGCTCCCTGACTGCGAGCTTGAATAAGTCCAAAATGGTAGCTGAATGGTTGTTATTACTGGCATTCAGTGCCATTATCTGACAGAAAAAGAGGCTGCATGAATAAACTGCTTTTTTCTAAACACATGAAACATATAATTACTGTCCTGCAAAAGCCATCAATGAATCCATGAACTACAATCCCCCATTGAATTAATTTATGATGGCCATCTATGTGCCAGAGTGCATTGGGCCACTTGACATAATATTTTCACCATCTTTTGACCCATCAGTCTCACAGGACCTGACCCAACCAGTCTACTCAATGAAGCAAATGTACTGCTTGATAATGCTGTATGCAGATGCCATGCCTGCAAAGAAACCCAATAATGTAGCATATTGCAGAGTCTGGGTGCCTTTTCTTGAACTCCCTAATAAGAACATCAAGGTCGGCATTCATGAGTTTGGAGTATTTCCTTTGGATACCATGGTGTTTCATATAGAGCTGCAAAGTATTTCTATGAACTCCTTATATATCTGCCAGTTCCCTGAGCTTGATTTGTCAAGAGTTGGACAATGTGTCAGTAAGGAATTCAAGGTCTATGATTTTCTTTGGGCAACCTGGGCAGCAAGTTTGCAGTAAGGTCACTGGTTCAGGAAACAGAACATCACCATCCACCCTGTCAATGTGTCAGTGATTGCTTAAGAGTCAGTTCTGTAATGCAATGATAAGAATAAAGGAAATCACCAAGCTTCAATATTATGTCTAAATGATGATAATTGGACAGACAAATTTCCCAGTAGAGTAGCAGTATCAGAGAGCCAGCCCTGCACTTCCAATCCTCAAGAATTGACTTCAAATGCTTCAAGCAATGGTATGGCATCAGCTGTTATGGCCTCTAAATGAAATATGAGCTGAAGGGGGTCCACATCCTCTTGGTTCAGAATGCAATAAGCGTGTCTGTAAATGTCTGACAATGTATCATAGGCAACAAGGAAGTTAGCTGGCCATGGAGTATGGTCCATTGTGCAAAATGGAAAGCGAAGAAGCACCCCTAGTAGTATAGGCATCACAATAATTTTGTTAAAGCAAGACTCTCACACTCAGATCCAGACACATACACAAACAGTCATTCACATGTATACATTTATATTGTAGAGAAATTAGTACTACCATTGACTAGAATGTAAGCATTGTGAGGCATGAGGCACAAAGACTGACCTATGGTTTTTGTAAGGCATATCCAGATCCACTATCCATGAATTCATAAGACATGACCCCTAGTTACTTGGAAATTTTGCCCTGGTTAAAAGTTGAATGCCGGTTTGTGCCATGGTATTCACTTATAAGGAGTGATTCTAATAAAGTGATACCCTTTGAAAACCATGCCTCCCATCCATTTGTTACAATGCAACAGCTGGCAGCCTCAGCCAAAAATTTCTGTACCATTCAGAGGACCATCTCCAGGGAATATCAGGAAGGATTCTACATCAATTTCCATGAAAGGTCAGGCCACCCCTGTTGCTACTGAGTCAGTTTCAAGCCCTACAGTGACAAACAAGCCCCACTCAATACCAAGCTTGCTGAAACCAGCAAATATGGCATCAAATATTCAAGGTCCTGGTACATGTTTTTTGTAACTCACTGGCCATGTCATTCATTTCCCAAGCTCTGTAGGGCTGCATAAAATGATCATCAGTAGAGTTCAAAACAGTAGCAATGGACCTAAAGTTGAGGTATGAGAAGTTTCCTGTTTATTATTTTTCTCAGATTGATTGCTAGGTAGGTGTTCTTGAACATCTCAGAACAAGATTATGTGTATGTTTTGAATGCTATCGGATCTGATTCCAAAGTGATTCGGAAGTGAGTTTTCCCATCCTTTCTGAATTGGAGCTGATCATGTACTTTGCTTCAGACCATCATATAACCCCCATCTTCAAGAGCTCACTGTCACCCTGCCTTCACCAATTCATGAGGCAGTCCTGGTGCCCTTGTGCACTGCATTGGGCATCATTATTGACTCCCTTACCATTCCTGATGAATTTGATGTTTCACTACCTATTCATATGGCACATATGGTAGATGCACCTGCCACATTAGATCTACCTTGTTGGAAATTCTTTTATGGCATTCTGATGGATTACAATGGCCTAACAATACAGCCCAATTATAATAGATCATGATCAAACAGTCAACATATTAATAAGCATTATCATGTTATTTTAATGCAGATTTTAATGCTATTACAATCAAGTCACAATGTCATCTCCATGCCATAACAATTGTATTTCAATGACATTCTGACCAGTCTCATAAGAAGGATGTGATGAGCATTTCAGATTTTATTATCATTTTAATGGCCTCACAACTAAGTCATATTTTCATCTCAATGTTGTGACAATTTCATTCTGACAACATTCTGACTGAATTGTGATTGAGGATTCAATGAGCATTACTATCATGATTCTGTGAAAAATTATAATGACATTTCCACTATGGCAGAATGACTGTACATGGCATAAGAAACATGAGGTAAGGAAAGTGAACATTGGCCCCAGGACCAACTCAAAATGCTGTATGACTCTATCCAGGCAAGAGGTTGTCTTGCTTGCCATGTATTTTGCAAATTGTTCATGGCTTGTGCTCAATGATTGACTGCATTTGGTGTTTGGTCAGAAAGAGCCAACAAAAAAAAGAAGAAGCCAGTGACTCACATCAAGTGATACATGTCATGATAGAGTGGACAAGGGAGTTTGGACCAAACATTGAAGGGTATTGCATGAGGCTGCAACAGATGGATTTTGTCTTTGGCTGGTCAGACACAGGTAAGGCAGGTGTAGAGAGCGAGATAGTGACATTGCAGTCATTGGACAACAAAAGTGACATGGTTGCAGATATGGGTAGTGGACAGGGTGCTCATGTATAATCAGACAAGGGTGCAAATGAATGAAAAAAAGACTTGCCTCACTGTTAAACACGCAAATGAAGCCAAATGTTAATGCATTTGGCTGACCATTCATCCACACCTCATTTATTCTGAGTTGCCCTGGCATCAGCTCATTCTGAAGAGAAGTGAAGAAATGTCAGAGGAGCATGTCGAAAGTGAGGTTGGGAGAATGAACTCAAGTAGAGATGGTGGTTACAGTGAGAGAGTATCATAATGATACATGAGTCATCCCATCACCATGTAAATGTATGATCATGTGATCGGTTTGTCATCATGATGGACCTAACATGAATAAAATAAGAGATTGAGATAGAGGTGACTCAGAAAACAAGTGTGTAAGAGGCTAGGATTGAAAATTCTAATGATGATGATGGCCATGATGTACCTGATAATGAGCAGTGCAACTTGCCATATACCAGGGTGCACATTGTGAAAGTGACTGAAGGAGGTAGGAAGTATCATGAAGGTGTGACTGATGGTGGGTCCAGCAGAGTATGGAGGAAAAGCAGGCTTTGGTGGTGAAGGATAATGATGGCCATATGAAGGCATGGGTGCCAAAGCAGCTGGAGGAGACAGAAAGGGATTCGTGGTAGGAGGAGGGGTTGTCTTTGAGGGGGAAGGGAGAGTGTAAGTTAGGTAAGGTCCTTGACCTAATACAAAATCCTTCTTAACCATGTCCTCAAACTCCCTCAGCATTACCAGATCCAGATACTGACACATCTCACACTCTGTCACTGGAGCAAAATGAGGGCAGTGAAGGTTAGCAATGGTGATATGAAGGCATGGCTGATGGCAGGCCCAGCAGAGTATGAGGCTTTGGTGGTGAAGGATAACAATGGCCATATGAAGGCATGGGCACCAAAGCAGCTGGAGGAGATGGAAAGGGATTCATGGTAGGAGGAGGGGTTGTCTTTAAGGGGGAAGGGAGAGTGTAAGTTAGGTAAGGTCCTTGACCTATAAAATCCTTCTTGACCATGTCCTCAAACTCCCTCAGCATTACCAGATCCAGATACTGACACATCTTGTGCTCTGTCACTGGAGCAAAACAAGGGCAGCAAAGGTTAGCAATGGTGATATGAAGGTGTGGAGATCAGCTATATATGTGATGGAAATTTGAGATCTAATGTGAAGGGGGTATTTCTACTGATAAGGGGCCCATACCTGTAAAACATAGGCTTTTGACAATTGAATACCTGGAATACATTCGAAATGTACTCAGTATCATATATGTCAATTTATAGACCAATCCAATAAGAATTGAGTACTGAGGAAGTTCAATAGATAACAAATTATGTGTGGGAAACTTCAAAGACCCAAAACATCGAAAATGGTCAGTTGAGCAGTGGTAGGACTTTAATGCTGGGTCCAGTCATATTTGCACTACATCCCTTGCACCCACCTACCATCCTCAGGGCAGTAGGTAGAATAGGGTCCTTAGGTAGTTTACTATCCATCCTACATATTTTTAATGAAATCCTGGACCTATATCATATATAAATATGACTTTGTGTGAAAAGTTGTGAATTGTCTCTTTTCCCACATATGTCATTTTGCCTGTCATTCAGTCAATCCTTCATTGATCCTTCTATATTTCTAGGGTTATCATTAGGTACATGTATGAGAGATATCCCAGGTGTCCGATTGTCAAAAGCCTATGTTTTACAGGTATGGGCCCCTTATCAGTAGAAATACCCCCTTCACATTAGATCTCAAATTTCCGCCCCATATATAGCTGATCTTTGGTGTAGTACATATGTATTCATGTACAACTGATGATATATGAGCAGGTTGCACCATGTGTGCAGGAGTAAGATATCAAAAAACATCAAAAATGTCAAAAATGCGATTTTTCATATTTTTGTTTCTGTTGAAGGACCCTATAGGTTTCCTATGGTAGATAGGTGATGAATATACTCTAAATGTGCGTAGGAATAGACCACTCACCATCCTGAAGGCCCGGTCTTAGAGGAAAATTTTTCACAGGGGTTAAACCACCAGGAGAGAGTAGGTAGACTGTATCACAGGGTCTTGTCCTATGGTCTTGGACTCCTGATACATTGTTTCTACTGTTGAATAGATGCTGGGGATAAATTTTTCAAGTATATCCATCTAGAAATAAATACATGGGAACATATTTTGTGTTTTCTGTATATATACTGTATCTATTATGTAGGGCGCTTCAGGGGGTGGAAAAAGTGAAAGAATCTCTTCATATATACTCTTAAATATGTCCTGAATACCATAGAACACTTCCCTGTCAAAGGGGCAAACATGCGAAAATGTTCTGGGCCCCAGGCTATGTTGAAAGGGCCCTGGAGGAGGAGCAGGCACACAAATGAATAAAAAAAGCGGTCTATTATATTATATTGTACATATATACTGAACTATTACTTATATATGAAGGACAGGTGTTGGTATTGTAGTGGAAAGCAGAAATGACATAGGATGATTGATATTTTAGAGGATTACCATGTGGTCTTCCCAATGAAATATTTCTGTTCTTGTGGTCTTCCCACTGCAGTTGTGGTCTTTCCCATCAAATTTCTAAAAATGATCCATAGACCATTCCAAGTATATTACAAATTTCAGGGAAAGACCACAGAACACTTGGGCAGACCAGCAGAAAAGTACCTCTTAGGTGAAAACCTCTGTAGGTGACAATCAACCTAAGAGGTGTCTAAAATGGGGGGACCAAAGTGGTATTTGAGCCTGAGGATGCGGTGGTCAAAGAACTTGGTTCAACAACAGTAGGATGGTGTGCATGAAGGCTGTCAGAGCCAATGGGGAATTCATCTGAACTGCTATCTGAATCGTCTAATGCTGCCATGACACAATCAACCATGTCTTCAGGCTGGCCTGAGATATTGTCCTCCTCCATCTGAGCAACATTGTTGAAGACATAACTGTTGATTTGTCCCACAAGGGCTTTGATGTGTTTATGGGTCCACTTGATGATGAAGAATCTTTTCACAGCGTGGAAGATGGTGTAGTAAGGGATCGAAGAAATGACTCCAATACCATCCCTGGAGAATTCTTGATCTGGGGATAGCATGAAGATTATCTACCAAATATGATATCAGTGAGATAGTGCCTTTGAATCACTGACATCAATACATACTGAAGTCACACCAAATGCTATCATATCAGGAGTGCAGCTGTTGAGTTTCCAAATCTTTGCATAGGTAGGCGGGCCACCATGCCCCTTGGGGAACAATGACATTTTGCTGCACAATGAAACCTTGATAACCTTTTGAAGAAAGATATGAGTAATTGTCCTATGGTTAAGTCAGTGTATTTTACCTTCATGATAATCAACCAGGCTCTGAAAATCTTTTTCTTGTTAATGATGTTATCAGGGTAAAGTACTGGTGGTTTGAAAATGTCGAAGGTCTTCCCCTTCCCAGCCTCCCATCCAATTATATCCATAATTTGCTGGACAGAAGCACAGTCATATCTGGCAACAAAGTATTCAGGTGACATGTTGAAGATGCTACCTGAAACAGTACATAGACCATTGAAGAATGATGATCATGCTGGTTGCATGCTGGTTGCAAACTGTTCTGTAAATCATCAACTCATTTACAACTATGTAAAATTTTAAGTTATGTACCAAGTTAAAGAATGAATTTGTTCACATCTGAGGATGCAACTCATGATCAATTGAGGTGTAGAGCTCAGTGACAAGGGCAGCCTTCTCTGTTGATTTCTTTGTGTAATATTGCAGACTTGTTATACTAACCAGAGGATCAGGGCAGTCTGTCTGAAAAATGACTTTTTCAGGCAGGAACATCTCTATTGTCAATGCATACTTCTTCGCCAAACCCAAGATTAGCTTGTCAATGATGGTCTCAGACATCATGATGGATGCTGTAGTCAATGGCACAGATGAAGGTGGCGCAGATGAACATGAGGATGCAGTAGATGAAGGTGGCATGGATGAATGTAAGGACACAGTAGATGAGGCCGACAATGCAGCAGCAGATGATGTCTGATTTGGTGAGTGCCTGTGACATTTCAATTGCTGTGCTGCTAGTGTACCATTGGTTGCATTCAGCACTGCATTATGCTCTTCCAACTTTCCTTTCTCAAGTTGAAGTTGCTTAATGTACTAGATAAAATGAGTCAGGGAATGGATGAGAGTTGATGAAAGAAACAAGAGCCTACCACTTGAAGATGCTTTGTCAACAAATCAACACTTGGTGGTGCCACAGGCCATGGGGTGTCCCCTAAACAGTTTAGAATCAATCTGTGGTATTACTACTGAGTGAGATAATGAGAGACACAAGTTGATTCAATAACAATATACATGATATGATTTGACGCAATCACTTTGATACACAAGTCGTTATTAGTGAAATGGATCATGGAAGCTGTGACCTTGAGAATAAATGCTGGATGAAAGGTGCAAGTCCAAACACAAGGCAACACTGTGTTATGACATACTTGTGTCAGTAATGTCAATAATCCAGCTTGATGACCTACTTAATGCACATTATAGCCACTGCCAAAGTGTCAGGCAAGTTACACAACTTGCAGGGACTTGACCTGAAGAAACATGTCTGCATCAACCATGTTGATGACAAAGTAATCACCTTGTCTCCCAGGATTGCTGGCAAGTGCAGTGCCTTGGATAATCAACCTTACAGAGATGAATTTGGGAGATGACTGAGGTTTGGCTCATACACACCATAGTCCCAGATCAGTATCATGTTTGCTACAGACACCAATTCCAACATCATATGGATGTATGAGTGCCAGTGAAAGATTGGTTTCACCAATTGAGCAACCAAACATAAAGATAAGGCAAGCAAAAAATGGTTGATTGTCAGTTTGAACCATAACACAATCATATCATGGAGATCCAAAGAACTCAGGGTTGCATCAAAGGAGGTCTTTGCACTGGCGCCAGTCAACCATAGACTTGTAGTTGACTTGCAGATATTTGCATCCAGTAATCTATATATTATGTTGCATAGCACAATTTTAGCAAGTAGTTAGCAGGGTGAATGATTGTTGGCATACCTTGTTGTCAGCCTGCAAATGAATGTGCTTGCCATCTGGTAAAGGAATGTTGTTACTGGGGAAGAATGTGTTCAAGAAGCTGTTGAGTTTGATTCGAAAGCCAACAAAGGCCCTGTCATCTGTGTGCAACTGCTCAAGACTTGCAAATGAGATGTCACCTTGCACTGAGCCTAACTTTACATGGGTGCAGGGAGCTGGGGCCACAGAAATCGCAGGATTTTCTGCATCTGCATCTTCTGCTGTTGGGAGGTTGGCTTTCCGATTGTACTTGTCCAACTCGTTGAGTTCAGAATGCATTGATGTTAAGGTTAGCAACCAATGATCATAGCGAAGAATCTGAACTTGTTAAGTTAGTTCATGTTAATCCAGTCCTGTTGATACACAAACCTGTGTAGCGATGTCCTTGAAATTCATTTGATTGTGGTAGATGTCTCTCACAAGGCTGTGCATCTTCTCATTTGGTTTTGTGTTGTAGTTTCATGTTGCACCTTTTGCCAAGATATTGTCAAATAGATGCAAACTTGTGTGTTTCTTGGGGAAATTCCAGTCCTTGCCTGTTACAGGCTGTGATTTGAGAATATACTCCTAATCATAGATCATAGGTGAGTGGTCGGGAAGTATTATGAAGCATTACTTATGTCCATCAGCACTGAAAATTCCCACAGAGCTTGTCTTCCTGCAACAATTGAATCTTCAGTGTGAACCTCAAATCCAGCATAAATGTCACGATCAATATAGTGACATATGCATTGCAGAAGCAGATAGCTGAGCTTACTCTGTGAACAGAAGAGGATCCTTTGTGCCACAAAGATAGCCATCTGAGGCTCATTAGCACAGAATTCAGCTTCAGTTGCAGCTTAGTACTTACCTTTGATATGTCCTCATGATGTGAACTATCATTGAAATCAACACCAACTACCTTCAAGAAGTGCATCAGGTTAGACCACCATGGAAGAGCATCATAGCTGAGGTATTAGTACTAGTAAATTTAAGACAGCTCATGTCAGATAACAATATATATATGTACTTCGTGTCCAGCTGCACAACAGCTTCTCACCCTAATTCAAGTATCCAGAACTGAAGCTCCCTCCACAGGTGGTGCCTCCAAAGCCCTCCATGATACACATGCATGCAATCAAAGGAGAGTGCTCAGTGAATGTCAGTGAGCAGCATTCTCCAGAAGACATTCTAAAAATCATGTTTGTCAGCATGATATGCCCAAAAGACCTTGCAAACCATACTTCAACATCATGCAGTGAGTAAGTTTTGAGTAATTTCTCCCTCTCCTTCTTGGATTTCTTCATGCAGGCCAACTGAAGGGTCTCCTCAGACTCAGCACTTATCCATAATTGAAGTTCATGAGACAAGAATGATTGCTCATCTTGAGGGACCAAGCAAATCAGACATGGAAATCTACCTTTCAGTCCATGAATCAAGCAATATCACAGTGAACTTGAGCACTCACTGTTCTTCATAGTCAGTGCTCAGGATCAAAATCAAGGGCCAAATCAGGCACTTGATAGCATCACTGCACTCAAACCAACATCCTGTCCTTGAGATCTGAATGACAAACTCTAGAAGTTTTAAAAAGGACTCATGCCAAATGGCATTCTTGAAGTTCACAAAGCTGCTTTTGCCTGCATGCTCAGAATCCTCTGACACCTGCTCTGACATTTGATTTAGCATGTGTATGAAGTAAAACTAAATACTAACAATAGGCAGCCAACCTACAATTCGGCTACCACCAATACCAGTACCATTCCAGATTTCAACAGGCAAGTTTGCAATCCAACAAATAATCAGATATGCTTTCTGAGTACTGAAAGATGATGGTTTTTCCTTGTCTGCATACAAGATAAAAGCCAGTGGCTTTGCCTCAGGTGGAAGTTATGACTCAATGTGCAGTTGCATGTCATTGGGCATACAAAGTGATCAAGACTTACCTGTGCATCCCAGAATGCATCAGCAGTCCAAGGTTCATCAATAAAGCATACAAAATGTGTATCATTAAATTTGTATAGGCATTGTGCATCAAATACAAAGTGTGGCACAAGACATTGATCTTGCAACATATCAAGAGCCCATTCCAAAAGAGGATGGTAGGGCATATCAAACTTGTGCACCTTGTTTTTATATGGAACTGAAACTATGTCAACTTGAAACTTGATAAATTACTCATGTTTTAGTTAAGTGCATCTAATTAAACTTGTATTTGCCTACTGGTGTGAAGCATTGGGAAGCAGTTGACCACAACTCCTGGACTTCATCATGGTTTCATAGTGTAAAGGTTTTGTCCCTACATGCAGAACAATGAATGAGACTAAGCAGGCGATTTTTTTGCTCTGCAGTGAGTGCAGCTTCAAGGGAAATTTCTGTGACCTCAAAATTGAGTCATGTTTGGAATGTTTCCCATGGTGTGTGATTCCAAGGTACTGAAGCTCCTGTGGGACATGTGTGAGAGAACTCAGCAAAATGATGGATGGTGGATGGAATCTGGCTGTGAGGATGATAATCAACCTTGATATCATCCAGCTGTGGCGATGGTTCCTGATCTTCAGGATTTGTGTTATTGTGGTGGCTCTGAAGGCCAGGCGATGCCATGTTGAAGTCCAATATCAACAAATGACAACTTTGAGGTGTTGATCCTTGCATATCTGACACATAAAATGATTGATCAGTTTTTTGGAAATCCATTAGACTATGCAAATGTACCAATGTTATCTTCTGCAGCTTCATTCTCATGGTTGTAACACTGCTGTATCAACCAAATTTTGATTGGATCAACTGACAATAGTGTTATTCAAATGATCAAAGTAAAAGCAGATTAGTTAAGTGCTGACTTACCTGATGCTGCATGTCATTTGGATTGATTGTGATCCTTGTGTTCTGTGCAGTAGTGAGGTGAGATATAGGGAAAAAAATGAAAATGGTGTGCATATGTACATTTCTTTGCTGCTTCTTCGATAATTGCTTGGACCTTGTCATCTTCTTCTTTCTCCCATGTTAGCTTCCTACATTTTTTTGCATGTGGCACCAGTCCACAAGCTCATACTAGTATTCCACATATGTTACACTTCATGCCATCTGATGTCCATTGAGGAGGCATTGAAATAGATATTGATGGCATGAAAGGCAAGATGAGGGCTTGTGAGGAATTTGTGAGCAGTGAGAAAGAGGCTTGACAACAGATTCTATCTAGTATGAGTGATACATGATGTAGACATTAGAAATATACATACCTTTGATGCAGATGGTAGTGAGGAATAGAGTATAATTGAAACTCAGGTCAGGATAGCAGCATCTCAATGACATTGTAATTAAATTGTAATTGCATCATGATGGAATTGTAATCAGATCATAATAGTAATAAATATAGCATTACAATACAGGAGCATTATAATGCCTGCTGGAAATTTCCAACACTGCTGATGAGAGCTACCAGCTTGGGATTCCTGACTTGGTGCTGATGTTTCAAACACATGATGCCGACATCCTTCCATACTGGCCATTTGAGGTATCTGTTTCTGAAACCTCCGAAAGTGCTGTTGCGAGGCTGCAGACCTATGGTGACCAGAATGAGAATGTATTAGCTGCCACGCACATTGTTAAGACTGTACTCAATAGGTAAGAGATCCGAAGGGTTTTGGCCTCAGTTTGTGCACTGTGCCCCTTTCCTGAGTACTACCCTTTATTTCAGAGGAGTAACCTTTGTCTGAGGGTCCGGATGTGCTTGCGTAGTGGATCCGAAGGTCCGAAGGTATCAGATATGGCACGTCTGGTGTATATCCGAAATGTATGGGTGGAAAGAGTATGTCCGGAGGGTATCCGGAGCATATGGATGAATTCGAGGTATAAGGCTAGTAGCAGACGAGATCTGTACTAGAAACTAACAGATATAGACTATCGGAGGTAGAGTCAGAAATGTAGACTATAGGAATCAATCCTAAGTCTCAGAAGATACTTAAAGTTGGAAGCAGATTTGGTTCGGATGAATGGAATGAGCAGAATCTAAGATGATATTCGAACTAAGGTTCTCTAGAGTTGTACATGTAGTTTATATACTGTAGGTAGATAGTACGGACAATCAGTGAATCCGGGACCAGAGGGCTATGCACAAAGTATAATGGAAGTCTATTAGTAAATGCGCAGCGGATCAGCAAACGCAAGTCGGATATGAAGCACAGGTAACGGATCAGTAAGCAGGATAGGAATATACACAGCCGGGACACCGGTACAGGTAGATCACTGAAAGGGGATAGAAGCAAGTATGCACAGTGGACTTAGAACACAAGAAGCTGGGGCACTCGGATGAGTGATCCGGATCAGATCTGTGGTCTGGATAGAAGCAGAATTGATTGGATCTGATTGGATCTGATCAGATCTTGGATTGGATGTATGGAATATGACACATCAGCATTGTTGAAAGCCAGACACACATTCCACCCCAGATGAGTGGGGCATTGAGAAGCAGCTTGATCAGAAGGGGGTTAGGATCAGGGACTTGACATCCTCAGAGGATGGTGGAGTTACATCACTGTCTCATACATGGTTCCACCCAACTACAGTTACCATCACCATGTGGATCCACCCTCCTAACAAGTGCTTGAATTTGAAATCTTGTCATGCTTCATATTATGCTACTGTGGTATGTGTCACCTCTTTCACTCTTACAATGTTAACACCAATTATTTAAATTGACAGGTACTCTACCCCAATCAAGACAACCAGGGCCTACAGAAAGTTGAATGCATATTCCAATGCATGCTGTAGAACATCCATGATATGGTTGTCAAGCACCTACAGACTGAGCACACGCATGACCAAGTGCTTCTGTAAGCATTAAGTATTATCTATTGATTATTATGAATTCATGGTTTTCAGTGCCTCACTCCAGGCTGTGAAGAGCTGGTCCCTCCCAAGTAAGATACTTAACTGGGACAGATGCAACAAGGACCTTTGTGCAGCAGCAAAGCAGATGGGATTTGATCAGTACCACTCATGGCACTGCAACTTCCTCAAGTGTGTGGCTAATGAAGATGAAGAATATACTCCAAGCACTGGAACAAGCAAGAGAGCAAAGTGTGCATAGTCTGTTTCATCCAAATTTTACATGTGTTTAGCTTTCAACATTTCTGTACATTTCATCATTGTTACTTGTACCATCACCTGTACTGTAGGCTTCTGATGTTCACATGTACTTCAATCATTCTAACCAACCTAGCAGAGCTTACTACCAGGGAGTACTGTGCATTTTGTGCAGGTCAAATGATAACATGTGACAATACACAAGTAAAACCTTAGTACAACATGATTCATAGTGAATGTTCTCCATGATGGCATCAAACAACAACTCATGTGATGTGCTATGCCATGTTGAACATTTTTCAAACTTGATTTCCATCAAAGTTTAGAAACTATGGCAGGCACTTCTACCATACCAACTCGACATCCTGTCCATTACTTTTCTAATGCAAGTCATGTCTTTCAGGTAGGTTTTTTCAATTGATGTATTAAGTCATTTATGCAGTTTGGGTGCCCTCACTCAACAGATCGATAATGTGCTATATAGGCTCTGTGGCTTGGTCTTGTCCACGAATTCTGAAACATTTAATGGCATGTTTTTTGCTACTGAAAGTGCTGGACTGCAAGAGATAGATGGAAAAAGCGACAAGAGGCCCATCTGTCTTAGTGGTACAATGTGGGAGATGTTTGAATTATTTGTTGAACATACCTTTGGCAGGTAATTTATTATTCTATAGGCTTGTCATTGAGCTGCTAAACTAGTTGTAGAGCACGCACCAGTCAATACACCATTGAAGAACTGTCAAATTTTCTGCACTTCTGCGACATGTATCAATGTTCTCATACTTGGAAATTTGTTGTTTCTCACATTCACTCTACCCACTATCATTTCCACCCTGCTCAGCTCATCAACCTTGCCATACAGTATAACACAGGCATGATTTTCCCATTCACCTTCAAACGACTTGTCAACACTCCCATTACCCAATTGACTGCACAACACTGGGAACTATTAGGCAATGACATATTTACAACCTTGGTCTATGTACAAGCAGCTCTCAAAGAATATTGTCACATTGTGGCTGCAGAAGAGCCCAAAATTTTAATGCACAGTAGTGACTGTCAAGATCCAGTAGCATGTAATGAGGACTGGCACACTATCTGGTGGAATGGCATGGCTCATTTCCTTCTCAATGGATGAAACCTGCAACCATATAATGAAGCTGTCAAACACTTTAAAGATTTGGAGTTCAAGCATGTTAGTGGAGGGTGCAAGGAACTTATGTTCAAGATTATTGAGCAGGGAGCAGCATTCAATCATGCTGATCAATTTGTTGAAGAAGCTTGTCACCACCTGGCAGAGAAATTGATTTTTTATTCTTCATCATAAGTATAGTATAGATTGTTTTGATGTCCTTACTGGTCAATTTTTAGTAGTAATATGTGGCCCAAAAACTTGCAAGTGATCCATTGGTAATACTAGCAAAGAAGAAAAAGCAAAGAACACATGGTAACAGTCTGAGTCACCAATTGAACAGGCAGCGCACAAACTTTACAAAGGGCAGTGCACAGACAAATTGGTTACCAAAACGGGCAGTGTGCAGGCCATGCAGGCTGTGCAATGTGGAATAATAAATGTGCACCTATAACATCATATAGTGTCACATCTGTGCCTGCTATAAAATGTATGTTTTGGTGAAGAAAGATCAGAGCATACAAAGATACTTACAATACCCTGCAGTGCTTATCGTTCAGGGCTAATTTAGGTTTCACTGATCACTGGCATTTCTTATATCACCTATTGGCATCACAGTGGGTTGCATATACAACAGTGAGTTAATTATTAGTGTTTCCTAGTGTTCTTCTTCTGGGAGAATGTCAGGAACACAACAAATTAAGTCTGATGTCTGCTGGCAGTACAAATGTCATCTGTTTGAAAGGATATTTCAGATGGACAGGATTACACACCATTCAGCACATGCCACATAAAAGCAAGCTATCCTCCCACCATCCCCTTCAGCATCAGTTTTTGCATCCCAGATAACATCTCACAAACAATGCATCTCTCATTGATCATTGTAGTTGCTGCTGCATTCAGCTTAACAGCAGTTGTGCCTACCAATAGTGCCAGTGATTGTTTTCAACACCCATCATGACTCAGATTGTTGCTTACAATGTGTGGAATTGACTCATGACTTACAGGATTGCTAAGCTTTCATTCCAATTCCATAACTCACTGGCATGTTAGACTACAATCATGTACTATGTGTGTTAAACGTGCCCCATCACTGCAAGCAAGCTAACACTCATAAGTTGCAACTACTAAATTCATCATTTTCATTGAAGGGCATTCAAAACAGTTGGCAGTGAAGAAATGTCATTGTCAAGAATGTGGTTGTCAAAATGATAGTTCAAAGGGTCTGAAATACCATTACAATCCCTTCCACTGCAATCAGCACCCCACAGAAGTTGGCACTTTCACAAAACTCACATTTCTAGCTACTTAAACACAAAATTCTTAACATAGATACAATCATCTCTCTGATACAAATTATTACAAGGTCGAACAACTACATTTGAAGCAGAATTGAGTGAGATAGTTGAAATTGCTGGGGTCACACAGAAATGTCACTTGCTGATGTGTCCTGACAGGTTTTTTTTGAGAGGCACAGTATCAACTTGGTAACTGACAAGGTCTGGTCCCAAAAGCCAATAGTCCTATAATGCAGTAATTTTAAACCATGATCCATGATTTCAGATAAGAGCACTAACTCTCCAGGAAGAAATGCATTTACGCATACCCATTTGCCTAGCCAGGTGATGTGGGACTAAGCAGTGTTAGTATTGGAAGTCATTCACTTCTTGGCTTATCTTTTGCCTTTAGACTTTGTATTGCCTTTTGTCAGCCTATCTCTTGCCTCTAGACTTCATATTACCTTTTTTCTATTATCAGCAACTGCTGTCTTTACTACTTGCTTCTTGAGCACACAAACCCTCTCCACTCATCCATTTGCCAATACTCTTATCTAGCACATGGACTCACATATTTAGTTCAAGTTGTTTCACACCACACCTCAGTATTGTTCTCTTGGACCTTACTGAGGTGTGTAACCTTTCTCCACTCATATAAGTCCTATGTATTAATGTAACCTAGTGTGCTCTCACTAGGTAGATACATTCAATTCAGTATTGTTCTCTTAGACCTTACTGAGCATGCTCTCACTAGTCCAACTAGCAATTAGTTAGCACTACTAAAACTCCCTGGTGCTTGTTGCAGGATTCAAACCCATGACCTTTTGATTAAGGCCAGCAATGGCCATTTTTGACAGTTACAGGGTTGGAGACATGGACACACTACCTTCTCCTTGAGCACTGTCATCCCATGCCAAATGGCTTCAGCCTGAAAATCACATTCTCCCCATCTTAATGCAACACGTGGAATGTGGTTTCTGGGTGTCAGATCCTTCCACCAAGGACAGTCATGAATATGCTTTACAGGTATGTTAGACAAGTGTATGTATGTGTATGCTTGAATCTATATTGTAAAGCTGAGTTTAAGTTCTAAGGGGAGTGATTGATGAGAGTTGCTGTGAAAAGTCATTGTGAGAGAGACGATTGGCTTTCATGCAAGAAACTTCAAATCTTGCAGCATTGATAGTAAACAGGCGGTGATTCTGATACAATCTACAAAAGTACTGGAAACACATATACAGGAATGAGTGACTTCCATGGTTGGTACAGCATAAAAGGCAAGGCAGAAGTGTTTGTTTAAAGTGAAGGTATAAGGAGAATTGGTGGTAAGAATGAAGACAGAGATGGAATTTGAGATATGTCAAAGAAACAGACAAAAAAAGGAAAATAAAAGCAGCATCATGGCAGTTGAGGTAATGGATGAGCCAGCGTCCAGCATTAAAGCTGTAGGGTTTTATCACATCATGATATCCATAACAGTTGGCAACCTCTTGTACTGTGACACCAGTGTTTGAAATCAATCCACCAATGTCATGATGGTACATGGTAACTTGCTCAATGCCATCAGACTTATCACATTAGGCAGTCCCACTTTTGCCACACTCATTCTTCATCTTTTGTCTCCAGCTTTTTATACCTCGAGTTGACTGGGGCACTTGGAGTCAAGCATTTGGAGTCAACCAGAGCACTCTGAGCCCATATTTTAGAAGAGAACCAATCTTCCAGAATAAATGGATGAGCCACAGTGCACACTGCAGCAAGGTAGCTTGGCATTTGTGGATCCAGGCCTGTCTCTAAAGTGTACTCTGATAAAGTTATCTACATATTCATGATTTTCTCTAGACTCAGAGAGATACTACTAGTTCACAACTTACTGGGAGCCAGGCAAAATGGAGTACCACTGCCAGAATGCAATTTTCCACTCATCACCTTCTGTGATTTGGATGAGGTGATAGGCATAACAGAGGTTGATTTTGGTGTAGACCTTAGCATGACTTGGAGAATCTAAGAGGTCAGCAATAAGGGGTAATGGATAGCAATCTTTTTTGGTAATCTGGTTTAGTCCTTGGAAATCCACAAATAGATGAAGGGAGCCATCCTTCTTTTTGACAAACAGGACAGGGGCTCCATGCAGAGAGGAAGAGGAACAGAGTAATCTAGATGCAATATTTTCATCAAGAAATTTTCAGAGAGCTTCAAGCTCAACAGGAGAAAGGGAGTATATGGTGCTGAGGGGAGGTGTCATATTCCATACATCCGATCTCAGATCCAATCAGATTTGATCTGATCTGATCGATCCTGCTTCTATCTGGACCACAGATCCAATCCGGATCACCCATCCGAGTGCCCCAGCTTCTTGTGTTCTAAGTCCACTGTGCATACTTGCTTCTATCCCCTTTCGGTGATCTACCTGCACTGGTGTCCTGGCTGTGTATATTCCTATCCTGCTTACTGATCTGTTACCTGTGCTTCATATCCGACTCACGTTTGCTGATCAGCTGTGCATTTACTAATAGACTTCCATTATACTTTGTGCATAGCCCTCCGGTTCTGGACTCACTGATTATCTGTACTATCTACCTACAGTATATAAACCACATGTACAACTCTAGAGAACCTTAGTTTGAATATCATCTTAGATTCTGTTCATTCCATTCATCCGAATCTGATCCTCTTCCAACTCTAAGTATCTTCCAAGACTTAGGATTGATTCTTATAGTCTACACCTCCGACTCTACCTCTGGTAGTCTATATCTGTTAGTTTCTAGTATGGACCTCGTCTGCTACTAGCCTTATACCTTGAATCCATCTGTATGCTCTGGATACCCTCTGGATGTACTCTTTCCATCTGCACATTTTGGATATACCTCGGACGTGCCATATCTGATACCTTTGGACCTTTGGATCCGCTATGCAAGCACATCTGGATCCTTGGATGAAGGATACTCCTCTGAAATAAAGGGTAGTACTCAGGAAAGGGGCACAGTGCATGAACTGAGGCCAAAGCCCTTCAGATCTCTCACCTATTGAGTACGGTCTTAACAGGAGGAGTAGCTCCTTCTTCCAAATCAATCTTAAGATCATAGGGATGGTGTGGAGGAAGTTGGCCAGCTTTCCCCTTGTCAAAGACACCCACAAATTTGTGGTATTCCAGAGGCACTCTGGATAGCTTTGGAGGCTCAGACAAAAGTGTAGCAGACCAGTTGGACAGAGGTAGATACTGAACTACACCAAACCTTCTAACTTGCAGGCCTGGCAAAAGGCAACTGCATTGATGAGAGAGATGTTAGGGGTGGTGAATAAGATGAATCCAATGGAGTAACATAAAACATATCAGAGGTAACTACACCAGAAGAGAAACAGATGGGTAAATCTACAGCTTCAGTAATCATACTATTACAAGTACCATCAAACAAATGGAGAGGAATCAGAGATATCGGATATGTACAGATTTTATTTTTTTGGATGAAGTCAGAGTCTATGAAACAATGGGAAGAACCACAGTCTAGTCAACAGGGAAATTTGGAAACATCAGGAAAATTTGGAAGAGATATGTATGGACAGAGAGTTTTCAGATCAGAAAGTGAGACAGCATTGAGACATAACTCCAGTGTGCAGGCTGAGTCAACATGACCTTCTGCCTGCATGGAGTCAGGAGGGTTGCAGACTATTTTTTTGCCGTGTCCAAGACATCCAGTTTGGTTTCTGGATTGACCATAGCTGCATGGCCTTTGGCAGTGCACAAGGTCGACTTTGTGCAGTCACAGGCAGTATGGATGCTTGCTACAGCCATGGCCACACTCCACACAATGACCCTTGTCCTGTGACTGAGCAAAGAATTCCTTGCAGTCACATGGTTCACTGTCAACATTGACACTTCTACAAAAGAACAAAAGATGACTACATTGCTCTCACTAGCAGAATCCATTGGTGAGTAGTATAGTAGGGCAAGTGGAAGAGGGTGCAGAAAAACTGTGACTTCAAGAGGAAGAGGTAGAAATGACCTGAAGTGAGGTTATTTGGTAGATCATGTCTATTATTTATGTAGTAGAAGTAGTAATACTGATCACTCTCTACTGGCAGCTAAAAATATGACAATACCACCAGTGCTTGGCACCACAGCTTTGCTTGCCTAAATCATATCAATTCAGCAAGTGAGAAGTGAAATTCTTTGGATCCCCATCAACCAATGGGAATCGCCTCAAAAATTGGATATTCATTACCTTCCCACTCATCTGCAGTTAGTCTGCAGTGATGTGGTGTGATATCTTCAGCTACAACTTCAGTGAGAGTGGTAGAAAATTGCCAATGTGTTTTGTCATTAATGAAAGGGTTCCTTTGTGACAGAACACTGATGGCTTTATGATAGACATGGTCCCTTTGCTGGTTATTGATTGCCTGTGCTATATTTTGAGGTTCCTCATCATCATCACTGTCTTCTTCATCCATCGAATGTCCCACTCCAGTCTGGTGTTGTTATCAAGTTGCAGTATGGCCATAGACCCCATAATATTCTTCAATTATGTCAGGATGTATCCCTTTGCAGTCGTCCTGATACACACCAAATTGCACTTGCCCCAAAAAATGTAAGTCCTGTGTTGTCATCCCATAATGTGATCATGCTTATGTCAAAAATGCAGTGGTGACCTTACCTTCAGACTCTTATCATTTGTATCTGGACCACTGTAAAGACTACAATCTAGCTAGAGTGATAGCGGACTAACACCTAGACTAGTATATGTCAAGTGCTTGCCTAGCTGCTATACTTGCAGTGCAAGAATGTTCGACCTGAGGGGGATGCTAATTGAATATAGTCCAAGTTGCCTAATATAGCATGATAGGGGCTGATGATAGCGAGAAAGTTGCTGAAGTTGCCGAGGTGGTTTCCGAGGGTAGCATGATTGAACCGAAGGTGCACATGGCATGGGAAAATATTACTAAGCAGTGGTAGAGCAGTATAGCAAAGGTATTGCATACAGCAGAATAAGGATTTATTATGAGTTTTGGATAATGATTGTATTTCAGATAAGGATTGATAACTATACCAAAAGGTAATAGTGACTTCTCCTACTGAGTATACAGTAGAAGGGTAGTGAAGTATTAGTTTCAGTAGGTAGGAATTTATATACCTAAGTAATAGCGACGGAGATGGAAGGGATAGGAAAACCATGCAGTAGACATGTAATAAGGATGTACTACATGTTACAAAACATAAGGCAAGGAAATTTACATACTAGCACGGCTAAGTGGACATAGGATGGAATGGAATTCTTGAGCCTTTAGGTTGCCTAATGGGTCTCAGCAAGTTATGGGAGCTGTGTGCGGCACAGGAAAGTTGCCATAGGGTGGCTGCTAAGCTGCAGTGAGGCTGCCAGAGCTCGGAACAGAGCTGCAGATAGGGGTAATGTATGAGAAATGGACTTGGTGAAGGATGGAGAGGCTGAGGGGTATGGATAATGATAGGGGAATACTTCAGGCTTGATACCTATATGATAATGGGGTCATACAAGCCTATAGTGAGTTTGATTGGCACACCGCATATTGGATGACAATTCCATTCTGCTTGGAAATCCAAGCAATCTTGATTGATTTGGTCAAGAAATAGAGTTTGGAGTAACCAAATGTGACTAGAGATATCAGCGCAAAGCCCATGGTAGTTCTTGAGCCAAATAAAAAATGCTCTCCATCTTCGAGCAAACTGGGTGCCCACCTCAACCCACAAACACTCAATTCATGTATTGCAAGTAGAACTGGTACTCAGAATCAGCATGTAACATAGTTGATCAACAGAATAAAAAATAATGCACAATCCCCACATGAATGATGCTCGGTGTGGTCCATTTTTCATTATCATATAAGTCACAATGTCCATATTCTCTCCACCACAATCTCCTCACATGCAAGAGGGTGTCCCAAAGTCTCATGTTGCATGCTTGAAAAGATCTAAAATGATAGTTGAGTGGTTATTATTACTCACTTTGAGTCCAGTTATCTAATAAGAAACAGACATTAGAATCAGCTGCACAAATGAGACACATCAGACTCAGACCATTTTGCAAAACCCATCAATAAATCCATGAATCATGATTCCCCATCAGATTAGCTTATGATGCCTGTCTACATGCCATAAAGCATGGGGCCTCTTCACATGGTACTTTGCCTATGCTTGACCTGACGATCTTGTAATACCTGTCCCAAGCCATCCACTCTATGAAGTGATTCTACAACTTGTCAATGCTGCACCCAGAAACTATGTCTGCAAAGAAAACTGATTATGTATCTGATGCCTGCGTCCAGTCACTTTTTTTTGAACTTGCCAACAAAGATATCCAGTTCAGGGTTGGTAAGCTCAGAATACTTTTGTGCAACTCTGTGGTCTTTCATATAGAGTCAAAGAGTGTTTCTGTGGAGTCCCAATGCCTTAGCAAGTTCTTTCAGGTTAATCTGTTATGAATTCGAAACTGCTTCAGCAAGGAATTCAAGGTCAATCATTTTTTTCAGATGACTAGCATGATTTGTGCGCAACAAGGTTACTAGTTTCAGAAATACCACGTCCTTGTCCATACTTGGTTGCACAATTAATAACTAATAAAATAAAGTGAGCCAATAGTGTGAATTACCAGTTCTGAGTATTGTGTTGAAACAGTGACAATTGTGCTGAGAGTTCTCCTAGCACATTTGTTGCATGAGACAGCCATTCATGTATATTGTGTCCCTGAGGGTTCCAAGCAAGTGCTTCTAGGAGAGGTATGGCATCTCCTGACAGTGTTTCTATATGAAACATAAGCTGAAGGGGATCAGCGTCTTCTTGATTCAGGATCTGAAAGGCATGCCAGTAGATATCTGACAGTCTATCATGTGCAGTGAGGAAGTTTGCTGGAAATGGAGCCTGAGTCACTGCATGAGATGGAAACCAAGGAAAGGTCTGTGGTAGGACTATAGGCATGATAATAAATAACATTTGTTGCTGATTGCAGTTCTGAAAATATGATTCAATGTTAGTACCAAATGACTGGGAGAACTAAACATGACCAAACAACAAGAGATTCCTTGCCATCTTGAGCACTTGAATGTCCTTACCAATATTGCAATGTCTGAACCTGATGCACCAACTCAACACCCAATCTATTACTTTGATGCTTCAAATCACATTTTCCAGGTGAGTTTTTTCATTTATCAAATTATTCCTTGCTTGAAAATTCCTGTGTTGGAAGGTTGAGAATGTGCTATACAGACTTTGCAAATCAATCTTGTCGACATCCTCTGTCATGTTTTGCAATATGTTTACTTCCCTACTGAATGGACAAACAGAACTAGATGGAATGAGTGATAAAAAGCCCATCTATCTTGATGGACTGTCCTGGGGGACATTCAAACTGTTTCTTGAATATACCTTTGGAAGGTAGGTCAACTTGTTCATGCTTAATATTCAACCATTGAACTGTTCATAGAATGCACACTGGCCCTTATAGTACTGACAAGCTGTTGAAATTCCTTCACTTTTGTGACATGTATCAATGCCGCCACATACAACAATTTGTTGTGCACCACATATTTTGTTCATGTTTCAATTTCCACCTGGCTCAGTTAATCAACCTGGCCATTAAATACCATGTATGCTCCCTCTTTCCTTTTACTTTCAAGGAACTGGTAGAAATGTCCATTACTGAAATCACATGCACACACCAGGAGCTAATGGGGCAAGAGGTGTTTTTGAACATCATTTACATTCAAGCAGCACTCGATCATCATTGTCAGCTCATAGCTGCAGAGGAGCCAAAAATTTTGATGCACTCAGATGACTGTCAAGACCCCACAGGTTGTAGTGAGGATTGGCATGCTATCTGGTGGAATGGAATGGGCCAGTTCCTTCTCAATGCCAGGAATCCACAACTGTATAGTGATGCTGTCAAGCATTTCAAGGAACTGAAGTTTGGACAGGTTAGTGGTGGCTGCAAGGAGCTAATGTTCAAGAGCCTGGATCAAGGAGCCGCCTTTCGTCATGCTGAACATTTTATTTCTGAAGCTAGTCGCATATTAGTCAAGAAGTTGATTTTTGAGCCATAGTTTCATTCATCCTTAGTAGCACCACTTTACTCCATCTGTGGACTTATTATATTTGTGAATGACATGGCCTTGGGTCAGTCCAGGTTTTAAACACAAATATATACATCAGCAACACAGACTCACAGCAGGAATCCGGAGTCAAAAAGGTCATGAGATTGCAAGGATAATCACTGTGCAGACAAAATTCTCAATGTGTTTGAAAATATGCAGTGGGCACAAGTGGGAAATTTTGAAACAAAATGTGCAAGCTCTTTTATTTGACAAAATATGCAGTGGGTACAAGCAAGAAAATTTTGAAAACAAAATGTGCACCATGCATGGTGTAGAATGCACAAATAATAAATGTGCAAATATAACACCATAGATGATCTCCTGCATGAAGAAAGTGGGAATATAATGGTCTAGAACTCAAACACAGTTGTCAATCACATGTCAGTACAAGCAAGGATGTGGTCAGTACTATCGTGGAACATGGGCACAGGCACCAAATGCACTTCCATAGATGCTATAGCATGATATGAGGTGCATACATCTGCTTGAATTTGGAATGAAGGTCGTGCAAGTGTGACAACCTAAACTATAGTGGTACTCAAAGTAACTTTTGAAACTTTTTAAAACTCACTAAGATGCCAGCTAAATGCTTCAAACTCTTGGTTTAAGAACTCTTAAATGATGCTTGGTGAGTTGGCACAAATGTACTACCACAAATGAATCTGTACAATATATGTATGTGTATATAGCTATGTGTATGTAGCTATGTAACATATGAAATAAATATAATGGCAATGACAAAAAAACATGATGACAACAAATGAAACAACAATAAATGAGGTGCAATGATGACACATGAGATGCAGTGATGGCAAACAAGAAGCAGTGATGGCAAACAAGAAGTGGTGACAGCAAACAAGATGCAGTGATGACAAATGAAACACAACAATGATGAACAAGCTCACACATCTGACCCTAAGTCCTTTGCAGCCTGCATCATCTGTTGGAATTGTATCTTGAGCCACAAAGTTTCTGCCTCCTTGTCAAGCACATTCCCATGTGCTTTGTGCACCCATATGTCCACCTTGCGAAGGCAAATCTCAGTGTCCCCTTCCTCCTGTTGGTGCTGATGGATGAGAGCCACTTGGGCAGCCTCATGTTCATGGGTGGCATGAAGCTAGTCATACTTCTTGGTGTCCTGCTGGTGCTCACTCTTTGCATCAAGCTTTGTGAGAAACCATTGAGGCTTGCCCTCATGGCATGACAGGGAGCTGGACTGCAGGCTCCCAATCCCATCCTGGACTAGGCCTACCTTCTGCATGATGTCAGACTTGGCCTTTTTCTTTGAGCTGCCTGCACTGTTTGGCAATGAGGTCTGCAGAGTTGGAGACATATGGTAGTCTGATGATGATGATGTATTGCATATTGTTGATGAAGGTGTTGACATGCTGCATGTAATGTCTGATGGCAGCTTGCGCCACCCCCCATGACTCAGTGGCCTCTGCACACCAAATGCTGAGTGGCTGTCATAAAATGAGGCTGGGGACTTGGGGGGTATTTCAAATGGTTGGGGAACATGGATGGGGGGGAGAAGGTGATGCAGCAAGCTGCTGTTTCTTTCTTGCAACTTGGGGAGGGCTGTTGAGAGTGCCAGTGCCATCAAGCATTGTGTCATCATCATCATCATCATCATCATCATCATCATCAAGGTGGTCCAAAGCATCTCTGAGGGGGAGGTCAAAAGGGCTTCTCTCTAAGTTGCATGGGGAGGGAAGTATAAAATCATCTTCAATCAAGGGACCAGCCCCATGTGGTTGAATGAGTGAGTACAGAGTGCCAGCATGGTCAACACTGGGCTTGGATGAATGAGTTTTGGCAGCCATTGAAGGATTGGCATGCTATATGGCATTGAGCTCTGTTGTTAAGACTGTACTCAATGTATAAGGGAATCCGAAAAGGCTTTGGCCTCAGTTCATGCACTGTGCCCCTTTCCCAAGTACTGCCCTTTATTTCCGGGGGATAACCTTCGTCCGAGGGTCTGGAAGTGCTTGCGTAGTGGATCCGAAGGTCCCTAGGTATCGGATATGGCACGTCCGGTATATATCCAAAACATGTGGGTGGAAGGAGTTCGTCCGGAGGGTATCCGGAGCGTAAGGATGAATGAGAGGTATAAGACTAGTAGCGGACAAGGTCCGTACTAGAAACTAACGGATATGGACTACCAAAGGTAGAGTCGGAAATGTAGACTATAGGAATCAAATCCTAAGTCTTGGAAGATACTTGGAGTTGGGACGGATGGGTTCGGATGAATGGAATGAGCAGAATCTAAGATGATATTCGAACTAAGGTTCTCTAGAGTTTTACATGTAGTTTATATACTGTATGTAGATAGTACGGACAATCAATGGATCCGGGACCGGAGGGCTATGCACAAAGTATAATGGAAGTCTATGTAGTAAATGCGCAGCGGATCAGCAAACGCAAGTCGGATATGAAGCACAGGTAACGGATCAGTAAGCAGGACAGGAATATACACAGCTGGGACACTGGTACAGGTAGATCACCGAAAGGGGATAGAAGCAAGGATGCAGTGGACTTAGAACACAAGAAGTTGTAGCGTATCGGATGAGTGATCCGGATCGGATCTGTGGTCTGGATAGAAGCAGGATCGATCAGATCTGATCAGATCTGATCAGATCTTGGATCGGATGTATGGAATATGACATCTGTGTACCATGGGAGCTCCACAAGAACAGAGTCTACAAGGTTTAATGAGCCCACCAAAAGGACAGACAAAAGACTCACCCAGCAGATTTTTTGAAGCCATCCCATCAAGCAGCATTACACCAGCACCTGTCTCACCAAATTGGGCCTTGAGCTTTTTGTATTTCAATCTGAGACTTGAGGGATTTGATCAGTGTATGTACACATAAGAAAAAGAAAAAGAAAACTCACTTTGTGATGCAATTAGAGACTGCGTTGTGGAACTTCTTCTGATTGTGCTGATATGCCTGGCCATACTTTGGGTGGCCGGTAAAGATAGCCTTAGCAATAATGGTGCAAATCTGCCCGTTGTCTGAGCCTGAGGGCCAGTCATCAACAGGGGTCATGGCTTTCTTCCCATCGGAATAGAAGAGTATCCTGCAATCAGCAGGGTGAGTAGTTAGATAGTTTACCAATACATCAGTCAGGGTGCTTTCACTCTGCCACTGGATGGTGAGTCTGGGTCCTGATGATTCAGAAATGCTGGTAGAATATCCCTCAGAGGATGGTATGGAACATGCTGGGTGATCCATCACCTTCAAGTGCACTCGAGTGTCAGCTCGAAGTCGTGCAGAACAGCTTATGCGTTGACGAGCAGGAGGCATGGTGTTTGAAACTCCGCTCTGCTGCACTTGCCGAACGAGTTGGCTGGTGTTTAGCGAGTTTCAAGAGGTGTTAAGCGAGTTTCAAAAGTTACTTTGAGTACCACTTATATTGAGATGATTACGGATGACGATCCTCTTCTTCACATTCACATTCCCCTACCCCAATAGCTCACTGCGCTAGAATTTTGAAAGACGTTAACACTTTAACTCTACTTCGAAATCCACACGTCAAGGCCATATTGATAGTACTTCTTTTTAACAGGCACCTAGTAGTCAGTCGTTCCTTCTATATTCCTCAGCACCAGGACTACTAGAATTCTAATATGCAAACAGGACGTGTATATGACGCTCACCCCAGGGGTTCATTCTCAGAGCTTAAACTACATGTTATCTGACTGTTCGTGTCAAATCAGATACCTCGTCATACCAGTCTGCCATAGTTCGGCTATCCCTAAGGCAAAGATTGTATTTTCCAACATCAATCATTATATCTAGGACGAAAAGTACTGCGTAAGATCGTTAAGAATGTTGATAGAATGATTGCCTGTTTGAAGGCGTGTTTCATGTTCCTGAGAGACTATCAGGCCTCATCCACACGAGCGGCAGACCGTCAACAACAATATTAATCTGGGGCCAGCGCAATTACACATCACAATAGAAAACTTGCACGTGAGGTCCGAAGCACGGACCAGTAAGGTAGATGCACCTGGGTCGCCGTGAGCCCCGGACCAATAACAAAAGGCACCTAGAGGTTTTCTAGATCTTGCGGTGATGCAGGATGCACTGTGTACTACACAGGATGACAAAAGTAGTCTGCAGAGTTGACTAGTTCCAGACGGAAGCTCGTTGAAGCGGCTCTGCTATGCACAGAATTTATATATAATGGGCGTTTTGAAGGAGCGACAGTGTTGATAGGAAGAAGTGACGCCGTAATAGTACGAGCTACTAGGAACTCTAAATGAGCTGCATCAGCTGGAGTAGAATACAACTCTACTCACGACACATGAGATTGACGACATAAGCACAAAGTATTCCTGTCAGCTCCAATTCCTACTGACCATTCATGACATATTGGCAGGTGTGCGTGGTGGACAGGCGATGAGTGTTCAGGACACCAGTGCAGACATCACAACTGACGCCAACGCGAACAATGCACATGAGGATGGTATTAGTAATCGCGTTCTTCAAAGACAGTCAACAAGTTGTCGTTGATTCGGACCACGCTGCGCGCATGTGGAACATAGAGAAAGGATCATCGATAGGAAGGCCATGAGGTCACATGTGCAGTAGCTATATTACCGGATGACTCCAGGCGAGTTGCGAGCAGTACTGTGTAAGGCTAGATGTGAGTTCGGTAGGGAATTGTGAGCGAGAAGAGATATCAATAAGGCGTGTTATGCGGTAACACGAAAGCGGGAGGTACTAGGACTAGAGAAGAGGACTTTTCGAGAGGCTTTTCGGTCTGACTTGGAGCGGGGATCTCACTGTAGGATTCGCTGTAGATACGAGAGTGTACATGAGCTACTTATACTGAAAACAATGAGGGTCCTCGGTGATGGATGAGCCGAGCGATTATGTGAGGGCAAGGGTAGAAAAAAGGTGTCGTCGTACTTGGATAGATAAGAACGGAAAATAAAGAGGGTACGAAGATTGAATGAGTAGAGTTGACGAAATAGCGAGGGTCGAATCGTATAGTTGACAGCGGTGAATTGAGAATGGTGTGTCAGTAACGATGGCGAGGGACTGAAAGTAGACACAGATAACGAGTTTTGTAAAAAGCAGGAACTGGGACCATGTGGATAGACGACGGTAGTTAGTGAGGTAATAAAAGAGGAAAGGAATGTATCCGCGTGACTATCGGATGCGCCGTGTGACACTGATCGCATCATTTAGGTCACGTGGACGGTCTCGAACGCGTCGAAAGGCTCGAGCGTTAAGGCTTGTTCTGAAGCTGTGGTCGGGGCGTAGAGGACATACGGTCCTTACAACTGCATGATCGAAGAGCAGAAAGCACTCGGTCCGCAATAGGCGGCGCCATTGATGGAAGAAATCCACGCTGTTGGGCAGAAATTGAGCTCTACTCACAACACATGAAATTGACGACGGCAGCCATGTAGGCCCCTCGTTAACTTCAAACGCCACTGACCGTCCATCTTCTTATCTAGCGATATGTCAGGATGGCTCGACGTAGCAAGAAGAGCATATCTCACTATGATAAGGCGCACAGGGCCAGCACCCATTTTGGGAACACACCGACGCTGTGAAATTAGACGCTGTATCGCCAGACGATAGGCGAATTGATCATCATCGTCATCTGGGATGTGGATGGCAAGCAGATAGTATTCAGACTGCTGAAGCATACACGTTGGGTGTCAGTGTGCTTCTCCCCCGATGGAACGAGACTCGTAAGTGGATGATTGGAAGAGTTATTATACGGAGGAGACTGGTGAGATCAGTGTCATGGACTAAAATTAGCATGTGCCCGACAAGAACCGGTTACCCATAACCCTAACTTTCTAAATAGGAAACCATTGCAACCGCTTTCGACATTAGTCGACACTGACATGACAACATGCCAGGATCAAAGCAAACCATTTCTTGCCACAGTTTACCGAATCCTTGCACTCGCGATGACTCCCATCGTAACTATCTCGTCATCACTTTTTCGAGGGGGACTGACGTGGCTGAGGTGCTCAACATTGCCATCGCGTTCGCTATCACATATATAACCGAGTATGACATGACTTTCCAGTGAGTCATGTTCTCCGTTGTATTCTTGTCGGCATTTGTGGCTTTCCCAGTCATGGGATCGCCCATTGAAGTTCGCAATTCCCCCATCACCCTCCCCATGACCAGGAGGCTAGCATTCTCCAATATTACCGACCTCTTGCGACGCGATGAAGCTCGCTTGGCGGCCTTCGGGGAATACAGCACGCATGCCCGACGTGATGCTGATCGTTATCCTAATCCTATTGTTCCTTTGTCACACGCCGATTTGGGAGACGCATTTTCGGACTACACTGTGAATGTTGGAATTGGCGATTCCCCCACATCCTGTAAGTTCAACACTGGAAAACATGCGGCTGCTAACATATTATTGAAGACAACTTAATTGTCAACACCGCTAGCGCGATCACATGGATTGGCGCCAGCCTTCCGTACTTGAGCCGAACCGGCGGCGATACTCATCAGCCTGTGGAGGTTGATTACGGTTATGGCTCCTTCAGAGGTATGACATACAACAATATCATATGTTCAACATACCTACAATTAGTATCTGTAGGAACTATATTCCAAGATGAATTAAGGATCGGTAATCTGGAGCGGCTCACCATCCCCGGGATGCAATTCGGTGTTGCTTCTACTTCGCAGGGCATTGCCGCTGACGGTGTCCTTGGCATCGGGCCTAGATCGTTAGGCCTCGACACCCTACTAAATTTCCCGGGACAAACGATCCCGACTGTCACTGAACGCCTGATTATGCCACACACTGTTGGTATCTTTTTCCAGCCCCTTGTTGCAAATCGAGTCAACAATGGAGAGATTTCCTTTGGTGGAGCCAACTCTAGGAAGTACACCAGACCCATTACATACACGTAAGGCACCTCAGCTTCTGGATCAATCCAGACTGATAGTAATTGTTTTGTTTCAGTAACGTCATCACCATTGGCCCCTCATCGCGGTATTGGGGTATCAATCAGAGGATCACCTTCGGAGATACAGAAATCTTGCCTGAAACCGCTGGCGTCGTGGATTCTGGTTGCACCTTTCTTTACCTTGCCAGCGGTGTGTATTTAGAATGCAGCGAGTAATAATGGTCTCATCAGCGTTCGATAGATGCCTATGAGAGGTACAAGGCTGCAACTGGCGGTATTTTGAATCCAGCAAATGGTCTTCTCCAGATTTCCCTTCAAAGGTACTATCGACTACTTGACTTGGAATTCCACATTGGCACGGTACGTCAATTCTGTCATCCCTCACACCCCTTGTTAACCATTTGCACAGAGGGTCTATAGACTCAGACCTAATGCGCAAATCTGGCCTCGTTTTCTCAATTACAGTATTAATGGCGGTAACAATGATGTATTTCTCATCGTTAAAGCCTTTGCAACACCCACTGGCTCAGGGGTTGACTTTGTTATTGGCGTCCCATTCCTCCAGCGCTTCTACACTGTGCTCGATGGCGGCCAGGGCCGCGTCGGTTTTGCCAGAACCCAGCACACTGATGATGACACCAACTAATGTGGAATACCAAAGTGTACGAAGCATCGTTTTATAGACGCAAAGCAGCATACGGATTTGAAGGTTCTACGAACTCTTCTTAGATACGCTATGGAGGTTACTTGAGTTTCTGTATACTACGATTAGAAACAAGTGAGCGCGGCTCGTCTTGTAGAAGTGAATTGTGTGCGAGTTGCGCCTAGTTGATATATTTCTTTTGTGCATCAATACGGAGTATATTTATCATTGTCGTCTATCCTGTCCTGCATCCGAGGCTGCGTGCATGGTATGTTGCAAATGCCAAAGAGTTGTTGGAACAAAAGATCAAGAGATTAGCGTCAACATCCGACTGCTCTCAACAAACTTACGAGAAAGCTGGACAAATGAGCTGCATTTATAAAAGGCCACTAAGCGGGATAAATTGAAATAATGGCCATGTGAGAGGGGAACGTGGACGAATGACGATAGAGATGTCGA
>MU172931.1:0-12966 GCA_016695475.1 Suillus decipiens | reverse complement strand
GCACTCTAACTCTGTTGTGGGCATCTGCATCTACCTCCTTTTGGCTGTCCTCCTGTTTCTGGTATTCTGGCTATGTGTATTTCCATCCTGCTTATTGATCTGCTACCTATGTTTCATTTCCAACTTGTGCTTACTGATCCACTGTGCTTTTACTAATAGATTTCCATTATATGTTGTACATAGCCCTTGGTCCTGGACTCATTGATTATCTGTGCCAGTTACTTACAGTATATAAACCACTTGTAAATCTCAATAGAACCTTAGTTTGAATATCATCTTAGATTCTGCTCATTCTGTTCCTTCAGACTTGAGTTCCTTCAGACTCTAGTCACCTTCCAAGACTTAGGATTAAATCCTATAGTCTATATCTCTGACTCTACCCTTGGGTAGTCTACTTCTGTTAGTTTCTAGTTAGGACTCTGTCCAATGCTAGTCTTATACCTTGTTCTGTTCTTACATTCTGGATAACCTTCAGATGTGACATACAGTGGCTCAAAAAAGTGTCCCAATGTTTGTGGAGTTTCATTTAATTGCTTTACTGTGAGTCAGGGTGTGGGAATGTGACTAAGTCATAGGGAGGTGTCAGAAAGCCCTGCTTCTCAGCTTCATTATTGGTCCCTGTGGCGTGTGAATCCGCTTACACCGTGCGAATATATAGACATTTTTATTTGGTGATTCATTGGGACACTTTTTTGACTTTCAGTTTGACCAACACCATCTCTATAATTCTGATACTTTATGTGACCTCCTTTTGTTCTAATCACTTATGCCACTCTTCTAAACATATTATCTGTCAATTTCTGATATTCCTCTCTAGCTATCTTGCTTTATCCTGCTACAACTTTGTCCTATAGCTGAAATAGCCCCTATTGTGAATTTTGATATGCTATAGGCAATTTCTTGAGTAATTATCAGAGATATTTGATACATTTGAGGTTTGGGGACTGTCCTGGTCATCATAGAACACTAATATTGTGGTCTTCAAGTCATTAATGGCCAACTGTTATGACTGGGGTTGGTCGCAACATGACTACTCAAAAGAGAGTGACAGTTGTTCAGTATCAGCATTGAAGTACAAAAGAGTACTATGCTTCGATATAGACGACAAAGACAGTCAAGTTGTGGAGAGGACTAGACTGGCTGAGTCAAATATAAGATTGTGTTCAGACTAAGACCTTAGGAGTGCTAAGACTTAGAAGACGATTCAAGATGACTAGAATTGCAAGGCTCTAGCGAAGGAAGTTCCAGGTAAAACCCAGTAAGATTAAAGTAAAGAACAAGAGACTAGTACACCATGCTTAAATAAGGTAACTATGCGTGCACGGACCACGACTGCCCAAAAGGGGTGTGAGACATAGAACATGAGAAAGTAGGTGCGTATCCTAGTAAGGAAGGCAGCAATAGTACAGATGTGTTGAGACGTACAGTGTCAGTGATATACAAGGCAATCGTGACATAAGCAAAGACATAGCAGTACAATGATAGGGAAAATGTATAGGGGCATGTATAACTGTAACACCAACTGAGATATGTGCTTAGGGTCATTATCATATTGAAAGATAGTGTCTTCTCTATCAATCCATGACTCCTACATACTTTTGAGCAGACACCTATCTAAAATGAAAATGGAACACTCTGTATTTATTATCCCCCATGTTTCACAGACAATTTCCATCCCATATAGCCTTGTACCATCAAGTTTCATCTTCCAAAGTCAAGGCTGAAACAGCTTAGTCACTTACCAAGTGGCACCCCAAAAAAAGACCCCAGACACCTCTTGAGCACATCATGCCAGTTGGTGCCAACATTGCCCAATGGTGACACCAATACCTCCTCTGCACCCAAGCTAACCATCAAAATCATCAAAAAACAATATCTAGATAAGTTACAAACCCCTTCCATATCACTAATATGCCCCCAGGTAAACCCCCCACCAGCCTCAACAAAATGCAACCTACAACTGCTGCAAATGCCCCCAACACTCTGAACACTACCTGCAACCCAATCCCTGTCAAAGACATCATGGCATTGCCCAACAATGTCATAGATGCCAACAGTGCAGAACATTTTCTCACCACCAAACTTCTCTGCATTGAGGGTCAACCATTTACACTAACACATTTATCCTCAGTTCTATTTCATATCACCCAGATGTCCAATGCCACTCCAGCTCTGGTAACAGCTGCAATTAGAGCTGTGGCATTCATCCTAAGAAACACCCTGTGTGTGAGATTGCAGAAGCCACCGCCAAGGACCTTTCCAACTCCCTGATCCCATCTCTAACTACTGCTCTATCAGAAACCCTGTCGACTCACATTGTTGACCACACAATTGCAGCCTTTGCCCCCTAAATAGCCAGAGTTCACACCACCTCAGAAACACTGGCCAAAACAGTGCAACAGGTGGAGGACACATTCATTACCTCACTTGACAAAGCAGAATGACTACACCATCTGACAGTCAATGAAAGATCAGAACAAGAAGGAGGTATTTCAGTGGCTGCTGAATGCATTGAAGAAGTGGCAGATGCTCTTACACCACAGTTTCAGATTGTCAAAATGCTATCAAACTACTAACACCTTCTCTTGACACTATGCAGGAATGCATTAATCTTCTCTCCTCTCAAATGCTTGCTCCCTCCTTAACTCCCATCCAAACCTCACAGCCCACCTATAGCTCAATCACCACAGCCCACCTCCCTCCCAAGACTGACTTAGCTATTGGCCGAGCAGCCATCTGAGCATGCACGCCAGATCCTACTGGGCCCAAAGCCAGAAACCTTGCTTTTCCCACCAGGCACATCTAACAAGGACATTGCCACCCACCTTAAGGAAGCCCTAGGCAATATACATAATGACAACACCCCCCAGCTACATTAGAGCAGTCACCACACTTCGTAATGGAGGTATCATAGCGGAGCTTGACTCAATGGACCTAGCTACTTGGCTCAGAAGTGCAACTGGCCGAGTGCTACTTGAAGGGCAATTTGACTCAGCAATATCCTTTCACTCATGCACCTTCGCACTAGTACTTGAATACTTACCAATTCATTTACAGATAAAAGACAAGGACTTCCTCCAACAAGTAGAACTAGAAAACTTGCTACCCACCGAATTGCTATCATCCATCTGTTGGATTAAACCACCTGCCTGTCATTCCTCAGAGCAACAGAAGGCATTTGCCCTCCTACAAGTAGCAGATGCATACACAGCTAACAACATTCTTAGAGATGGCCTCTGTATTGACAACAAATGTATCATGGTTCATAAGAATAAGAAAGAACCTATACAATGCGCAAAATGTCAACATTATGGACATATCACCAGGAACTGCACTGCTCAAGCTGATACATGTGGCACCTGTGCAGACAACCATAGCACCATCCACTGCAATGCTTTCTGAACCACCCTCTGTGTCAATTGTCATAGTGACAACCACACTAGCTGGAGTGGGAAATGTCCAGAGTTCCTATGCAGATGCGAACTACTAGATGAAAAGCACCCCAAAAACCAAATGCCCTACTTCCCCACTGAAGCGGTATGGACTCATGCTATCTCCCCCCCATGCCCTTAGGGAACTAACCTCTCACCCAACCCACATCATACTGCCCTAGACCCTCAACAACCCATCAAACCACTTGCCAAACCACCATCACCTTCCCTCACCAGCTCCTCCCACCTCCTATCTCCCACCCCAACTCCCCTAGGTTATTACCCACCACTGATGACATCATGTCTGAAATCTACCCACCCCTAGAGTTTGGATCACTATCTCCCCCCCTCCCCCCTCTCAAAAATCACTACCACTGAATACCCCCCCCTCTCCTCCCCCCCTCCCTTGACACTACTACTCCCACCCCTACCTCCACTACTTTCCCCCTCCTCAACACTATCAGCGGTCCTGTAACACCCTCTCATGTCTAACTACAACCCACCTGACAACATTAGACTTTGGATTATTACTCAATAATGCAGAGATGTCCAAGTGGGATATATTGGTAATCAAAGAACCCCACATCAACTTCCTATGTAACATGAGCGCCAACTACCATTGGCACATCATCTATCCCTCCCAACACCTCACTCATTCCCAGCAGAAAACCAGAGCTATTACCCTAATCAGCATCAAGCTTGACATGAACTCATGGAAACAAATTACGTTCCCCTCCTCAGACATGGTAGTCATCCAGCTTTCGGACCTGTATGGTCACTGTACCTTATTTAATATATACAATGATAGCAACCATCATAATACTCTAACAACCCTTGACAGTTTTCTAGAGCACAACATTAACTCCATTCAGTCGAGCAAAACTGACCACATGCTATGGGCAGGTGATTTCAACTGCCACCATCCTCTCTGGGAGGACATCCATAACCATCACCTATTCAATTATACTGCTGCTAACTCCCTCATAGATTTAATAGCTGAATATGGAATGCTGCAGCTCCTCCCCTGTGGAATCCCCACTTTGCAATCAATGAGTACAGGCAACTGGACACATCCAGACAATGTCTTTGGAACTGAACATCTCCTAGATGCCATCACCTCCTGTGATGTGGCACTGGAACTTTGAGGACCCAATACTGACCACCTCTCTATTCTACTAACCTTAGACTTAGCGATTCCATGTGCTCACCTCAAACCCTGTCACAACTGGAGGGATGTTGACTGGAAGACCTTCAACAACCACCTCAAGATTGCCATCTCCTCCAAGCCTGCTATCCTACTGGCATCCAACAATGAATTCCAGGATGCTGCACTCCATCTCACTGACTCGATTACTTCTATCATAGAGTCATGTGTTCCATACTCAAAGCCCTGCCCTCATTCCAAACGCTGGTGGACTAAATGCCACTCTGAACTATGGCAATGCATCAGGGACCTAGACAAACTCTTCTACCAGATGCATGTGATCCCTCTTCATCCCAGCCATGAAGAACTCAAGATGGTGTGACAGTCTAGCTGGTGGTAGCCTTGCATAGGTCTATTTCCATTATTGTCTAGCCCCTATACCGCATAGTGTGACCACCCCTAACCCTAACACTATCAATATATACAGTTACTGAGGTTACCACACCCTTGCTGGACTACTGTGCTGCAGTACTGAGACACGTTCCACAAGCTGATGCCCATCGAATTCCCATGCCATGCCAAACTAGTTCCATTTGGTGCGTAGTACATTCCCATCTACTGCTGCTAATCCCATGGCAAGCCTTATTATATGTAGAATGCATGCCGCAGCACATGCAGCACTATTACATATTACTATGGCTAAGTCTTGCATACTTGCTACTATTCTTGCCTATCGATTCTGTGTACTTACAATGTATGATAAAAGTCTGCTGACTTCTCCTCCATTTGACATTCCCCTTCTACTGTACAGCAGTAGGAGAAGTCACTTACAATCATTTCTTATATCATATCACTCATTTGACGGGATTCCCATACCACTACCGCTATCGCAATACAAAATACATCTTCTTTGAAATAACATATCATCTCTAAATTCTTCAACAGTCTTTGCCATCCTGCTATATGTGTTGCTATCGATGCTATCATTGCTATGCTCATGTCATATTCCATACATCCGATCTTAGATCCAATCCAATCCAGATCACCCATCTGAGAGCCCCAGCTTCTTGTGTTCTAAGTCGACTGTGCATACTTGCTTCTATCCCCTTTTGGTGATCTACCTGTACCGGTGTTCTGGCTGTGTATATTCCTGTCCTGCTTACTGATCTGTTACCTGTGCTCCATATCCGACTTGCATTTGCTGATCTGCTGTGCATTTACTAATAGACTTCTGTCATACTTTGTGCATAGCCCTCCAGTTCTGGACTCACTGATTATCTGTACTATCTGCCTACAGTATATAAACTACATGTACAACTCTAGAGAACCTTAGTTCGAATATCATCTTAGATTCTGCTCATTCCATTCATCCAAACCTGATCCTCTTCCAGCTCTAAGTATCTTCCAAGACTTAGGATTGATTCCTATAGTCTACATTTCCGACTCTACCTCCGGTGGCCTATATTCGTTAGTTTCTAGCACGGACCTCATCTGCTACTAGCCTTATACCTTGAATTCATCTGCGTGCTCCAGATACCCTCTGGACGTACTCTTTCTATCTATACATTTTAGATATACTTTGGACGTGCCATATCCGATACCTTCAGACCTTTGGATCTGCTATGCAAGCACTTCCGGATCCTCGGACGTGGATTACTCCTCTGAAATAAAGGGTAGTACTTGGGAAAGGGGCACAGTGCACAAACTGAGGCCAAAGCCCTTCGGATCTCTCACCTATTGAGTATGGTCTTAACAACTCATCACCTTCACCACTACCATCACTTAAGCATCTGTATCATCATTATCACACCATCGCTCATGGTTGTCTCTCAGCATACAGCACTATTATAGTCATCAGCTCATGCTATCATGTGGCTCATCATTAGTGCTACTCATAGTACCATTGGTATCATTGGTATCACCAGTATTGATCTCACTCAGCACACTTAGCATCAGCATCCATGGTATTCATAGCGCTATCAGTGGCAATGCTACCACTACCTTTGGCATCACCTTATAGCAGTATCACACATCTTCCATTAGCATCTGACAAAGTATATTCACTAGCAACCCCTCGGGTTGAATGTTCTTGCCTCACAAGTATAGCAGCTAGGTAGACACTCAACATATACTAGTCTAGGGGGTAGTTTGCTATCACTCTAGCTAGATTGTAGTCTTCACAATGGCCAAAGATCAATATGTGGAAGAAGTCACAGCTACAAAGAAACAGCATTGGGTAGAGTGGCTAGAAGACATTGAAGGTAATGACCTGTAGATGGCTAACAGATATATCTCATCAGCACCAAAGGATGGCAGCAAAACACACATACCCACCCTGAATGTGACAAACCCAGATGGAACACTAAGCAAAGCGATCATGAATAGCGAGAAAAGCAAAATTTTAGCCAAGTCCTTCTTCCCCCTGCCTCCAACTAACAATTCTATACCTCAGAATGCCATATACCCCAACCCAGTAGAACACATGCCCCCCTTCTCCATGGACCAGATCAAACATGCCATCAATAAGCTACATGGATACAAAGCACCAGGTCCCAATGGAATCTGCAACATTGTATTCAAAGAGTGTTCAGACATACTGACCCCATACCTCCAGCACCTCTTCAATGCAGTCATCTCTCATCACACCTACTATCAGCCATGGCGAAAGTTCACCATGGTAGTCCTTTGTAAACCGGGTAAACCCAACTATTCTGTCCCCAAGGCTTACTGACCAATCGCTTTAATTAACACTACCAGGAAGCTACTGACCGCGGTTGTAGCAGACCATCTGACATATGTGCTGGAGCACCACAACCTCTTGCCCAATACACATTTTGGAGGCCATCCAGGGTGCTCTACTACTGACTCACTTCACTTGCTAGAAGAAACCATCAAGAACGCATGGAGATCACACAAAGTCGCATCTGTCCTATTCCTGGACATTGAAGGTGCCTTTCCAAATGTGGTGATGAAGCATCTGCTCCACAACATGTGCATGAGATGGATCCCAGGTGACATTATACACTTCATGGAACAGGTACTGACACACCAAAAAAACACAGCTCAAGTTTGACAGTTATATGTCCAAATGGTTTCCTGTTACTAATGACATCAGGCAGGAAGACCCTCTATTGATGATCCTCTATATCATATACAGCTCCAACCTAGTCGATGTTGCCACACCACACAGAGGGTGAGAAGCATTGAAAGAACTAACTCTGGCATTTGTAGATGATACTGCTTTTATAGCCATCAGATGTGACTTCACTGAAACACATGCCACTCTAGCTGACATGCTAGAGCGACCAGGAGGGGGCTATGACTGGTCAAGCACTCGTAACTCTTGCTTCAAAACTAACAAATTTGCACTAATGGATTTCTCTATGAATAGACACAGAGACAGACCTCACATGCACATTCAAGGAGCCATCATTAAACCAGTTAGCACCCACCGATTCCTGGGGGTAATACTCGACCAAGAACTACATTGGAAAGCTCAGATTAACAACACTATAGCACAGGGTCTAGTATATGTCATGCAGTTACATCATCTCTCCACATATGCCAAAGGATTGCCACTGCACTTAATGCACCAACTCTATTTAGCTATAGCAGTCCCCCAAAATGTTATATGCTGTGGACCTGTGGTTCTCTCCTGTCTACCATACAGACTCCAACACCCCTCAGAGAGGTTCCATTGGCATAGCAAAGCATCTATCCTCTGTCCAGCATCTTGTGGCCATTGCCATCACTGGAGCCATGAAGACTACCACCACAGACATGCTTGAGGTCCATGCCAACCTCCTCCCTACCTTCTTGCTCCTTCAAGATGTTTGCTTCTGTGCAGCAATGCATCTCTCAGCCCACCCAGACACTCACCCTCTGTGCGCCCCACTGAGAAAGGTAGCTAAATGTTATGTCATCTCACACCACACCTCCCTTCACCAACTCGCCCATTGCTTCAACCTACTCCCAGAGACTGTAGAAACCCTCACATCAGTTCAATGACCCCCCTCAACCAGGAATCCATGTAAGGCTCACATTGCCACAAGCAAAGAGGCAGCTACAGTAGAATGCAAGCACCTCGCTGATCAAATACAGATATACAGTGATGGCTCCAGTTTTAAAGGCAAAATCAGAGCAGTGGTGGTATGCTTCAGGGCAGGGAGGCAACCCAGAACTTTATGATTTCACCTAGGCATGGAGGACAAGCACACAGTATTTGAAGCTGAGGAAGTGGGACTGACACTAGCAGCAAGACTTCTAGGCATGGAACCTTAACTCACATTCCCAGCATCCATACTAGTTGACAACCAAGTGTCCATATGAGCTGGTGAGAGTTTCAATTCATGTCCAGGATCATATATAGCAGATCAATTCTGTAGAATGATGCACCACATAGCAAGAGAACACATCAATTTCGATGTGACTGTATGCTGGGTGCTAGGACACTCCAGTCTACACAGAAACAAAGAAGCAGACAAACATGCTAAGCTGGCGGCAGCTGGTCACCACAATGACAGCCCAAGTGTATCACTCCCTCACTATCTCTGCCATCATACACTCCCTTTAAGCATCTCAGCCCTGAAAGAATTGCAAAGCAAGTACACAACAGAACAATGGAAATTATTATGGAATAAGTCCCCCCACTTTTATAATCTTAATCATATTGACCCCCACATACTAAAACACTCATTTGTCAGACTAACCTACAACTTTCCAAAGTGCCTCACCAGCATGTATATATTCCTCTGCACAGGTCACACCCCACTCAACAAGCATCTACACTGCATCAAGAAATCAGCCAGCACCTTCTGCCCTCATTGCCCAGACATAGAGGAAACAGTGCATCACTACCTCCTAGCATGTCTACAATACCAAAGAGAATGCCATACCCTAATCACGACACTGGGCAGAAGGGCATTATCCATCCAATTCCTCCTCTCTGACCCTGAAGCTACTCCACATCTCATTGAATTTATCAATGCATTGTCCAGACTGAGAGCAGTACTTGGTAAAGTTCCCCTTCCCTGCTCCCCAACAGACTGATTACTCTATGCACAGATTGATAAATCATACCACATACATCCAGCAAGACTACACATCTACCCATGCCATCTGCTCACCCCAGCTAGTCACCCATGCTGCCTACACCCTTCGCAAACATCCATAGAACACATAGACTAGATTGTACTGTCCTTCTTAGAGTACAACTCTCCATAGGACATAAAAATTGAAAAAAAGGCTTTGTTTAACTTCTCCTGCTTCTAGTATATCTCTTGCTTTTTTTCACAGATTTTTCAGGCTATATGACCCCTTCCTATGTATTTTGGTCTCATTTGACCAGATAACCCAACTTCAGTCCTTGATAGTCCAGTACTAATGCTTTAAAGCAAAAGTTTGTCATGTCTTTCTATGAGTCAGAGATAGAAGTGAGTTTTATGCTTTATTAAAGCCTTTAAATTGGACACCCTGAGAGGATTACTGACTGTGTGAGCTGTGCCAGTGGTAGAGATAATGTAATTAATGTCTTAGCAATAACTTCAGCAAGAACATCAAAAAATTGTGCTTGCATTTCTTCATCAGTACCAAAAGCATTCCTATGTGAAGGAACTTAAATGGCTTCATCATAGACATGCTGCCATTGCTGATCATTAATCAACTTGATAATATTGGGCACCTGTTCATCTGCATCATCTTCCCCATCAGCAGGATGTCCTGCTCCAGTTTGGTGTGGTCGTCAGGATGCAGGGCAACCATGAACACCATAGTATTCCTCAATCACATCAGGATGAACACTATCACAGTCATCATGATATATACCAAATTATGTCTGTCCCAGGAACTGTAAGTCCTGAATAAAACTGAGTCCTTTGGCAAGTTGAAATGCAACCATGAGCTTACCTTTAGACTCTTGTCATTCATGTCAGGACCAGATATCAGATGGCAATTCCACTCTGCATGAAAGTCAGAGCAATCTTGATTGACATCATCAAGGAAAAGCATGTGAAGCAACCAAAGATGATTAGCATTCAGAGGGTTAAGCATATGCCAATGTTTGAGGCAAGTAAAAAAGGCCCTCCATTGCCTAGCAAACTGAGTGCCAACTTCAACCCATAGCTGCTCAATTTGAGAGTTTTGTGTAGATCTTATGTATGCAGTCAGCAACTAAAACAATTCAAGCAAGAAAAACTCATGACCCCCATATGAATGAAGCACAGTGCAGTCCATTTCTCATGATTATGTAAGTGGCAACATCCAGGTTTTCTCCACCACAATCACCTCACACATGAGAAGGAGTACCATGCTCCCTGACTGCGAGCTTGAATAAGTCCAAAATGGTAGCTGAATGGTTGTTATTACTGGCATTCAGTGCCATTATCTGACAGAAAAAGAGGCTGCATGAATAAACTGCTTTTTTCTAAACACATGAAACATATAATTACTGTCCTGCAAAAGCCATCAATGAATCCATGAACTACAATCCCCCATTGAATTAATTTATGATGGCCATCTAGAGTGCATTGGGCTGCTTGACATAATATTTTTGCTGTCTTTTGACCCATTGGTCTCACAGGACCTGACCCAACTGGTCTACTTGATGAAGTGAATGTACCACTCAATAATGCTGTATGCAGATGCCATGCCTGCAAAGAAACCCAATAATGTAGCATATTGCAGAGTCTGGGTGCCTTTTCTTGAACTCCCTAATAAGAACATCAAGGTCGGCATTCATGAGTTCAGAGTATTTCTTTTGGATACTGTGGTGTTTCATATAGAGGTTCAAAGTATTTCTATGAACTCCTAATATATCTGCCAGTTCCCTGAGCTTGATTTGTCAAGAGTTGAACAATGTGTCAGTAAGGAATTCAAGGTCTATGATCTTCTTTGGGCGACCTGGGCAGTGAGTTTGCAGTAAGGTCACTGGTTCAGGAAACAGAACATCAACATCCTCACAAGGTATCAGGCTACAAACTGGAAGATGTTCAAGGAGAACCTCCTCTAAGCTCATCAGCCCCCATCAAGGAAATATTTGATCAAATAACTGGTGGCAGAAGTGTAACTGAAAGGTCATCCATGAGGCAAGGAAGTGTACCACTAAGTGCTGCCCAACAAGAGGCTATATCAACTCTGTCCTCCACATAGCTTGCCAGTTACAATAAATTGGCCAAGGGTCCAGTGCCATCAGCTGGCTTGTGGAAGGTATGAGATGAGCTGATAGCTAGTGCAAAAAATTACTTCATAACTTCTAGGATCATAAAGAAGTCACCAATACGTACCCACTCAGTCAAGCATACAGGAACACTGCTTCTAGTAGTACTGCAATTATGTTTCAAGTTGGAACAATTGCTATGCTAATTTGTAGTGTCAATGTAAGTCAAGCAGCACCCTCAACAGATCAAACTCACACTATAATGTTTGACAGAGGAATGGCTTCCTCCAAGAAACCAAAGCTCCAAGCAAGGGTGGCCAGAATGAGATAAAAGCCATGAGGAACCATGGGTGCTACCTCAATGGGCAATATATTATTGACAGCACATGGTCATATCCAATGATCACTAATAAACTATGCATGTGGTTTCAAATGGTTTTCAGACACATAGATGGGCAAGGCAGAAACTGAATGTTGCAACTGTGGTCTACCCAAGAAAAACCTATATGGCACCTCCTCAACAAGACCACACAAATGTTGAAGGTTGTTTATATTGCATTTCTGATCAGAAATGACCTCATGAAACACAAGGGATGAGATAAAGCTAGCATCAAGGAATGCCATCTCTGGTTTGGTAGGTTCATGCGTCTTCACATTGCTTCAACATTTATGTGCTAATGAATTCAATTATCAGTAACAAGAAATTGGATCCCTGATGATGTTTACAAATCTTGGAACATGTAGCCTATCATGGCAGGTTCAGATTCTGAACGTAATTGCAGTGACCAGCTTTTGTCCGACAGTTCAGTGTTTGATGAGTCAGACAATGAGCTTGTGAGTTCCTTAATAATATTAGATCTCACTCCGGAAGTGAGGAGGATGGATCCGGAGGAGCGGATGAGTCTATGGAAATGTAGATTTCTCTAGTCCTGTGGCCTTTTCCGATACTTGTACTTGTATTTCGTCTATCATCCATGTACTTCAGAGTTGAATAGGACCAGGTTTGTCCGGATATGCAGAGTGGAAGTCGGATACAAGTTCGGATGCATTTCCGAGCTCAGTAGCAAGTAGCCACGAGGTCTCTTCATCCGTCCCTTCGTATCCGGACCATCGGACGAGGTACAGGAGTTGACAATGGCATCTACGACGGTCAAGTCTGGAGTCCAGGATCTCGGATATCTCGTATTCTGGTTCTCCGTCAACCTGGACTGGGGGAGGAGGAGGTTGGATGCGATTGG
>MU172930.1:701407-715419 GCA_016695475.1 Suillus decipiens | reverse complement strand
GCTTGGCCTCCTTTTTGGCTTGGCTCTCCTTTGCACTCCTTTTTCCCTTCACTTTTGCCTGAACTCTCCCTTAGGCTCCCTGGCCTCGGCTGCATCCTAATATTTCGGTTTTCCCCCAGCCTCAGACGACCCGTGTGAAATCACGTGACAAAACCACGCGAGGCTTCCAAAGAAGGGATCCCATGTGGCAAAACGTGGCTTTCACGCGAGCACGCCACACCTTCCCACACTGTTCTCCCTTACTTTATTACTTTATTTATAGATTTATAGATAGAGGATCCTAGGCTAGCATTCATTTACATAAAATATTGTGCAGCCTTGGGATAAACGTAAGTATGCCATCGTGGATTCCCTGTGGCTATGTTAGTCTCGAGGCATGTGCAGGAGGCCTTGAGGCCTTTGTTGTGGCTGGTTACACATGCAACCGCACCCTATACCTTTATCTTTATCATGACTCGGACCCTCTTTCCCTTGACTATTGTGTTACTGCTACACATCCCATTTGTTTTCTGCTCATTTCCTAGCTTCAACGACACAAGTGTCACCACATTCGACACCAGTAATTATTCATCCTGCAACAGCACCAGATCTTTGTGGGAAATTATCTGGAGTTGTGCTGCGACCCTGTTCGCATGCACATGGACTGCAATTCACCCAAACATCCCGGGTATGGACGAGGGGAAATTCACCGTTTTCTCTCGTCGCCTAGGCATTATGATGATTGCGCTGATCGCCCCAGAACTCATGATTACCTGGACTGCAATACAGTTTCTAAGTGCTCGTGACACCGCAAAGGCCTTCAATGATACCTTTGGTGCGCAACTTCATCAGGCTCGCAGCGAACATACAGATACGGGAGAGAGCGCAGCTACATTACTTAGTGAATTTCCACCCTCAGATGTAATGAATAGTCCAGAGCTGAGCGCTCCGCATGTTTCAGGCGGCAATTTTAGAGGTTGGTTACTTGCTCAGTATTTAGGTTTGGTGACTAACTTTGTTCAACACACGTCTCATAGAATGGACTGTAACTCATGGGTTTTTCGTGTGGATGGGTGGTTTCATGCTCTACTTGAACGATAAGCCACGAGCCACTCTTGCAACCAGGGAACTTGAGCGTTTCGTTCATGAGGGCTCTGTAGAAATGCCCGTTATCATGCAGGCAGATATAGAAGATCGAAGCAAGGGTGATGCATTATCCAAAGGCATCGCCATTCTTCAGCTGGTGTGGTTTGTCCTCCAGCTTGTCGCCCGTTACGTTCAAAACCTTCCGATGACACTGCTTGAACTTGACACCCTTGCTGTAGCTACCCTGGCTAGCATTGCCTATGGTTTTTGGTGGAAGAAGCCTAAGGATGTGGGGCGTCCTCATGCTGTTTATTGGAAAGCAACTGTCTCTCCGCCAAGCGAATTAGCCTACGAGTATGTCATCAATATTTGTGTTTAACATTGTTCTAATTCGCCTGTATTCTAGCAAAGTAGATGCAATATTCTCCGCTGAAGGCTGGTCGTATCTTTTGTTCAGGCACATTTATCCCGTTCTCAATCTTATGGGCAGTGGCCCATTCAATTTCCCCCCGCGCTGTCCACTCACGCCGGGTTCCGTCTGTAGGTGGCTATGATAAGGAAAATGTTTACTACAATCAAATCACTATACTTCTCATTGGATGTCTCAGCGGGGCAGTGTTTGGAGGTATACATTGCCTGGGCTGGAATGTTTTGTTTCAAGGGCGTGCAGAGCAGATACTATGGCGTACAGCTTCCCTCACGATAGTATTTGTACCGGTGTCTATTTTCCTGTTTTGTAGCTGCGCTATTTGGCTGAACGGTTCAAATGATATTGGGGGAGCTACCACATTTGTAGCTGCCATCGCCAGCTGTTTCATGTATATCGTTGCACGCGTTACACTAATTGTACTTATATTGATGGGCTTTGGATCACTACCTCCTGGTATATACGATACAGTAGCCTGGACCAAGTTTATTCCACATTTGTAATTTCCTTTTACTTACATCGCGGACGTGGTTACGAACTTGGGGATGCGAGTATCATGTTTAAATTTCGTCTATCAGCGTGCCGCAGCTACAGTGGCGTGAAATGGAGGTGAGCCTAATTTACAAGATATTGCAGAGGAAAATGTACTTGAAAGGTGGTCATCCAAGACTAAACAGTGACATGTAAGGCTGGTGGTGGGTTCGGCAGGAAATTGTGAACGAAAAGAGATCTAAATGAGTTAACCGGTAACACGAAAGCAGGAGGTACCAGGACTAGAGACGAGAAATTTCCGAGAGGCTTTTCGGTCTTTCTTGGAGTGGGGATCTCACTGTAGGATTTGCTTCGCTATAGATACGAGAATGTACATGCGCTACTTATACTGAAAACGGTAAGGGTAGAATAAGGTGGCGTCGCACTTGAAGGGGTAGATAAGAGCAGGAAATAAAGAGGGTACAAAGATTGAATGAGTGGCGATATGAATGACGAGAGTTGCATAGCATGTGGCATGTGGTCGGTCTCGAACGTTCTTGATTTGAAGCGTGGTCCGCGCGTAGAGCACGTGCGGTCCTTACAAACACCTCACATAAAATGAAGCATACTAGCCATGGAGGACAGTCGATGCATTGCCGAGTGAACCATGGGCATTTAGAGACGCATTGATCTAACGTGAACATGCATTGAAGTAAGCTAGTGGTTAGAAGTTGTCTAGGCCGTGCTCGCATACAAGTCCTCCGATTTCCCTAGTAAGATCAATCGAAGAAAGCAAGATGGTCGTTCCTTTGCATTCGAATCCAAAAGTCAGCGACAATTTCTTAAAAATAACTCACTTCGAGTGAACGCCTTTGTTGGAACATCGCATGCCTTACAAACCAGCACACATCAGGATGTACGAAGCACTAAGACTCCGGCTGCGAGTTTCGTAGGGTGTGGGACCCGTTAAAGTATAAGCGCGCTGAATAGTTAGTTATGCGATACGGAGAATGAAAGGTCTGAGATGATAAACGATAGATATTGACGATACTGATGATAACGAGCGCGAGACGAGAACGGAACCGACTGATCTGATTACCTGCCTGCAGAAACGAGCGTACATGAGCTACTTTGGTGACGTGAGACGAACTAAGGGCCAATACGCGAGGAGGGGATGACGGTGAACGATGACGGAGTTGAGCTGAGGCGGCGTTGTTTCGGCTATTTCCGGCCGCAGACGATTGGTAATCACTACAAAAATGTTGAGCATTGAGATATGATATATGATAGGCCAGATATAGTGTCCTTGTATGGTATTAAAATTAAGGTGAGTAGTCAGACTGAACGTTCTTAAAGCCTGGTATCGTCCAACTTGAAGTCATGGTCAATTCTTCATGATCGGAATCGCCCAAGATGTCCGTCTGCAAACGAGACCAGTGTACGATGGTGAGCATATCGTCCAGGATCTGCAATATCATCAGATACAGATCATTTGTACGGTGAGTGAAAGTTACCTGTCGATGTATAATGTCTGCGCTAAAAATACCCTGTCCGCCTGCCAGTGCACAAACGTGTACGTCATGATCGACAAACTTGAACACAAGTATATTATACTAGTATGATGGGATTTTGAATAATCACCGGGAATTGCCAATTGCGGACTTGTTCACCCCAAAGCTGATCGGAAGATTTGTTTGCTTCAATCATTCATAACGAAGAAGCGCATTGCGATCGTGTTCCTTGTATGTGTTCAGCTTCCGAGATAAATACCTCACCGTCGTCCATGGAGGACTTGAACTTGGAAGGAGACGCGAGTATTATATATCAATTTCGCGAAGTCTATTAGCGCACCGCAGCCATAGCGGTATGAAGGGGGTGAGGCTTACTAACAGGAAAGATATTGCAGAGGAGAATGTACTTGGAAAATGGGTCTTCCAAGACCGAACGGTGACACCTCGCATAAAATGAAGCACACTGGCCATGGAGCGCAGTCGATGCATCGATGAATGGGCCATGAACATTCGGAGACACATTGATCTAGTGTTGAGGCAAGTGATCAAACTTGCCTAGGTCGTGCCCGCATATAGGTCTTCTGATTTGTTGAGTTGGGATGGTTTCCCTGGCTAAGGAAGAGACTTTATATTCGAATTCAGGAATGAGTGATAAGTGACTCACTTTGGAGGAATGCCTTTGTCGGCACATCGCATGCCTCGCATACCAGCGCACGTCAGGACATCAGAAAACACCATACTTGGTCTAGGATTTCTGAGGGCTCCCAAAGAGAGCTCACGCATAGAGTTCCATCCAGCGACTACGAGTTGTATTTTTGCAATATAATATGATTTGTTCGTTCACATCGCTGTCTCGAAAACTGCCGTCGATTCAGTTACCTCACTGCACTCCCTCTGTAGCGCTGTCATACAAATGGGAGAGTGAAAATCCGCGATAGGACTTACCAAGTATGTACTAATCGCAGCTTCAACCTTGTCGAGCTTCACGTATCAACCTGGCCAGCTCCTCAAAATCTTTAACGACCAGATCCACCTCACCGCCGTCCTTCTTGCTACGCATGCTCTCCCTTACCTCGTGCGAATCTTCAGCAGGGCGTGGTACGTATATTGTCCTGAAGCCTACGCTGGCGGCAGCGAGGAGGTCGTACTTGTGCGCGGCGACCATTGCTATCTTGTGAGGAGGCAAAGAAAGGTGGTATGCTGCGGATTGGTAGACCTTTTTGTTCCTGCACGGATGTTTGACAAGGAATAACACACATATGTAAAAGCGACTGAGACGCACGGTTTGTAGGAACCGAACAATTCGGACGAAAAGATACCATCCCATGGAACACCTTGATTCTTTGCCTGTGGCGCTGATCAGGGAAAAGGTCTGATGCGTAATGCAGTGACTGGATTACCAGATCGAGAAGTAATCTGAAGTTTCCGTTAGATAGAGCAAGTATGTTAACGTGGCGTTTGAGTTCTGTCAGGCCGGGGATGGTGTCCTGGTACGCTATTAAAATTAAGGGGTGATCAGTTAGGTTTGTCTCTGCACTTTCCTGAAGGTTTGTACCATCCAAGTTGTGCCAAATCAAAGTCAGTTCTTCACGATCGGATTCACCCCAGACGTCTACAAGATGAGACCAGCGCGGGGTAGTGAGCATATTATCCAGTATCTGCGATATGGTCAGATACGGGTTATGTGTATGGAGAACAAATTACTTGTCGATGCATGATGTCTGCGTTGAAAGTACCCTCCCCGCCCTGTGATACTCTTTTGCTGTATAAACGTGCACGTCATGATCTCGGGGCCAAGATTGAAAACGATAGACTTACACATAAGCATAATATCCGGCTCTCCATTCTTCTGCAAAATCGATTGCGTCCTGTGAGCCTGAGAGTTGTGATTAGTGTGAGATCATTTTACGGGATTTTGAGAATGCGGGATCTGCCACTTACCTTCTAGAAGTAATCCTTTACTAAGGCGGACGACTTGACGAATGACTGTGCTGTGCCAGTCAAGGACGGTACCGAATACGTCGAACAAGCAGGCGTTAATTTCGCGGAGGTCGAGATATTCGCTGCTCGTCATAGTCGCTGGCTGGTGTGCTTCAAGAATAAGCGCTTGGGCTGTGGGACACGGGACCAGTTGGTGCCAGTCACATGTCAATGCACTGAAGGAGCAATACCGATGAAACTAGCGCGTCATGTCTTGCAAATAGAATGGCCCTCTGCTAAGGATATTCGGCCAAACCTGATGGCCAGAATATGTGATGGTTTGATCAGTTCATCACTGTTTTCGTGTGGAGGTGGAGCATGTGTCGAAAGGTGCCGGATTTCTCCTGGACTAGCCTTCACAATGCAAGATGTATCGCCGCATCAGACAATAACATCTAGCGCTGACTATAGGTATTAGGCACAGCAGCCAAACTCTGAATCAATGATTGTGAATTTGCACTGAGAAGTTAACACCGTAAGTACGGGAATTGCCGAGACGGCCCTTTTTTGGAAGAGTGACTTTCTCGGGCTGTTCGCAATAGCTATGGTCAACGACGATGAAAGGCGTTGAGCACTCAGAGCTCATTAACTGGGACGGCCTTCTACCATCTAGTTCCTACCATCCTCAGTCACCCGAAGACGTACTTTTGACATCATTCTTGGAGCCGTCGACGAGCGGCGTGAATCCTATCCTTGCATCGTATTCTTCCAGCACATCATCACAAGACGCTAATGATTCTGAAGGAGATTCTGATTGCTATATAATTGATGCCCCATCTTCAATAGATGATTTAATTGACGAAAATTGTGGTTCTACGCGTGCTTCCATAAAGGTCTGTTCGCGTTTCTCCTATTAGTGACCACCTGAATCATTGTAGTTTACGACTCCACTTAGCGCGCGTCATCGATTGAAACGCTTCCAGCCACATACATGCCTAAACTCTTTCAGCCATCTAATCTCGATACACTGTATCCATTCCAGCATACTCACGACACTTCGGCTGCCGTGAGCGTGTCTTTGTCTAATAGATCAATTATACTTACGTATTCTTTCCTATAGGATGAAAATTTGACATCCCCAGAATCATATCTCTCTTCCTCACAGCACGGCACCCGGAGCGTGCCAACTTCATTTCATGCCGCGGAGTCCAACTTATTCGACATGTCTATACCCCCTCTTTTAGCTCATAACGACGTGATTGAGCTAACTGATGATGAAGACACTTCCGAACATGATGGTACCAAGAATGCTAGCGATCCTGACAATGAAGACGAGGAGATGGTTGTAGATGATATGCTGGTAAGTAATTGTATACAACATTACGCTATTCCCGTCCCTTGAGATCTATTTTTTGACCATTAAGTTCCAGTTTTCGGCGCACCATTCGTCTTCAGACAGTCCTCGTTCTTCAAGATCACCCTCACCAGAAATGGGTGACTCTCTATTCACACCTCCGTCCTCCCGTAAGCCTCGCAGACGCGTTGTCCTCGACTGTGTATCTGTGCCGCCCTTTCCCAGAGGCATGATCAAGGCCGATTACGATGCACTGAACGCATCCACCGGGAAGCCTCAGCAGGGCGTAGAGCACCCGTCAGTTAGCCACGCCCTGGCCGCTGCATTCGTTCTAAATGACCGGCCGCCATCACCCTATCTCAGTCTCAAGGGAAAGGAGCGTGAACGTGAACGTCCACCTCCAGCTCCCGCACGTTCGAAAAGGAAGCACAAGCTTCGTCCCCGAAAGTTCGGAGAAGACGTTTCTACGGTACCAGCTCAAATCCTGGATGCCCAATATCCTGCCCTCGAGCTTGACATCCACGAGCTGCCAAATTTTCTACCACATCACGACAGTATCCTGCAGTCGAGTACCTATTATATCTTCAATAAACGTGTTCAACGCCTTTACGCACAATTACACAAAGGTTTGCCGGAGATGATTGCGGAGATGAGAGGTCTTACCGTCCCAGATGATGCGAAAAAAGGCAAACCTATCTTCCCTCGTGTTCTCGCACCGCTGTTTCAGGAGAGGCCGGATATCGAAGCGGCCCTGGCACCATACTTTGGAGGCATGCCTCCCAAAAGTTCCTCTCGCCAATCTATAATTGGGAACAACTTGGAGTTACAAAATGTTCCGTCTTCGTCCAAGTCTGAATTGGAATTCGCTGGTACCATTCTTCAAACACAGGATCCTTCATCTTCCAATGTCCTCCACGACAACTCGCATTATACCGTACTGGAAGAGGATCAAATCCTGGACTTCAGCACAGAGATGGATCAATATCTGAACGATCTCGGCGATTCTCCTGCAAAAACGTATCCCCCAGGTATCAAGCACACTCGGTCTGCACCAAATTCCTACATTGGTTTCTTACACAACACAGTACAGCTGCCTCCTGACGCAGCATCGGTCACGCGAGAAGATGCAGGAGACAGTTTCTTTGGAGTACCTCCTAGCCCGAGGCTGGTATCTGAGTCTGCTTCACTGCAGTTCACGGATGTGCACGCTACTAATTCTTCACATACCCTTGACGCTAATTTCGATTTTGTGCTCCCTGGGGATGGCCAGTGGTCCCTGTCGCCTACCATCGAGAAAAAGAGCACATCCCCTGATAGTCTTTCTCCTTCAGACAGCGTGGGCACGATTGATCCTTCGCTGCTTGGTGGCAGTGAACCGCCTCCCTTGCCCCCATCAACAGACACTCGAAAGTCGAAGCTACTACCAACTGGCCCCATCATATACGTGCGTAGGCCTCCAGGGGTATCTGCATCGCAGGAAGCCCCAGCGTTCTCGGACAAAGTGCCTGGCAAGTCACGAAGAAACGTTCAGATCAAATATCGCACTAGTGAATCGGCCTCTTTCACTGATGAAGGCGACGCGACTAGTTCTGCAAGAAAGCTAGAGGATGGTGGGGGGTTGATTGCTGAAGCTGTTTCAACTCCACCTGCGCAACCTAGGGCACAGCCAAATCTCAAGATACGGCTTCGTCGACCAGACACCCGTGCAGGCTCTGATGGGTCGTTTGCGCAGTCGAAAGCTTCGAGTTCAGCTTCTCCTTCTGTGTTTGTGACTCCACTTCCAGAAACGAAATTGTCCAAGGTCCATGCACCTCCTCTAGCTCAAGCAACGCCACAGCATCATGGCGAGCCTGAAGTTGTCAAAACTTTTTGTCACCAATGCCGAAGTACGCAAAGTAGACCAAAGATGCAATGTTCCAAACGCCGTCCAGACCAGCAAATCTGCGGGAAACGGTTTTGCAACCGATGCATCCTGAACCGGTCTGTCGCCTTCCTCTCCTTTATTTCATCTCCTTTCCTCATTGATTACGATGTCCCTCGTATGGTTGCTCAGGTACCCCGAGACAGTGTTTGCCCCCGATAACAAGAAGTTCGTCTGTCCGGTCTGCCTTAATACCTGCAACTGTTCTATATGTGCGCGGAGACGCGGGGAGGAGTATATTTCCGCGCGTGGAGGCGGATTTGCGGGGTCTCGCACCAAGTCGGGCATTTTGCTTGTGCCTGATGGTTCCCGTGTCCAGGATCGCTCAATAACACCCCAGCCTCCCGAAAGTGCGCCACAGACAATGTTCTGGGCTCATGTCTATGGTCTTGAAGGCGAGCGCGTTGGCCGTGCTTTTGTTGATGACGCTAGCGCATCTGCCCCCGTCCGACACACACAATCAGTGAAACAGCGCGCTCAGAGCGGGTCATCGAAACAGAAAGTAAAAGCAAAGCACAAGAAGAAATCAAGGGTATTCATTGGAACGCCCTTGAGCGAGTGGAAAATCCGCACGATTAAAGACCTCGAACCCAGCGCTATGATTCCGCCTCTCGTTTCAGAAGAAAAATATGAATATGTAGGGAAGGGCAAGGGTAAAGCTGTCGAACGACCGCGTGTTTATATTGGCGATGCAAGGTGGTTGTATGTGCCATATACGCGTATGCCTCCGTCATCTTCGCGGGCGTCGTCACCGGACTCGGAATTGGAGCTGGACTCGGATGGGTCGTTGACGCCGTTGGAGGATTTGGAGGGGGTGGGGTGGCCGCAGCCTGAGGTAGGGGAATCTGTGACTGTGACGTGGGAGTCGATGGGTGCGCAAGAACGGAGTGCCTCTAGTTCGTTGTCGGAGAATGATTTGGCCAAGGCTATTGGAGTTGCTTTGGCGGCGACGCGTAAGGGCATAGTGGAGTGATGATAACGCTATTATGTGCATAAATTTTTTGTGTTGTCTATAAGGGCGGCGCGTCGTTCATAGTACTACTAGTTAAGTACGATATTTCCCATGTTGTGTTTGGGGTATCGTTTAATATTGCAAGGTGACTCTTTATAAAACATGTGAAGACGTCAAGTTGTGGGTTTCAAAGCTTTATGCTAGACCTCAGGAGGTCATGTGATTGTGACCTACTGTGACATGTTTCAAGCGGTAACTGCATATATACTTGTACTTAGCATACTTACATAATATAAGGAGGCCCTACATGTGCTCCATCACAACATCAATCTTAATGGAAATGGCACGGAGAAACTGGTGAATCACTCACCTAACCCATTTATAAAGCCCATTTCCATCTACCTGGGATGGAAAAGTGCTGGCCAGTGGTTCTTGGGACAAGATGACGGAACTGAGGAATACCAAAATTTGAAGATCCAAACGGGTGTATTTGTAACGTCTTGTTTACACGCTTTGAATGAGCGTGCCAGACACATGCTTAAACGAGTCTTTCAGCCATCTAATCTCGACATCTCATGTATCGATATTCTAGCATACTCACGACACTTAGGCTACCGTGAGCGCGTCTTCAATCTTCAAATCAATAGATCAATCATACTTATGTATTCTTTCCTACAGGATGAAATTTTGACACCACCAGAATCATACCTTTCTTCCTCACAGCACACTGCCTGGGGCATGGCGACCAACTTCATTCTATGCCGAAGAGTCCAACTTATTCGACATGTCTTCGCAACGTGATTGAGCTCACTGATGACGAAGACGCTTCCGAACATGATGGCATCAAGACTGCTAGTGATCCCGACAATGAAAGCGAGGAGATGGTTGTAGATAATATGCTGGTACTTGAATACAACATTATGCTATACCCGTCCCTTCAAATATATTTTCTGACCATCAAGTTTCAGACTGAACCCTTTTCGGTGCACCATTGTGCCGTTCACCCTCACCAGAAATGGATGACTCTCTATTCACACCTCCGCCCTTCCGTAAATCTCGCAGACGCGTTGTCCTCGACTGTGTATTTGTACCGCCCTTTCCTGAAGGCATGATCAAGGCCGACTACGATGCACTGAACGCGTCCACCGGGAAGCCTGATGCCAAGGATACTGTCAACACCGGAGAAGCCCACCGAAGTAGAGGCAACACCAATTGACTGCTCAGTGATGGTGAGCCCACTACTGAGAGTGACGGTATCGGTGTATTCTGTTCCTATAGATAATCATAGGTATTTTCAACTTATGATATCACTGTATATCATACCAGAGAATGAGCCAGAACCATAGGTGACTGATGCATCCTCATCAGTGTCAACGCTGGTCCTGGTCTATATGTATGGAGTGGAGGCACCAACCCATGTGTTCGAGCTACTGGTGTAGACAATCAAGTTGTCTGCAATGATACATTAGAAGCCACGAGTTTTCTCATTGTCAAACTCACAGATTGTAGTGGGGCTGCCAATGCCTGCTGCGATGTAGCCTACAGCCTCATTTGTCACAATAATGATACAGGTATGATGGCTGAGAGTGTTTGGGCCAATATTGTCGAGAGCGGCTGCGCGAGATTGGTTGTCCTGTAAGAGGTTGATGGTACCACCAAATGTGTTCATGGATCAATATACATATGGAATGCATACTAATCACATGGTAAAGTTAGAGTGTAAGCCACCTTGGGATGAGTCGACTCAGGGCGGCGGCGTTGGACGCATCAAAGGATTGGTGAACTGCAGATCATCGATCTGTCGTCATATATGTCGATAATTCCCGACTCGCATTGGCACGTTGATTAAGCTCATGACCAGTCGGGTGCTTATGAGTATGGAGTGGCGTAGGCTGGTCGATCGCAGAGTGGTGAGTAGTGACAGAGCATCATTATCGGCACCTGCAACAAAAACGTAGTCCATATAGGAATATTAAGATAGTGCCCGGGTGTTCAAATTTCAACCTTGATTTTGGAGGCTGGTTACTTTTATGTAAAATGAAATCCAGACCTTCAAACACAGATAACGTGACAATTTGATAAACAAATTTAGCCGTCCACAACATCAAACGCGTCCTAAATGTTTGCAAGAAGAAGGCCGGTGGAGTTCATACTTCAGAGAGACTCATGTGAAGAAGCCTAATTTATGATCAGGATAGACAGAGGAGGATAGACATGCTAATGTATCCCAATACACACTTAAACGCTCTTGTGCAAATGCTTGCTGCAAACCTCACACCACACTACTTAGTAACAACAATTACTAGCACCCGCAACTATACACAGAGTCACTGACGGAAACGTATCCCTCTACATCTCCTTCTCAACTGCTATGGTAACAAGCGCAGACTGCCAACATAGTACTGAACGGTGGTATTTGTACCTAGCCAGCCAGTATCATATCTCAAATCGGACTAGTCACGATGTGGAATTGCACCGGGCACCCCATCTCTTCCAGATATCACGGTCACTATTCACGCTTGGTTTACGCTTCTCGCCTCAAAGAGCTGATCACAGTCTTTATTCTCATTTTCTACCCAAGTTCCTTCTCGCTCGTCCAGGTTCGTGGCAGGTGCAGTATCGCGTTGTAGAGATACTGCTTGATCATTTAGATTTCAGGTCAGCTGTTAGTGATGAATCACAACGCAAGTGGGAGCTGTTTGTATTCGATACTCGAAGATGTCAATTCATAACCACTTCCCATCCTTCCCTCCTGCGGATAGAACTACCCATCACCCCTTCCAAGTTCTTCGACCAAACTCCCTCTGAAACACAAAAGCCAAATGCGTGCTCGTGTTTTCAAAACCCCTGAATTCTAAAGATGAACAAATGTACACCCCACAATTCTCGCCATCTGCCTTCTTCCACGCCATGGACGAGTTCCACTCTGGAACGGGAGACACAAATCAAGATACAAACCCACACTCTTCGCGTATCGGTGAAACACTCGTAGTTTCGAGCACCCAAACAATGCTTGACAAGTGCGTCTCACCTAACCACATCCATTGTACCGCCCACTGAGACCCTTTCTAAGCAGAAACCCATCTTTCCTCCGTGCACTGCCCTCTCCCATCGTCTCCCTAATTTGCAGGACGCAGCAGAGGGGGTAACGCACCCACCTGCAGGGCGCTTGCAGATGTCGCTTAAGACTCACGTTGGGCTCAAAGGGTCTTCGTCAAGTAAGGCTAGTGACTTTTACTTGATAGCATTCAGTTATCTGATATCTGAAATTTGAATTTGATATCGCACAGTACCAGACACCATAACCCTCCCCTCCAACCTCGTATTCATCCAGTAGCTCTATGCACTAGCAATCATCGACGCATGTCACGTCCTAAACCCCGCCTCTGAACGGGCCCACAAAGTCCGCCTGAAATGGCCTAATGATATTTGTGGCCTTGTCCCGTCTTCCCAAAACAGCCCAACATCAAATTCAAAGTCAACGCCAGAACCACGGAAGATCTGCAGGATACTGGTAAATACAAGTCTGGGCAGTGGCGTGGCAGATATAGTGATCGGTACGGCACCTCCCTCTCAGTGACGTGAAATCTTACTCTCACACACGATGCTCATACACAAAGTCATCAGTAAAAGTAATAGGACGTGGCCTCGATGTCCTAAATAACGAGCCGGACTCCACACCGAAGTGTCCGCATTATTGGTATCGCCCCTGACCTTGGGTTGTGTACTGCGCCGATGGACGGTGGAGAGTCCACTGATTTACAGCCTGATGGGAATAGCTTTCATACGATAAAGGGGCTGATTTTGACGAAGAGGTAGGCAGGAATAATGAGCATGCAGAAGGAAATAGATGATGTATGAGCAATCAGGTATGGATAGGCCGGCATACATAGTAGTTTTCTTTCTATGCCTTGGACAAAGTCAATTCTGGAAACCACGTCCGTCCACATCATCTGAGTCTGTGTCCGTCCAATACTCCTCTTCATCTGAGTCAGTTTCCGTTCCATCTTCTTCCTCATCTTCATCACTGTCTGATTCAATCTGTTCGATGCCGCTGGAACCATGACCTGCTACATGCAATCAGTACAAACACATGCTCTGAAATTGTGTAATGTGGGGGGGCACGCACTGTCTATCATGGCAGTACCGCAGTCAGCGTTGACAATTTACCAAAAAAGAGAAGATCACACACAATGTGAGGGCGCCACATGAGCTAGTGGGGGGTACGTGCCGGAGCTCTCGCGAACACGGCGTAAAAATTCTTCCTGATCGCATTATAATCAATAAGCAGCAACCAGTTCAGCAAACGAAATCACGCACTTGCTGAGAGCGGGACATGGTCGTGGCACCATCAGCGTGGCCCAAGAAGCAACAAAGACGAGATCACGCAC
>MU172930.1:599409-699247 GCA_016695475.1 Suillus decipiens | reverse complement strand
ACTGAGAGCGGGACATGGCCGTGGCACCATCAGCGTGGCCCAAGAGGCAACAAAGACGAGATCACGCACATACTGAGAGCGGAAGCCACGTCGAGATTTCAGCTCAAGATTGCCATTGAAGTTCTATGATAACATACAATTTGTTCGACGTGAAAGTTGCGAATAAGACGCGTTTCAGTGTCAGTTGTGTGATTGGAGTCACTGTTGGACAATCGTGTTCTTTCCTTCCAGGCCAAAGTATTGTCCATGCGACGGGTGATCTGAAAGCGTCTATTGCATTCCCAACTTTTGGTCGTCAGGCACCGCTAGGACCTAGAACACAAATGTACTCACCAATCAGTTGCACACACAATCTTCCTTTGAGTTTCATATTTCACAGACTCAGCGCCAAGGCGGTTTAGAGCGCCGCAAAAATGACATGGGTAGTTAACATCGCAGCCTGATTTTGTCATCTGTTGAATGGTAACCCTCAGCACGACCTTGGTGCCTGGTTCAATTCTTGACCAATGGTGGCTTGTAAGCGGCGTTACTTGCGTGCCCTGGTCAATGCACAGATCATACTTTCCTTCCTCTATATACCGTCTTTGAATTTGGGCTTCAATCAGATCACGCTGAAACAGAACTCGGAGCATATCGTTGAATTGCTAAAGACAATTTTACGAGTAAGCATCCACAAGAAGGATTTTGAAGCCAGCAACGGACCTGATACGAAGTGCACAAATTCACTGATATTTGATGGTGGTGGCCTGTTGCGTCTACCAATGTCACGCAGCCAGTCATGACAGTTGCGGGTAAATGCGATGCAGATGATGCAACGAAGGGTTCGATGTTCCGATCCTCTAACCGCCTCTGTAACGTTATGAGTAGTTCGTGCACTTCCCGTATTTCACATCGATCTTGCATTTGGCACGAGAACTAATCATACAGTGGTCAGTAAATCCAGACAGGCTCTAGGGTGCGGAACGCAACCGAATACTCCGCCAGATAATTGTTGATGTCGGTTGAGCATCCGGTAATAGCTTGGGTAACAGATGGGTATGGGAGACGATGTTTAGGCAACTTTCGCAGCCTCGCTGAGGTATCTTGCAGTTTTCTAAGTGCGGCTTAGCAACGGGTAAATTCAAGCCCACATTCACGAGGGGTTCACCTAGTCAAGACGTCTCTCCGGTTAGGTTCCAAGGGATCTGAGGCAGGTGGGGCATTGCTTAAATGCTGAGATAGTCGACCGAGTCGTGATATCAGATCATCCACGGCTGCTTTGTTCTGATCGCATTTCTGTGATGGGCCTTGAAATCCAGAAATATCCTCGTCATTCAATAAGCACTCACATTTATAACTTGAAGGATTCCTAACAACCCACTAATAGCTGCGTTGATCGGAGTGCCAGCAAGTGGAATCACACCCGTAACAGCCTGTAGCAAGGGCAACGCTACCTGAGCGATGTCGGAAGCTTCACGGGCAGGGGATGCATTGAAAGGGTATGCTGAAGGTGGAAAGCCATTGTGAAATTCTTCGAGGCCTGGTTCACTGCTTGCAGAAACGGGATGCACTGATGAAGAACTCGAAGCGAACATTGGTGGAGGAACGGGATTAGGGAGGTCTGTGCGGATAGAGGCATCGCCCTCATGGTCGACGGTTGTCGAGTTATCTTGTGTGCGTCCTTGCTTTATAGGGCGCTTCAAACGAAGTACGATGACCTTCCCTAAACGCTCAAGCCAGTGGAACGGAGAGGGCATTTCAATCGGTCAGGGGATAAGTGATCGTATAAGATTTGGCTAGAGAAGACTAGAGGATAGGTGAGAAAAGAGAGAGCGAATGAAGGAGGGCAGGAAGGCGGTCGAGGTACTTGACTAAATTGACATGAGGAATCCGTGAAGCTGCTGTGTACAACCCTAGCCCATACGAAGCCAATATTATTTACAAAGAAGGGTCTTACGCAAAATTCCTGTGCCCTGGGGTGCACGGCTCCACTTTGTTGCCGGCTCCTGCATGGCTTCTTCTTCTTTCATTGGTGATAAGCTCTTCAATCCTTCCTGTGTCATTTGCGACATACTAGCTTCATCAATTTAAATTTCACACTTGTCCAGATCCAGAGTTGCAGTGTTGCACCGACATGTCATCAATAATTTCCTCATTGAACAACCCCTTGGCGGCATTCTGTTATCGGATTCTCAGAGTACTTCAAGTCTCCTTTTACGAGGACTCCATCACTTCATCGTCACTCTCGCCATTATATTCTAGCGCAATCCTGATCTCAGAGTCTTTGCCGAAATAAAACCCTTGGTGAACTCGACAATCCCTCAGCTAGAGAAGGGACAGATTTCGTAACCTTGAACTCATTATCACCGCACTCAGACCCCATGATATCAGCCGCGTCATGGTCCAGAAACTTACTTTCTATTGCATGGATTAATCATCCAGTAGCTGTGTGGCCCCCGAATTTCAACTAGCAGCAGACATTGTATTCCAAGAGCATGCTCCGACTGTTAGACCGAACGGACCTCGAACGGTTTGGTCGAATTCTTGCTGATACCATCTTTCCAAACGACTACTATGAGGCCGTGTACACGACATGTGTCTGGGAAGCATTTGGCGGTTATCTGTATTTCAAATTCATCCTGTATTTCAAGGACCCCAGTCTCCTTTACGAGGGCAAGTCTGTTGATGACTTCGTCATCTCTCGCCATTGCCACATCCCGGCACAATTCCATTCTCTTTCTTGAAATCAACCCCCCTCGGTAAAGTCCATAATCCCTAGGATTACTGCAGGACAGATTTCGTAATATTGAACCCATCACCACCGCACCCAGACTCCATGCTATCAGTGTCATGGAACGGAAACTTACTTTTTATTGCACGAACAAAATGGCCGTGTCGTCCCTGAATTTCCAGCAACAGGAGACATTGCATTCCAGTGCACATCATGATGGAACACCGAAGTTAATGGCTGTCACAAGTCATGCCAAACGATTGAATGGCAAGAGTAATTGTATCGTAAGCACTGTTGAACTAATTTGTCCTCTGCGTAGCACTCCTAATACAATATGATTGATCTAGGCTGATATGTCTGCGATGCTTTGTTACTGATTGACTGAGTACATCATGACGAGCAATAGTCTCTTGATTGGCATTTTCTTAGACAAAGACAACGAGCACTCTGGTCTATTTCCATCTCAATGTCTATTTTTTTTGATAATAGAAGTTGCGTACATCAAATATTGCCTTTGTATTATAGGTCGTCTTAACTTATACTATGAAGGTAGCATCATTTTGAACCTGATAAGACTATGGTCACTCACATTTTGGCTCACGCATTCTCCCGCGCTCAGTACTGAATTTAATTTGTAGTGTCTAGATTAGGACAAGCGAAAGAACCCGTGTGCAAAGGCCTAGAACGAAGATTGTACTCTTCAGGGATTCGAGGGTCAAGAATGGCAGTGGAGAGTCAGGATCCGTCTCCCAGGTGAGTATCGTGACAGCTCCACCAACTCTTAAGCCACAAGATACATGGCGCAAAGCCTCTCTGATTAGGCCATTAACATCGAAGCACACATGACCAGTCCAGTTCAACGGACTGATTTACCCGGACCGCATTTAACTAGGCATCCTAAACTTACCAAGACAATCAGTTCCCGGTCAGTGGCACATGGTCACGCATCATTCTAACCAGGGACACTAGTGCATTCATTGCTGTGCTTTGAGAACATCATAATCAGCAGGTCTCGACGCAACTTGGCGTCATTTGCGCCCCATAGCTCGCCAGGACATGTCATCTCTGTGTCCAGAGTCAAGCTCCGTCGGGCACACCGCGATAACTGCCCTATCTATTACAGCAACCAATGAGCCATTTAGCTTCAAGATTGCATGCTTGTGCAATGTCAACGACAGGCATCAGAGTCTCACCCTTCCAGCGCCCGTAATGCAACATATAAAGGGAGTATCCTAGTTCTTTGTGTCCTTCATCCTTCATCGACACAATCAGCTGCAATGGCGCCCTCGGTTCCTGATATCGTACCTCCCGTCACGGACACCATTGCCGACCTCAAGTTGGCAGCCACAAAGGAGGATGTATGTTGATCATATGTTACAGCTTTCGATTGTGCACCGACAATGCTTGTTTACATACCCGTTCTACTACCTATTATGACCCAAACGAGAAGTTCCCTCCAACGCAAGTCTACGGTCCATGAACGTCTTGGTCGAAGGAGGCCTGGAACTAACGACAGAGATAGAGCACACGGATCCGGGTGCCAAGGCGGACCGTGCAAAGCCACACTTATTGACGCCCGAGACAAATGTCACCCATCTAAGCCCTTTCCTCGGGACCGAGATCTCCGGCGTGCAAATTTCCCAATTGAGTGAGGAAGGCTCTCAATGAGCTCGCCGCGGAGAGGAAGGTCCTTATCTTCTGCAATCAAGACTTCAAGGATATAGGCCCTGATAGGCAGATTGCGATCGCCAAGTGGGGTATTCTGCATTTGTAACGAGTGTGTTGACTCATGATATGGTTTGCCAGGCACTTTGGACGAATCCAGAGACACCCGACCTCGGGAGATGTCAAGGGATACCCAGAGTTCCACGTCGGTGAGGCTGTTTATCATCACAGCTCTTTCTTGTTCTTACCTTGACCGTAGTTTATCGGGATACTGAACATGACAGGCTGAAGGAGATCATATCCGACGAACGTATCAACCGTACCCAATGGCATTCCGACGTTGTCAGTACAACTTCCCTCGATATAGCTTCCCCCGTGTCTGACATCCCTAAATAGTCCTACGAGAAACAACCCGCCGGAACCACATTCTTCTTCATTCTGGATCGGGTATATCTCCCCGTCATTACTATCCGCACCAAACCTAATTCCAGCACAGCCAGAAGTCGGCGCCGACACGCTATTCGCATCTCAAGTCGAAGCATACAACCGTCTTTCCCCCGAGTTCAAGAAACGCCTTGAAGGCCTGCGCGCCGTGCACAGCGCTGTCGAACAAGCAGAGTCCTCCCGCAGGCGTGGTGGAGTCGTGCGTCGAGAACCTGTCCTGACCGAGGTAGATGAACGTCTCGCCTCTCAATCCCACACACGCTGATCTCGATCTCGTTGTTGTAAAGCATCCTGTCGTTCGCCGGCACCCCGTGACCGGGGAGAAGGCACTCTACGTGAACCAGGGCTTTTTTTCACGCGCCGCATCGTCGGCTACAAGACGGAGGAATCTGAGTACCTCTTGAAATTCTTGTTCGACCACATTGCGAAGGGTGCAGACTTCCAGATTCGTGCGAGGTATGAGCCTGGCAGTGTTGTTGTTTGGGTTAGTGGGTTGCGCTTCTTTCTCGTGGTCGGTTGCTGAACTTGTGTCATTCGTAGGACAACCGAGTCACTGCTCACTCTGCGACTGGAGATTTTAACCCTGGTGAGAGGAGGCATGCAGTTCGTCTCACTCCCGAGGCGAAGGTTCCGACCGAAGTGTAAAATACCTATGAGCACCATGAATTTGTGAATTGTGAATGCATTTTATGAAGAATATATAACCGTGCTAAGTAGTACATCGCAAACAAAGAGAAAGAAGCCCCTAAGAGGCTACTGCATCCATTGGTTACGTTCCATTATGCTAGGTGCAAATCGAAGCAAACCCACGCAAGACCTATATACAACACCCTCGTTAAGTAGGGTCAGTAGAAGATATTGGAGCAACGACTGAAGAAGACTAGTTCTGCGTCAGAAAAAAATGAGAGTTGCACAGCAAGGTGTGTTTACATGTAGAAACAGGCGGAGGAGATTGTATTAATTCATGTCAACAAATGCAACGATAGAAATTTTTGGAAGGTAGTGTCTCAAAGCATCATGATAGAGATCGGGTGTTTGCCTACTGCTGCTTGCACTCTTCAGGGTTGACGGCACCGGCACTCGAGCCGCCGCGGCCTTTGGGAGGGCCACGACGTCTTGGCAACTCAACTTCGGAATCAGAATCCTTGATAAGGATGAGCCAGTGGGTGACGACCAAGTAGGTGGGAATATCATATCATACCTCGTCATCGAACTGGCCGTCCTCATCTTCATCGTCCAAGTCATCAAAGCCGTCTTCATCTTCATCCATAACGTCATACTCAAGAGCTTTGCCAGTGAAATAATCGATGGCACGTGGGATGATCTAGAGCATTCAAATCATCAGTCAGCAATGTTCCGATGATTGCGGAGATGTTTACCTTCTCCTTCAGGTCCTCGCCAATCTGGTAGTCCATCTCCAGTTTCTCCTCCAGTTCCTCGAGCTCCTCGTCCTCCATATCTTCATTTACACTTTCAGGTGGGGGAGTAGGTGGCGAGAAAAAGTTGAAAAATGAGTCGGTTGGGCGTGCTTTTCGAACCAGTCGCGTGCGGTTTGTATCTAGAGAAAATGATGAGATGCGTTCAATCAGATACGAATGATCGTACTCTTGTTCCGTTGTTTTTTGATCTCAAACTCCTTCGTCAAGTCTTTGTCCTCTTTCCACTTAATCTCCGTGCCGATCGCGCGATCGTACACGAAGTCACCAGTATAGCCTACCTCTTCCTGATACAGGTAAGTCTTATCAAGAACGTCATTCTCGAAGTAATCGTTTGGGCTGAAGATAAAGCTGATCTTGAATCCGGGTTTTAGTGAGTCACTGGGAAGGTATGATAACCGAATGTCAATGAGGTTCTTGAGTGCACCAGCATCTCGCTCTGTGATAATCTCTGAGAGTCCGACATGATTGCGGAGTGCCGTAAGCCAAAACTCTGGGATAGCCGCTGGTACGGATTCATCCTTGGGAGGTGGCGTGTATGATGGATCATCCTTCAAAGAAGCTTGACTGCCAGCTTCGATCTCCTCCGTAGTGGCCTGAGCAGCACCCGAGATGATCGCATTTCTCCGCTCATACAGAGGTTTTTGAAGTTCGAGGTACTGATAGATAGATAGATAGATAGATAGAAAGAAAGAAAAAATCAGACAGTAATATAAATCAAGAAAAATAATGGCGGACCTTCTTCTCAAGTTCCAGGCACTCGCGCTTGTACTGATTCTGCAACTCATTTTGCTTGACCTGAACCCCTTTCAAGGCCTCTACGCTCTTCCTCACATCGTTGGGCAGACTCTCAATGTACCCAGAGCTCTTTCCGACGAGATCTGCAAGACGACCTTGAACCAGATCAAATATCGCGCCTTGAGCACCAGCTATCTGAGCGAGATCTTCGTTTTCATCTTCGGCTGGCTCATTATCTTCCGAGATGTCAGGGACTGTTGGACGCGAAAGACCAGCAGCGATGGGAGCGTGCGTCAAGGGCGTATTTTGTGGAGTCGGTGCTGTGATATCACCATGAGCAATGGGCACGTTAGAGGACATGATGGGTAGATAGAAAGAGATGACCCGCAAATTTGCTTGTCGAAAATCAGTAAACAAGCGCGCAATGTAAAGCAAGCGGAGTTTCGGTTCATGCCGGTCGCATCTTACAAGCATGCCACCTCCTCCAGATTACTGCCAACTCAAGGCATGGCATGGACGGTGTTGGCTAGTGAGATGACATGTCAGGGCCTTTTAATTATCGGGTATGATCTGCGCTATGTATTAGAACACGCTACTCATTTCATATGCAGTCGATGTATGCCTCGTTTCTTGCTTGATTCAGCTATTATGGCTGGCTTATGGGGGTAGCTTGCCACGGATGGCAATCATGGTCGCCGCGATTAGGTCACAATGTGCCACCACACGAATGTCGCGAGGATGTTTAGCGCATCGCTTGGGTACCCTCCACCCTCCATGTTCGCGTAGTTCGGCTACTAAGACACACCATCACTAGGGTCAACTTCTGATAACGATTGGGATTGTGACAGATTTGAATCAGCTGTATCTATGGTGTGAAAGACTTGGAAGCCAATAGTGTCGGATTGTGTTTCTCGTAACCGATGGCTCGTGGGCGGTAGTGAGCCGCCAGAACTAACCAGGAGGTAAAGTGTCAGTTTTTCAGCCGCCGATCTCGGAGGGCTCATAGCTCAATCTATCTAAAGGTTGGCTTGTGGCGTATAACAATTTATTATTCATGCCAATTGCCTAGATCCCACTTACACTAGTGTTTAGTAATCCTTATCCGCTAAGGAATGACATTACGACCTTGTTTCCATTCTTTCAACGAATACTCAATTGATCATTATCATTTAGTTGGTCATGCGTAATATATTCGGGACATCGTTTACCAGCTGCGTCGCGCGATCTTTGGCTATCTTCCCCAGCTTCACGTCACGGTGTCCTATAGATATGGGCAATATCCTCCCTTTCTCTGCAACTGCTCGGATTAGTTTTTGGATACTATTACTAGGCGTGCTATCCTTCTACCGCAATCTAGATAATTTATTTTCGCCTCGTCCAAAATAGAGTATAGTGGAATTAACCGAGAAGCCATTGGCTAGTAGCTTTTCCCACCGCCACTAGTACCGTATGCGACCTCTCCGCCAACCAGCCACCCCTTCTATTTTTTTTATCTTTTCTGGAGTTCCATCCGAACGAATCAGGTTGATTAGATTCATCTTGGGGTATGCTATTGTATTTATTCATGGTATTCCCTTCCCCCGTTGGCGTGCCATGAGGCTCCTGTCAGTGACTCATTCCCGCTCATGCTAGTCATATTTGTCAAATGGTATATGAATTTTCTCAGAGGCGTCGCAGCCAGGAATTGAAGATGAAATATTTTGGCAGCTGTATGTTCAAAGGTTGGCCCCACAATTGGCTGCAAGCAAGACCTTAGACTACTAGATCGATCGCTCATCAGGTCAGCATCGTTTTCATGTGGATAACAAATACAAACACGTTTCAACTTTTGCACTGACGTCCTTGCAAACGCAATTTCAAACCATCCTTGCCATTTGTCGTGTTACCAGGGACGTGTTCACCTTCCTCGGAACTTCAATCATTGATCAACGCAATACTAAGCTTAAACACCGTTTTCACATTCTAATAACCGATCAGATGGCTCCCCTATAGCAGGTGAGGCACCATCGAAACACTCCTGCAATACTAGTGATATTCTCCGTTCCCAACAGCTTTTGGTCGATCCACTACCATCGTCTCGTGTGCAAGCAGATTCAAAATTCTTGTATTTCAACAAGTCAAAACTCTCTGGGCTTTCTCGTGGGATGCATCGCGAGTCCTAACGAAGATATTACAGACAAAGCGTTCTGGGTACATCATTACTCGGGTTTTTTTAATCCAATTTATGTCCATTGAGGTAATCTGCCTTATGTCGGACACTACTAGCTAGTCCAAGGGACCCCTGCTCTACGATATCTCAAGCTTCTCAAGACTCGCAGATGTCCTTGCGTGGACATTTTTTGTTCTTGGCATTGACGTCGTCCCCTGGAACAGAACATCAGGTGATCAAGATAGACTCGCTCGTGCAGGTCATACGATCTGCTTCTATGCATCGGCAAATTATTTCCGATACCCCTGACCCCATTCGCGGAACAGGTACGCACAGATTTGCTCGCGTACCAAGCATCTGACGGAACCGTACTCTCGGTATATATAGACTAGTATTCTTGCTGGCGGGGTTAACTGCACAGTTTAAGATCTTAAAATCGAACTCACACACCGTTCGGTTATCCCCTAACAGCGATGTGCGATTAAACTGGATCATTGCACTCAAAACTGCGGTCCTGGATTCTGTGAGTTTTCAATAGTACCCATGTGTTTTATTTAAAATTGTTCGTAAAATGACGATCCTGCCCTAATCTCATCTCAGTGCGTTCACCTCCAGACAAAGTACCTTCTCATAATATGTCTCGACGACATCACCATGTACTCGACGGTCCTAGGATTGTGAGAGTCATGTGACCGACAAACGCCATCCAATCCGGTCGACCGTACCGGATTCAGTCCGGTAGCATTTGTGGAGACTATCATTCCACGGTGCATACGTACCTCGTCGCTTCCTTCCATCCCTGTCCGAAGCCAAAGTGAAAACGAAGAATCCTCATGGCGATTGACATCACCATGTCGAGGCTTGTTAGCTTCGACGTACGTACGATGGCGTAAAATAACGCTGAAAATGATATCGGTTTTTTTTTACTTGCGTCATCAGTGACATAAGAGTACGTGACGTTTACATAGCCAACCCGTCAGATTGTTGGAATGGAATTTCCGATTCTTATTTTAATATTTATCGATAGATTGTCTGCACTCATGACATGCTTTAGATAAGACTGAGTATACATATCGGGGGTGAGGAACACCCTAACCGGGTATCCCCATCATATCGTCGATTGCAGTCAAAATAATTTTCAGGGATCTGTCTTTCCTGAACTCGTATCCACCGCTCAACACTGAAAATGCTTCCCACCAAGACCTGCTCTCCATTACTCAAACCAGAGCAACCCTGGAACCTGAGAGCGGAGTGCGGTATTTATGTCAAAGCGCCCGAGAGGCGTGTACGAGGAGTTTCCAAAGTTACATACGGGCATTAGTCCTTAACCGTATACTTTTCGTATCAGATCATCACGTTAAGATGTTCAATCACATTGCCAATATTACGAATCTGATATATATGGTAACAAAAGGTTTAACAAAAAGGTTTCAAGTGTGAATACGTAAGACAAATAGAAATCCAGAGCCGAAGGAGTGGTCTATAGGTTGAGGACCGTGAGGAGTAGGATTACGAAGTGCGTCATGAGATTGGAGGGTGGTATCGCAGGACATAAAAGGACAAAACATGGGTGGTATGGAATGAGTGAATACTAACCATTTTCGAGAAAGTCATGAAAATGGGTAGCGCTAGACTGATGTCCACGGATGCAAGATGATGACTAAATCTCTATCCCACGCGAACTTGATCAGCCCGGCATTCAGTCAGCGCGTTCTTGCTTGATGGTTCCCATAGGAAGGCCAAACCAACTTTCTCCCTTGACGAGCAACTCTGAAAGAGCGCAGTAGTATGCAATCAGGGCGGTAACGATGCCGAATGCACCGCCAGCCTTTGCGACAGGGACTTTGGAAGTCCAGGTGCCAGCCGCGAGGAGTATGAAGGTAATGCACAGGAAGAAGAGAAGCGCGATGAAGCTGAAGTTACGGCGAAGCGCACCAATCCTATTCAGGACGCATTAGAAGTTATACAAAATCCAGAAGAAAGCGTTACGCACAACATCAAGAACGTGAAAACAAACCAGGTCATCAAGTAGATGCCAAGTGCTTGATTCAGCTCATCCTTATTATCACCGTACGCAGCAACAATTCCAGAACCAGGTATGAGGATAGTGGCGTATGACATCCAGAACGCGCCATAGGACGTAAAAGCTGATCAGCAAAACAAGTCAGTATCACATTTAACGTTCGATGGGATCAGTGAAATAAAGGCAGTATCAATTCAGCCGGAATGTTCTGCCCGATAGCACAAAATAGGTAGGCTCCGATTCAGATCACATGACCGCAGCGATCGCGTTGGTCGACAAAATAAGACACGTCCACCACGAGACACGATCACAATCAAATCACTAACCTGTTGCACCAAATACATTGCCGCGGGGAAACTCCCACATACCGGCAAGAAGCTGTGCAAGACCACCACAGAAGCAAGCCATGCCGACGACTACGTTAGGGACCGCGATTCCACGCGCGTTGACGTTGTAGAGAGATAGGATGAAGGTCGTAGACGCGAAAGAGAAAAGACCACTGTTATATAATGAGCTCATATTCCCGGCGGGCACGACAAATAGTGTGAACTTACAGTGCACCTGGGTTTGCGATACGCGTTGCGGGACGGGCACTAGGCCTCATCGGCTTCTCGTGCATTTGGTCAGTGGAGTTGGCTTTCTCGATGTCAGACATGGTTGAATGAGTGGGTTATCTTGTAGAAACTAAAAATGCGCAGAACAGAGAAGTTGGACAAGGTTGAAAAGCCATCGAAGCCGCTATTTATCTAGCGGGCGAACCGAAATAAGAAACGGTGAATTGGTATATGACTAAGCAGGCCGCACTAGCATAACTTAATTAATCAAAGATGCGGCAACCAGGCTCTGATCTGAAGGGCCCTTGTGATGCGACCGCTTCCAGCTAACGTCGGGCTCCATCCACATAACCGCATCAATTTATGCCACGCTCTGTCACTTCATCTTTGCGTCCGTCAACAAAGTTCTCCATGGTGCTGCAAAAAAATGGCCGCCGCCTTTGTCGTATAGTGGTCCAACGAGCCCTTGTCGCTATACCTGTGCGGTCTTGGCATCACGTTGCTTGCTTACCCCGGATTCACATCTATATTCAAGCGCCGAAAACAATTTCAAAAAAAGCGATACAACTTCTAAATAAATTTAAATTTTGACCTTGATCCTTCTATCAGATCATGCATGTGATGCTGGGGCAAAAGGAAACGACTCAACATTAATGTTCGTATACGGCTCGGGTTACAATGTGCTGTCTGGTCGCAGACCAAGCGTATCTGAGTCTGAGAGACTAATGGTGACTTAGCAGTGTGCCACCCTTGAAGCGAGTTTCACAGGACCCAGGTCGGCTCAAGGTCTCTCAAGTTTCGATTATGTACGGATCTTTCGTTCGACCCATCAAGACTAGTGGGTCATCGTGCGACGTGCGTTATTACCACTTGAAACTCGGCGAGTAATACCGTATTTTTTCAGTTATGTCTGAGCGGGTAACACCCGGTGTAATAACATTGGACGTTGCATCTTTCTCAAAGGTGTATTCTCTGACCACCACTCGCAGTACTAGTGCGACGTTATAAAAATTATTCACTCCGGAAACACGAATATAGTCCGATAGGGTCGTCGCAGAGTTAGCGCTGGTGGCTCGGAACATATATACCGTACTTACGTGTGTGAATCCCTAGAGTGACCGTTCAAACTCGAGGCTGGTCAGTGACGGGTGAGGAGCGGGTTGGACATTTACATCCCAAGTTGACCTTTGGATCAAACATGGTCACGATAATTCACAGATTTGCTTTGTATATCAATATAGGGGGAAATGAGATATACAAAAGTGTGTTTCTAGGAATCCACGCCGCTTGACATGAGCCCGCTCCCACGTGCCCTCCTCCCACTTGGTAGCGCCAGGCAATCACCGGCAGGAGCATGGTATTCGAATCTCTCACTGCTCCTCCCATTAGCAGCACCAGACAATCATATCGGCAGGAGCATGATGATGCAAAATACCCGAATCTGTCAGCGTACACAATGAGTAATCGATTCCGCCAATACTCGTCAGCATATCAAACCAGATTCTCAAGCTCAGCACCTGCCAGGCAGACTCATCAGAATGGATGCAACATTGTCGACGTCGCCCGGAACCTACTTCTGAGTTTAGTACATGTATCAACAGAAAGGCCAAATACAAATGATGGAAAGTATCATATGATGCACTGGCGCTTGACAGCTACCAAGCAATTCGACCCCGTGGTGTGACTACATGCGCTATAAATGAGCAAGTTGGATCAAAAAAGAGCAGCAATAGGAGTACTGCATACCCATGAAAAAGGGACGGTCCAACCTGCAGCCTTGATGGCCGCGGGTTTCACGCCACCTTTCCCTCCAACAGGTGCCGCTCATGAACACGCGCAGCTCGGTTAGTCACCAACTTGAAGGACAAAGAGCGTTATCACAAAGTCGGGACTATGACATGTACCGAGCTCACGACACGACCACTGAGAAATGCGCGACCGGTCACTAGTTATTGAAAAGTAGATAGGATCGGCGAGCAGCGTGTTGAGCTATGATGACTCATGAGGTTGCATCGTGGTATTCGTCGAAGGGGATTGGCGGGAAAAGACAAAGGAAGTCACCTCATATGAACTCAAGGGTGGGTGAAGGCGGTGTCTTTCCAGAAGGTGGATGTTTGGGTCGAGTCATTACTAAGGTCTGATTTGCCCTTTCGTGGTTGGACGCTCGAATTGCGTCCACGTCGAGTTTGAGTCTGGGATCACTATGTGTCAGCCGCGCGGCAGCTCTAACGTGTCTCGTAAACAAACGTGAACGTGTAGGGCGCTAGAGGATGCTGCTAACAAAGTAGTAGTAAGTAATGCTAAACTTCGGTGGATGCCGGTGACTCGTGCGCGTGAGTACGCAATTAGTGATCACGTTAGCATCCGCTAGTTGTTACTAACTTTCACCAAATACTTTTCCAAGTCACATGCTCGTGCTTGCTGTCCTTGGTGTGACCTAGCCCCCACTGGGCCGCACCAGTGGATCCGACCGTTCAAGATCAGCAGACTGAGGTAGGGCGGCCCCGCTGTCGCAACTTGTTCGACATCTGTCACCGACAGCCGCTCTAGCTACCACTGACGCACCGTTCAGTTTCTGTAAAAGGCGAATCATTCGATGAAACAATCACAAGCCATTCTCAGTCATGGTACCGATTGCATTCCCTGGTGCGAATAAATATACAACGTATGCGTCTATCGCGGTCGTCAATACAGTTTCAGGTGCTCCAATATATTCTATGTACATCGACTTGCCGGGAGAAAAAGACATTCGTTTATCGATCATCATCATCCATCTAACGCAATTCATACATCCCTGCCTCAGGGCATCATCATCCAAAGAGAATATGAAGGATGAAAGAAATGGTGGCCGTCATCGATATAAACATGATGATGTACTGGGGTATCAGAAACGCTGACAGATGCTCAGCATTACCTGTCCCAGAGTACACTTGAGTCAGAAACACCTAAACACTGTTTAATGTCATGGTCGAGATCAAAAACCACTTATAAATACCTGCGTAGTCGCGGAGGGCAAGCCTGAAAAGAGCCTAATGCATAAGATTAGGTTTCATTCAGACTCAAATGCTCAAAGGGACGTACATGCAGACGAATCTGAGGACATTATTAGAAGAATCTATTAGTCCGATATGTGTAAATTGCTGGCAAATGAGGATACCCAGAACGGGCATCACAATGAGTCTGGCAATAGCCAAACTTCCGATGGCACCAAGAGGGAGAGAACTCCACTGGTTTCGTGGGATGTCTAGTCTCGCAAGAGCGGATCCAAGGGTAATCAAACCCATTGGTACCGATGCGCCACTAAGAAAGTTGGCCGTCGTCATGATAAATGTGAGTGGAGGTTGACCATCAGGCGCTGAAGGTATGTGGGTGCCTGGCACGCCTGGAACAAAAAGCGCCTTCAATGGAGGAACGATGGCAATGATGAATGAGATGATGATCGACAAAGACGGGGGATTCATGAGCGATCGAAGGAATCCAAAGGCCCGACTGATAAATTTGTGGAACCAATGAATATGCGTGTGCCCATTGATGGAGCCAGGAAGACTAGTAATCGTGGAGACTTTTCGGGGTCCATCAACCAAAAGCGGATCGGGTTGTACGGATGTGAATGAGGGAGAAGTAGGATCCAGCAGACGTTCATTCCCTGATGTCAATACTCCGATTTCTTCCTGTTCTGGCGCTTTATAAGGCATGGTGACAGAGTCCTCGTGTATGGATGCCGCATGAGCTGACTCTTTTTCGTCAGCACTATTTTGACCGACTTCGGTATGGATTTCCTTGACTGGTGGACGGTTAAAGAGAAAGACCAGCCTGAGGTGCAGGAATCCAGCAGCCAGTTTCGACAGAATCTGCGAGTGTTTGGTGCTCAGCCTCTCTTTGACTTGATCATTTTCCAAGTCAGGACCATCGAAATCCATCATGACACACCGGTGTCCGCCAAGAGGAAATAGTGTGACCTATGAATGTTGTAGTGGACGGAGGTAGCTACATAACCGACACACTTACAGAGAACACGAACAGGAAAACAGCGATATAGCCCACCGCCAGGTTTTCATCATCAGTTCCATTGAAAGAAGCTGACGCCATCACGCTAAGGGCAACAGATATAGCTAATAATGTAACAGGTGTCAGACAGAATGTACGGCAAAGGGTCCTGGTGAGCTTACGGATATCACCGACATTCGCCCACCCTCCAGCCACGACAATTCCATATCGGAATCTGTGAGGAACCCAAAAGAGTTGCTTGATGATCCACGACAGTGTGATGCCGATTAGCATATAGGTTACTGCAAGGAGAACAAGAGGGCCTTGAAATAACCTTAGTCAAGATGAGAGATTTCAAAAGCACAAAATTGCACCGAGTTCAGTAATATTTGATGAGTTGAACGATGGCACAATTGTCGAGAACATCAGGCTTGGCGTCGTAACATTCTGCCAATCGATCAGTCATGCATCCTCGAATCAAAAACTCCCCTACTATAATGACAAGCCCCATCCCGCGAGCCGCCATGGCGGGTAATAAGCCTGCCTTTGTGACTGCAAATCCACATCCTACGCACAGGAACCTAAGGAAATGACAACGAGCGTGAACAAAAGCACAAGGACAAATTAGAAGAGAATCCTTGCAGGCGTATGAGCGGTTGGACGGAAATCCAAAGCAGAGTACCAATGTCGATGCTACTCATGATCGTAGACGAGTCGCGATTTATGATATAATTTTAACCAGTCGAAGGAGCTTGCTCAGAGAGAGTCCGTCTTCAATTGGAATGGGGGAGTTTACTTCTGGACCATAGAAAACACGATACTTAAATGCATGTATGGCAAGTGCTTTCACGTCTTTACTGGCATGTTACAGACGTAAGACCCGATCACATATAGCCCGACTTTAGGTTCACCCTGAGAAGCGGACCACCGGTCCGTCATATGTCGGTGTTATGTTGGTGAGTGAAGTCACAAAAGTATGGTACCGTGGTTGTTCGTGCGGCTGCTTTGGAAGCTTTAATTTGGATCAGTAACCAGTGCCATAAGCCGCACGAATGGAAACCCCGAGCAAGGGCCACCATACCTTGGCAAAGTGCGACAACACGGTCCTGAACTAAATTCCGAACCCGAACCATTGCAAACTGAATTGTCATTTGGTTAGAAGTGCGACGTGAGACCAGACCAGACCTAGGTTCGTCGTTCGGACTGTATTTGATCTAGTCCGAACCATTCCCATATAAGAAACTTATTGATCATTGCTTTTGTTCTGTGAGTACTGAGGATTAGTGATCGACTTCAATAAAGCTAACGACGAGGTCACCTCTTGACTATATCTGAAATTGAATTCTCAACGTCGATAAGCCGGTAAGACCGCCGCCGCAGTCGGTGGTTTCCGATATTTATTAGTTGTAGAATTATGATAATATTACATGCGAAGCCAAGGATAAAAAGGTCGAGTCTCGGGCGTCCAATGTCAGTTCATAATGCGTATCTCAAGGCCACATCTCCGCCATAGCCCAGGCTGAGTTCGCTGTTCCCAGTCCGAACCTGAAACTGGCTATTGTGAACCCGTTCGAATTAGGCAGGCCCAGAGTCTACCCATCTTGACCAGGAAATACCGAGCAAGGACCATTTGGAGATAATCTTGCTTGGCGCTGGCAGGAGATCCTGAGCGATTAGCAAATTGATCTAATCATTTACACATTATTGCGCTCCTGTGGCAATTGTCAGGAGGTCTACGTCGAGACTAAGCGAGACGCGTCAACACATCCCTGACGTGGAGTAGTCAACGATTGAGCTCGTGACAGCCTGCAATGACAAAATGTACAGGCACCGGGCGACGTGGCCTACCGCGGCAGTGGCCTTGTGACCGTCCTGCCAATTGCCTTGACAGGACTTGGCAGAAGTTGAAAAGGTATGGAGTCGGGAGCATGCTGAGACGAATCCAAATATTGGAGTATGACCAACGCAAATATCAAATTACGTAATGGACTGTCGAGAACGAGGGATAAAGTTTGGGCTGCTTTTGGAAACTTCAAAGTGCACGTGATTTTATTTTGCACTCCTCTCGACACTACGGTTGGGTAGGAACCTGTCCGACTTGTACTTAGTACTTATGTGGTGTCTGGTAACCTGCTATCATTCAGACCCTTTGAACAACTACAAACCCGGAGCGAAAAAGGTCCGGATGCCCTCATGATGAAAGACCCCAGACTCTGTTCAACACCCTTCTTCCGAGTCAAGTTAGTATTGCACCGAGCCATCACCGAGCAATATATACTTAACCCGTATTCCCGGAGCCTGCACCGTGACCTCACAATCCAAAGTAACATTTATGACTTATTGCTGACCCAGAAATCATTTCGGTTGACGAGAAATGTTGATACAGAGTTTATTGTGCTCAAGAAGCAGAACGTGATTGCGAACTTTACTTTGATATGTTGGACAGACTCGAGATATTGGAAGGTAAGTAATGTGCATAACTTCAACGAGCTAACACCGGTATGGTGTCAAAATCTATTGACGAGGAGTGATTGATCATGGTACGAGAGGCGAGCTCGGGTTTGGTTGGGATGTCGCAGCCCGCATCATTAATGTCGACCAATATCATATGAACGTTCGTCTTCTTCTCTACTATAAATTTCTCCCTTTCCTGCTTTCGTACTGACTCTTGAAATTTTGTTCTTAGTGCGTCATCGTCTCGTGCCCTCTCTTCCTTATTGGGAACCGGCGCTGATCTGTTCCTAGATGTGCTACAATTCTCAAAATGGATGTTTTCTTTTTCTTCCCGGGGGTAGTCTTACTGACGAATAGCTTCTTTGTAGTACAATTTACCTCTTATGAATTTCACCGGATTTTACCATGATAGAACCCTAGATCTACGCGGGGATCCCAAATTCCCCGAAACCTATCCTGCCACAACAGTGCCAAGGCTGCTCGCCGGAATGTCCCAGCATCAGTCCAAATGCACTGTTCGCTTCCTAGCTTCATTCTTCTCTTTACCACACGACATCGAGTTTGTCGTTCCTCGCTCGTGCCTACGGTCTTTCTTTATGCCCATTCGGTTCGGCCCAACCTATTAGGTCGTGTCAGGACTCGACCTAGACGAAGCTGGATAGACCAAGGCGGTGCAATCTACGTATCACGTACTTGCACAAGTCCATGGTAAGTCCCCTTCAAGGGAAGACATTTGCTTGCCCTGTCAACCCTACTCGGTTTCCTGAGGAAGACCACGCTTCTACTTTATCATGGACAAGCATCTACAAGTGCCGAAATGAGCCTGACTGAGCACTTTACAGACATGGATTCATAAATTCAATCTTCGCTAGTGGTATCATCATACATTAATCTAATCGCTCAGACTTGCGGTATCAAATCTATCATCTAAGAGGTTAGGCGCTTCGTGTGCACCGGGCACCCGGAAGCGGCCAGCTAGCCAAAGAGGAGGTTGAGTGTAAATGCCATCAATAAGATCATCACCCAGGGCATCATGATGAACTGGGGCAGTAAGAATGCAACAAGATGATCTATTGCATTTGTATCGGAACACGCCTGCGTCAGGATCACCTGCAAATAATTCATCAGCACGCAAGAGGCGGTTTGCAGGGTAAAGATCTCACCTGAGTGCATGCTATGGGTAAACACGACACGACGCTGTGACAGGACAGGATAGTCCAGTCAGCTAAAAGTAGATGCAGCGCGTAGCAAACCAGACGAACATGCATACAAATATGAGCACTTTATCTTGAGCATCGATGAACCCTATCTGAATAAATCCTTTGCAGATGAGGATTCCGAAGACTGGCATGATTAGCTGTTTGCAGATAGCAAGAGCTGCAATGGCCCCGAGGGGTAGTGAAGACCAGCGTCCGCGAGGGATACTCAATCTGGCGAGTACAGATCCGATAATAATGAGTCCAATGGGAGAGTTGGCCGCCCCCAAGAAGATCGCTGCATCCATTACGAATGCCAGCAGGGGTTGTCCATTAGGAGCTGGTGGAATGTTTGTTCCTGGTACATTAGGAACAAATAATGCCTGCAGAGCCGGTATTCTAGAGACAATGAGCGAGACCACCAGGGACGATACGATAGGACATGGAATTCTGCTAAGGAATTTCATGTATCGTACGGCAGAGCGGGTTTGGTTTGGAGAGGAGTTCTCCGAAGATACCGGCATGATGTGTAGTTCCGTGTGTATGGACGATTGCGTCTCATTGCATTGACCCGAGTCGCCCGACGGCATGTCATGTTGCATAATAGTTGACGACGCTAATCGGGAAACTGCCTGCGAATGTTCTAACGATGACAGGTGCGGGGAGAGATCTTTGTCAGACATTTCGTCACCGGAGGCACCTCTCTCTGGGTCATATTTTTCCCCAGCCTCGGAAGAGGAAACACTTTTCTCCCGACGTAAAAAAGCCATGAGCAACTTCCAACATTTGGTCCGGCATGGTCTGTGTACTTCCCCTTCATCTGCATCAGGCCCAATAACATCACGCTCGATGAAATAGCGCCCGCACGTAAATATAGTCAACTTATGGCGCAATTCAGTGGTGTAATACAATAAATGTAAAACTCACGTAGAAGATGACACAGAAGACGCCGGTGTATGTAACCGCGAGATCTTGGTCGTAGAGTCCGTCGAAAGGGAGAGAGGCCATTATGTCCGTCATGACCGAAATTGCTATGAGATGTCACATTCAGCAAAATGGCACGATGTAAGGAGCATATAACCTACTGATATCACAGCTGCTTGCCCAACCTCCAGCAACAAGGATACCGTACCGAAACCGATATGGCACCCAGAAAATTTGCTTGATAGACAGAGAAAATGCGAGGCCTATTGCCATGTAGATGATTGCAATCACTATCAGCGGTCCTAAAGAGATCATGCGTATGTGTAAATATATTAGTTGATAGTAACGCGTTTCAGGAAGACAGCAAACCAAAAGCTGCATCATTATCTGCATTCAATATAGCTGAAGCTTTTGAGAACAGCAAGCTAGGCAAAGTAACGTTCTGGATCCTGTCTATCAGTGCCATTTTTCCCGGAAATGGGACATGCTGACCAAAACTACTTGCACAGCGCCACGGGTCGCATGCACAGGAAAAAAACCAGCCTTTGTAATGCTGTACCCACAGGCGATACATAAGAAGCTAGGTAAAGGTTCAGAATGAGGCGAAAAGGAAGAAAACAAAACTTACAGTCGGAGAAGAGGTCTCGCAGCTACCCACAACAAAGTTTCGAAAGGCATGTCCGCCATTGAAGCAGGGAGTCAGACTGCCATCTTCAGACCGAGTGTCTTGTGTATTAATATTGAAATATTGACACGTGCGTAGCGCTGGAATGATTCGCCCAGGGTTGCATTCTCAGCGAGAAGTGGATGAATGAACTAGCTCAGTGGCACACGTGAATCGACAAATGCAATTTCCGGAGATGACATCAGAGAGTATAGAAGGGTTTGGGAGCTGTAAATATTTAGGAGTTGTTGAAACGTGGTCATGTATCTGCTCGATAAACGATAAGGACTGACCATTAAAATATGATACTTTAATCCCTGAAATGTCAACTGCGCCCCTTACCAAGGAAGTAAATGGTAGAAATATTATCCGCGACCGAAATATCGACGGATTGGTATCTGTTTCTCTGAAGGAATTCTCAAGCGACTCGGAAAAATCAACCAGAGCTTCACTCCATTAACTCGTGTAATCAGGTGGTTGCGCCACATGTACAGCAAACTGCAGTTGATAGTATCCATTCATTCCCTATAAAGTGCACTAGATATTTTAGGGCTTGACTTCCTCAGTCGATTTACGGCTCTTAGTTACGACATGGCTTACAAGTGTGATTTTTTGCAAATGAAATTGTTTGGGATTGGGGGTCCAGTCATATAGAGGCGACGCGTGGGAGGCAACGGACCTGAGCTCCGGTAAAGGAATCGCTCACCAGACTAATGCGCTCGACGTCAAACGGACATCTTTGCACCAGTGAGAAGTACGTTGCCGATGATAGAGACCGAATGAAACCTCCTCTGCTATTGATCGGACTCAGAAAGATAGACAGATCCATCTACCACTAACATTGTCTTGTTGCCGATCTGTCTCATTGAAAAGGTGGATTTCCGTATTGCAAAGACTGGAGTTTGGAGATAAGTGTAGTTAGCCACATGCAGGAGTCCAGGAGAGGCTCAGGTGGGTTGAGCTCAAGTCATGCAAAATTGCTCCAAGTGCAGAGCCACTGTGTGGTACTCGAGAGCATAGTGGTGAGTCACTGAACGCATTGTGATGTGAAGCAATGCTGGGCCATGACGCTGTAGGATGGGCGCAGCAGAGACAATGTGAGAGTGGCAGCTACTGGGAGACTCGAAGCATGCAGCAATCGCCAAGCACGCAACGGGCCGCTCGCGCCGAACGGGTGAAACCGCGGCCATTCCAAGTAAACTTGTAAACATTTCAGAATCCAGAACTCTGCAGATCGGCCCACCGTGCACCCTAGACATGCATGTCCTTTAGCTGCGCGATGGGCAAACTCGCGAATTATGATCAGCATGCCAGTCTAGTCACAAATTTCGCCTGCCGCTTCTTGAAACAACAATTGATTCATCATGTTTATCCCTTCTGCCTCAGCGCCTGGATTCAAAATTTGATTCAAGCTTTGAGTACACGGTCACTCATAAGCAAGGTGTATGATTTCCTCATGGCATGAGTCGGCGATGGTACGTGCCTGCAGCAGTAATCCTTTCAATCTTTCAGTCTCTGTTGAAGGAGTCTAGCATCCCGATTCATGACACGCCATTGACGGTGCTGCTGCCTCCCAATAATCACATCCTGCCACTGCTAAAGCTCCAGCAGGTCGCAGTGACACTTGGTACTAGCCTCAGCTGTCTTCAGCTTCCCGTACTTTTACCAGCCTCCTGCACCGCACTTGCGCTGCCCTCGCGCATCGTCACGGGTGTGCTGGCGGCCAGGCTCGGCCCGCACCTTCTTCTGCCCTTCTTTTGCTTCATCCGCACCTTCTGCTTGCCTTTCTTCATTTCCTGTTACCCCAATTGTCGCTATTCTATACCCGCTGCCATCATCATGCACCTACCACCACCCTCTACGCCCTATTCGCACAAGTTGGCCGGCTGTTGATCTTACGCTTCATATACCTTCTTAAGATCTTCATTAGTAAGTTTTTGTTTTGTTCTTCTGCTGGTGTGAGGAACGTACAATATCCTTAGTAAGCACGGCACGTTTGAACCCCAAGTATTTCGTCAAATCTCGTAGGATATTTATTCTAGTCATTGTTGCTCTAGCATTCTTTTTCAAGCCTAAATGTTTTACAGCTCTCCCAACTTCAGCTACATAAATATATCATTGTCGATATAGTAGCACTGTGCCCACTCGGAGAGATTTCAAGCTCTTGGGACATTTCTTTTACAAGCGACAAGTTGCCGCTCATTCAAAACGTTGAAAACGCAACTCTCTGCGTATTGACAGTATCACTAAACAGTTCAGGTTGCACTCCCAATGGCTGACCGAAAGTATCTGAACAGTTTCAGTTTTGGGTTGCTAGGATGTACTGAAGTGAATACGCGTTGCCGCCACCATAACTAGCAGTTAACGCATCTATTGTCTTGTTGGGAGAGGAATTCGCCGCAGTCACACTTGACAGACCTGATACAGCCAGTTCCAGTGTTTGAGCCGTGCCTTGCAGCAACGATCTGCGAAGACCACTGCCCTAGAATCACTCGTCAAAATTTGATAGTACTTACAAACAGGTATTTATGACATTTAAGGACAGCTCGCTCTCAATACGACATTTGTCAACGTGAAACATAATAATCACATCTTGCCGGAGGTATGAGCAAACTAAACCAATGACCACCATCGCCGAAAGAAAACTCACAAGCTTCATCCAAAATGCTTCCACAATATTCCTCGGCGGCACGTCTGCATGCCTGTGACAAGCATCTCAGCCTGGCTCATACTTGTATAAGCAAATAAAAAAACCCTACGTCATTGCCTCAATTTCAGCGATGCCAGAATGGAAATCCATCTCGCTTGGTTTAACGAGAGGGGCACGCTTTAAGACTTTGACAATACCATATAGAACAGGAAAAAGCATCACGGGTAAATAATCGGTCATGAACGTTGCCGTTGACCAGTTATCTCTGAGGAAGACCTCCCATGCACTGAACTGGAGGATTCGTAAGCCCAAGAATCGCTTCGCATTTACGGAAGTTGAACTCACCAACAGCGTCATAAGCGATGCACTGACAGCCCACCAGGCGGCGAAGGGCTGGAGCCGGGAGGAGTACGGGAGCTCACGTATCTTGTGCCCCTGTGCAAGGAAACCTTTGCGGAAGCGCAGATAGATAACACCGATGCCGAACCAGGTTGTGAGACCAGCAGTGGCACACATGTTAGAGAACCACGTGAAGACCATTCCGGAGCTCGTGTTGACCGCCATGTAGGAGAGGAGAGAGAAAGAAGCACACGTGGCTACTGCAACATAGGGAAGCCCGAACCGTGAGGTGCGGAGGAATACTTTGGGGGCATTGCCGGAGGCAGCGAGGCCATCTGCAAGTAAATTGAATTAGATGTAGTCAAAACAAAGGTTCTAGAAGCTCACACAAGCCTCTGGAAGCAATGTAAAGGTCACTAGAAGCCGCGGACCAGGCTGATGTTAGTAAAGCGGCGTTGATCACCTACAGGGGCATGAGAATGCATCATTATTGTATAACACAACACTCACCGAGGGTAATCCTTTAATACCAGCTTGGTTAATTGCAATTACAAACGGAGACGCAGAAGCATTATCGGAATTTATATTCAGCAAGGGATCGTTCGAAGGTACCAGCAGGCCGATAACGAAGACACCACCAATATAAAATAGCAGGAGTCGGATATAAACGCGACGAATAGCTTTGGGGAGATTCCTGCGCGGGTTCTTGGATTCTGCGGCCGCCATCTAGCGTAATTCAACCTCAAAAGGTCCAAGAAAGGGCGTTACAACTCACAGCCACGACTTCTGACCCAGTATATGCGAATGCAGCTTGTGTTACGGCACGAGACCACCCTAGAAAACGGCCTGTTGTGCCACTGATACCATAAAATTGGACAAACGGGCCAGGGTCCTTCCAGTAGCGAAATCCGATACGATCATGGTTCGGGCCACCGCCAAGGTCAAGGACTATCCCTAAGATGATGAGACCAACAATCGTAACAACCTTGATGGAGCTAGTTTGCGTGTAGCGTCAGGCAAAGAAAAGAATTTCGGAGGAAGAGAGCCCTACGCGAATATGAATTCAGTTTCACCATACACACCTGCAGAAAGAAAATGAGCCGGAAGAGAAAGTAAATCGTGAGAGCATTCACCAACGCCGCTCATGTTAATTCCAACGGCAACAACAAGACACATTGTTATCCATACTGCGTTGTTTGCACTAGGATGCCAGAAATTGATGATGGTAGCGGCCGCAGATAACTCGGCTTGGATATAATTAACGACATTCATTGCAAGATTGATTCTGAGGCTGTACCTGGTAATGTCACCTGATGAGAGAGTAAACGTTTAGAAGCTTGAAACATCAAATAGGGGATCACATTACCGTCCAATTGTACCACAAATTCCATCCCAGTGCAAATGAGAATGCCGGATCAACGAAGCGCTCCGCAAGTTTGATATGACCGCCGGCGACTGGGAGGTAGCAGATCATCTCTCCAATTGTGATCTAGTGACATAGAAGTGAAGAATAAAGTCGGAGAATATACATTTTACTGACCATTACACAATAACATATAGACCCAATAAATATGTAGCCTAATAAAAGGCCTAGAGGACCGCCATTCATAAGGGCTGATCCACTCCCGAGGAACAGTCCTGTGCCAATAACACCGCCAATGCTGAAAAAAAATAGCGTGAGTCAGTCTTCACAGTCAGAAAGGTTAATAGATAAGTACCTTATCATTGCAACATGACGATTTTTAAGCTCTCGGTGAAGTCTAAAGTCTGGTGGTGTATGGCTGCCATTATCACTTGCCCGCTCCGCTGAACTAATATCAATCTCAAAGGTTTTCTCCTTGTCCGGAGAAGAGAAACCATTCATTACTATGGCGTGAATAGATGGGTGGAAGGATGCTGGGAAGAAACCTACTTTAAAATTATGCTTTATATAGGCCCAGGTGCAGTGGTGCCTCAGGCGGGAGATGTTGAGTGTTAGACAGCGATAACAATGGCAAATTTAAAGATTGCAAAAATGATCATGGGAATAGCTTAAGCATGCTGCATGATCATGCGACTGCTCTGGACAGTGTCAAGGTGATGCCGAAGATAAGTATCCATACGATTTGCAGCTGTGAAAAGATGAGTGCGAGTGCGTTACGTGCGTCCTGATAGAAATTTAGTTAACATGGTCGGTGCTGTAATCGTAATACGTACGTGGCAGGAGCCAAAATAGGTACAAGCGCTGGAACATCATGCAGGTGACACGTGACGTGGTGCTTCTGGGGAGCAAGCTGCACTTGCAGCAGTACCTGGCTGTCTTGATTCTTGGGTGCATCTAACACGCTTTTCTCCCTCTCAACTGCTTTCCCCTTTGTTTTACGCAAGGACTGCCCGTACTAAAATATCCTGGATTTTGAATTTGTAGGCTCAGAATTGCGGTGAACATATACATATGATGAGTTCTTCCCTATCCATTCGTAGTCATAGGTCCGGTGAGTTCGTCGGTTGGTCAACCCTAGTTCCAGTCATTTATAAACAACAGATGCCATAGAACCCCTTCATCAAGTCAAGCTGCTGTCGGCGCTTCGGAGTGGTAAGAAACTACCTCTCTCTTATCCCACCTCATAGCAAGCCCTTTTCCCCAGGTGATCCTGCTCTCATACATCCATTTCTCACTGAAATCGGCAAGGAAAGACGAAAGTCTGTCGATGGAGAGATTAACACAGGAGCTGCTGCTCTCCACCTCGCTATTCGCTGCGCTTCAGGTAGGTCCGCGTTTGCTTGCTACTCCTACCTTTCCTCACCTGCAACCGGAGTCGATACTGTACAGTTACTCCTATCTCATAGAGCCATATCACCAAATGGTGTGCACCCACCGGGCTCTGGAACCACTCCTCTGCATCTTGCAGCATCCCTCGGTCGTGCAGACATAGTAAGCGTGTTGCTCGACCAGGCTGGCATTGACGATACCCTCCGTGATAACAACGGAAAAACATGCAAAGATGTGGCAAAGTCAAAAGAAGTCATCCAAATCTTGCAAGGCGCGTACTCCCTCTCTATTTCTGTGTCCTCTTTACCAACATCACCCCTAGATTCGCGTTCCTTTTTGAACGCCTCATACAGGTCCCTTCTACGCTCGTATATTTTATCCTCTATGGATGCATCCCCGAATGCTGCATTGGTGGCTCTACTGGAATCACCGCGGGCACGTGGAGTTGATCTGTCGTACTTGGACGATGCATCTGGAACTTCTTTGCTGCATGAGGCAGCCAGGCGCAAAAACTTGCGCCTCATTGAACTAGCCGTGCGAGCAAGGGCGAACGTTTTCGTGCGAGACCGCAGGGGGAAAATGGCATACGAGGGTGCAGGAAAAGATGATCACGTACGGGTATTCTTGCGACAATGTACGTTCTCCTTACGCACTCCTTTACCCACTGCGCTCAAAACAACGATAGTCGCAAACCACGATACCTCTCTAATTGATATTCCGTCTTCGGAACCTCCCGTCATGAAGGGTTATCTCAATAAATACACTAATGTCGCCAAGGGCTATAATACTAGATGGTTTGTTTTAAAAGATGGTGTATTCTCATGTCCGTCGTCTCCCGCACTTATTTGTTTAATCATGGCGCTCAAACTCCTGCAGATTACCGGCATCAAGAAGACGAAGACATAGCTAGCCGCGGTGCCATTGCCATGAAAACGGCGATCCTCAAAAACTCGCCTGGCGGCGACAAGACGCGGTTTGAGATCCACTCGACCCCATCTCGGGGACATACCACTGGGCAAAAATGGTACCTGCGTGCTAACCATCACGTTGAGGCTGCCGGGTGGACGCAGGCGCTTGGGAAGAGCATACAATGGGCACGGCGCGATGAGCAAGTGCTGCGAAAGAGCGGGGAGAGCGAGCTGAACGCTTTGAAGCCCAAGAATATGCGCACTAGCTTCCAGTCGGTGATGTCGGTGCGGCGAATGAATATGGGTACCCGCAGCGGGGGGTCACAAAGCTCCTTTATGGGTATAGCAGATGAGAGCATGGAGGATGGGCCACTTCCTGATACAAGCAAGGCGGCTGGAAGCCGTTCTACATCGGACAATGGAGAGCACAACGATAATTCCTCAGCCTCAGTTCTCACACAGTCGCCTCCTCACAATGCGACTTTCGACCTGCAAGGGAACTCCACCGCAGCACAGATGGAACTCACTGCCCAGCTCTTGTCTAACCTTGCACTGCCGCTAGATGCAGCGCCCAGGACGCAAGAACTCCGTACGGCGCTCAAGGAATCGTTCGTGATCGTACAAACGATGATAGACGAATACATCCAGATGGCCAAGGACCGGGAGGAGTGGTGGAAATCTCAACTACATCGTGAGCGTGAGAGACAGACTGTGTGGGAAGAGAGCTTACAAACTGTCGTACGGGAAGGCGAAGTCCTGGAACGAGAGTTACGCATGCGGTCCCGGAAACGAGGTAGCAGATTCTTCGATATCGATACAAACGATGGAGGTGGTGGTACGTTCCGACAGCGTCCTGCGACCATGGCGTTTATATCGCCTGTACCTGAAGAATCCTATTTCTCGCCCTTGGTGTGCCCCGAACCAATCACTACCGTCTCTCCACCTGAGAAAGTCAACGGCCTGTCCACATCAACTATACCATCGTCACCCGCAAGTGCGGGTGTCACGCCGACCGCACAGCGTATACCGCGGCACGATCAAGATGACGAAGACGCCATCGACACGGACGAGGAAGATGAATTTTTTGATGCCATTGAGGCCAATGCGCTCCCCAATCTCGTTGTCAGCCAGCTACTATCGAGCCCGACGCGTGCGGTACCAGCGTTATCCTTCATGAACAGCGAACATTTCGCAGGTTATCAAAATTTGAGGACGCGGTTACCTATCGGGTCGGATAACAGGCCAAGCACGAGTCTGTGGTCTGTGCTGAAGCATAGTATTGGAAAAGATTTGACGAGGATTAGTTTTCCTGTCATGTTCAATGAGCCAACAAGTATGTTGCAGCGGATGGTGAGTTTTTTTTGACTAATGGATATGTGCACTGTCTTAATTTGAGTGAAGGCGGAGGATATGGAGTTCTCGGAGTGTCGTAAGTGTCTTATCTATGTGATCGCTGACGTAGTAACTCATCAATTGATAGTCGATGTCGCTGCTCGCGAGCGAGATCCGCACCGGCGTTTAGCATTTGTGGCCGCATTCGCAATGTCAAATTATTCATCGACCATCGGCCGTATAGCTAAACCATTTAATCCTATGCTCGTAGGTACTTTCATGTCTTTCTTGTAGGCAAATTCTCAACCCACCCAGAGCGAAACATTCGAATACGTCAGACTCGACAAGGAGTATCGCTACATATCTGAGCAAGTCAGCCACCATCCCCCTATCTCCGCTTGTTGGGCAGAATCACCGTATTGGCATTATTATGGAGAGGTTTGATAGGTTTCTGTGTCGTATGATTTGTCTGCTGACACCTATTCACACTAGGTCGACGCACAGAATAGGTTCATGGGGAAATCATTTGAGATTCGTCCTACTGGCGTTGCGCATGCTGAACTTCTTCTTCCTGCAGAATGGGCGCCCGACTATCCTAAGTGTACTGCTGCTGGCATCCAGGGCAAGGTTGTCGAGCACTTCTCGTGGAAGAAAGTTACTACCAACGTCTCCGGGTTTATCTTGGGCTCTCCTACCATCGATCACTATGGTGACATGATCGTGAGTGAAGTCTTTTCTCGTCGTCATGTTTCGAAACTGAAACTACGTTGCTGCAGGTCACCAATCATCGCACTGGCGACCAGTGTGTGCTGACATTCAAGCCGAGAGGATGGCGGGGTAAAGACGCATACGAAATCTCTGGTGTCGTGCGAGACGCAGACGGAGAAGTAACTCACGAGGTAGCCGGACGATGGAACAGCCAGCTCATATGTCGCGCCGTCGGCACAGGGAGCGGATTTCTACACCCTGACGCTACCGTAAGTGGGCCCTCTTCGCCAAACTACACTGCAGAGTACATCCTCCTCTGGCGCAACTCTGAAAAGCCTACCGCACCTTTCAACCTTACGCCATTCGCCATCACACTGAATGACTGTCCCGACGAAACGCTGAGGTCATACTTGTGCCCGACAGACTGCCGGCTACGACCTGATCAACGGGCGTTTGAGATGGGGAAGTATGAGTTTGCGAATGGGTTGAAGATGCAGCAAGAGGAGCGGCAGCGGGCGACGAGGCGTGCTCGGGAAGAGGGGCGCGCACCGCACCATCGACCCAGGTGGTTTAGGGCGGAGACGGATGAGGATACTGGGGAGAGGGTATGGGCCCCGTCGAAGGTTGGGGATAGGTTGGAGTACTGGGTGGAGAGAGAGAGGGTATGGGAGATGGGAGGCGGGCAACCTTGGAAGAATGTGGAACCTATTTTTATAGAGGAGGCTATTTAGTTAATGCGAATGATTCAGGGATGGGGGCAGGATTTGTATTTAACTGTAGGGCTTTCGTAAACCTGGCAGTGAAAAATAAATACTATTAGTTATAGCCCCTATGATAGTTCAGCCTTTTAAATTCGTTAGGATTCCTTTATGCCTCGTATATCAGTGCTTTAACCCCAAGCCGCAGTCTGTGAGGTTGTGCTACACTGAGTCTTACTCTTTACGTTGTTTTAAATGCTCATCTTCGATTGTAGACAAGTATATATAGGACACTGCTCCGTCTTATTCAAGTTAACATTCAGTCCGAGTACGGGGTGCATCACCACGGTGTGGGCTCGTGTTCTTATAGTATGTGTCCCACACATTTCAACTTATCTAGGCTGATCCCGTCATAACCATTCAGTTTTCAGAGTCGCTGGGCTTTATCGATCCATCTTTGCTCCTCGATCTATAATTTCCCTTCGAACTCGTACCCTTCTCATTGATCTGTTGCATCTCCAGAATGTTCTCCGAGTTTGATATGGTTTCAAATCCGGGTCAAGTCAACTACCATCCACTCTTCGGCTCTTCAGATGCAGATGTGGTATTCCGTTCTAGTGAAGGAACATATTATAGGTTGCATTCAATCGTGTTGCGGACTACTTCAGGGTTCTTTCGCCCTATGCTCTCCCTGAGCGATCATATCGATGGCAGTGGCTCAAGTCCTCGGGCTGATCCGTCATCCAAGACCAGTCCGATCGGATTGGAAGAGAAGGTCTCACTAGAATTTTCACTATGATAAGCGGGATAGAAATTCCCCAATGGGATTCCTTGGATGAAATGGAGGAGGTGCTTCATGCTGCCGAGAAATATGACATGCCGGGACCTATATCAATCTTACGCTCTGCCATCACATCGCATCGTTTCATGGCCAATCCCTTACACGTATATGCCATCGCTGCACGGTATCAATGGGAAGAAGTACTCCAACATGCGGCAGAAGCGTGCTTCGCAATTCCTATCCACAAGCAGAATTATATTCCAATTCTCAAACGCGTACCCACCGATGATCTTCTCCGACTCATAGACCTACGGCGAGAGCGGAGAGACGCATTTATACATGCTATCAGCAACAAAGTGCAGTTTACTAGTGGATCCAGCAGGGAAAAATGTAACTGTGGTAGAATCGCAGACCATCAAGTGTGGTATCTGTTCAAGCTCTCCGTGTATATGGAGATGGACGAGAAACCTATTGTGCGGAATATGGATGATGCGGATTGGGAAGCTGCAAAAAAACTCTGGAACCACAAATGCACGGCTTGTGGCAGGTTAATGTACGATCGAATCGCGACTATGGAGCGCATCCGTCCATGCATTGACAAGTTACCCTTGCAGTTGAGACCGAGAATTTAATGGTGTATGTAGTTGGAAATTAGAATAGTATTACTCATCGTACCGATTTCAGATGAGGCCCCTATATCAAGCCCCTATAGTCCTACTCAAAACGTTATGTAAATAATTAAATTATGGCGTTCGAGAACACATCCAAATCAATCTTCCAGGCCATTGTAAGGCTCGTACTGAGTTCGGCAGGGAATTGCGAACGAAAAGTGACATAAAGGAGGCGTGTTAACTGATAACACGAAAGCAGGAGGTACTAGGACTAGAGACAAGGACTTTTCGAGAGGCTTTTCGTTCTTTCGTGGAGCGGCGATCTCGCTGGAGGATTCGCTGTGATAGGAGAGTGTACATGGGTTACTTATACTGAAAACAATAAGGGTCCTCTGTGATGGATGAGCCGAGGGATTATGCAAGGACGAGGGCAGAAAAAGGTGGTGTCGTACTTGAATAGAGACGTAGTAAGGTAATTAATAAAAGAGGAAAGGAATGTATCCGCGTGACGTTTAGATACGAAGTGTGACACTGCATATTAAGTCACGTGAACGGTCTCGAACGCGTCGACAGGTTCGAGCGTTAAGGTTTGTTCTGAAGCAGTGGTCCGGGCGTAGAGGATATACGACCCTTACAGCATAATTTGAATCTGAAGACTTGCTGTAGTCGCAAGAACGGTGCTCGAATCTTTGTCTTTCTCCTTTCTGTGTTATTCTAGGGATTGCATTGCATTTACCACACATCAATCACGGTTTATGAATCAAGCTGTAGCATCGATGGACTTGAATCCACATCTGATCAAACGCACTCCGCAAACAAGGTGAGTGCGAGGTTTCTTGTATGAAATTCCTCGATTAGCGACCTTATGATACGATAGGTCGACGACCGTGGTGGAGGGCGAGAAGGTGCCCATATGCTAAGGATGCGGATTGTTCATTGAAAGAGTTGTACATGTGAGCGATCTCTCTACTTTTCCCTTGTTTTACATATGCAACGTCTGTGATGTCGACATAACCCCTTGTTGAATAACCTCGGAGGTCCCGTTATGCTCATCGAGAATCATCGGGACAGCAAGCTTTTCGAAGGGTTGCATCACGCCTAGGCCTTTGTTAGCCCGAATTTTGCATGGGGTTTCAATTTGAATAAGCATCGAAGAATGTGCATCAGCACTGGGCAGCCGCTGTATGCCATGGCACGGTTTAGGTGAGCTACTCTCAACTTTTTTTTATCGGATGCTAACAGAACGTTACTGCCTTCGGTGTTTCTTATACGATTAATAGTCCTAGGATATGGAGTCTGGACGTTGCTAAGGCTTGATGAACAAGATCTACGAAACCAGCCTACACAGTTTGAAGAAAAAGTCAGGCTTCGTGTGGTCATCGTAACGATGCGCCCAAGTCCTCTTGTTCTTTCTCAGCACTGCTTGGATAAGGATGACACTGCATTTTTACTATATACAAATCAGGGATTTTCAACTAGGATGTCTCTTGCTGTGAAAACTGATGCATTGTCAGTACCGCACCAACTCCACAATGCAAATCGAGAATTTTGCACTCATCTGAATGATTGCTTGTAAACTTGTGCCACGAAGGCTCGGTAGCCGAGTCAGAGAGCAAAAATGTGCTCATGAAGCGACAGATGGCCCGGGGACGAGGAGCATGGATAGTAGACATGTGAGATGTGAGTTATCTATTTGCTTTCGTATGGGTCTCCCAATTTTTGATGGTCTATTTTTGGTTTGGTTTGGCATGCTGACACCCATCTTTTACGTATTCCCGCACAAATGTTCCATGACCAACACTTACGTTCAGCCTCTGGATGGTTGCCTATACCTTTGGTCAATCGAGGTAGGAACGGACATCATCGATCTCATTTTGATTATCCAAGCGCTGGACGGTAGTATATATTCGAAACATTGACAATGAGATTTTAGAATTGAGCACTGATACGTCCACCAAATTTGCCTCTCACCTGCACCTCCATTTCTCGGCCAATATGATCATCATCTCGAATGATCCCACTTGGTGGCCGGTCATTAATATAAACCGTCTTGGGGGCTATTTTGCAGGTTCGTAGAGAACAGTGGCATGTTCAAGCTGATATCTCAATCTAACCTTGGCTGTGGTTTCACAGTTGCCGCCTTTGCTGGAGTAACATATGATTGGGGTGAACATGATATTATTAAGAGGACTGCTGACATCCATCTTACAAGTATCTTCAGTACTTACATTCGGAAAAGAGGTATGTTGATATTATGAATGGGGCAGCCCTCTCGCTAAGAACGGTCTTATAGCTAGAATTGGTCTGGATGAGTAGAGTCTCACGTCAGAGGAACACACATGAGGATACGCTTAATTTTAGAGACAACATTGGTCGTTAATGACAGTCCTGTATCTTGGTGTATGTAGCTTGTTTGTCGCGGTTGCCATGTTGTGCTGACTACAAAGTATCATAGGTGCGCTACTTGGGAATCTTTTATGCCGCGTACGTTCGCAAGGTTAAACAATCGATGTCGTGCTAATTGTCTGTCTCTCATAATTAGCCTGGTCATGCTGGGTATGTCTCCTTAGTACATTCCATTCGCTGTCTTTGCTTCTGACCAACGGCATATAGACAGTGTTACGACCATCTCGCTGACAGATACAGTGAGTCTTCTCCGCAGATGCCTATTGTTCCTCCCCAATTAACTGTGGTGCCCTGTAGGAGTGGGTGTGTTTCTTTACTAGCTTCTTGGTTCACTGACTTGAACGACTGCTACACTGTACTGTCACAGATGTGAGCCTATTCGGAATGTGTGATACGGGACTGGTCCCTGACTGGATTTGTCAGGCTTTATATTATACACCGCATGGGATTGGATCGGTGTTGTGGTATTTGCTATGCTGTGCGGTAAGCTTGGCACTTGCGAGATCCTAGTGATATTGACTTGACTGCCGGTCATCATCATCACTCGGTTGCATGCCATGTATCAACAATCCAGAAAAATTCTGATATTTCTTGTTGTCACCTTTCTGGCTGCTAACATTTTCTGTGGAGTGGCAGGCATAATGGCAATGCTGCATGCTTCAGGGGGTATGCTTAATTGTTGATGACCAAAAATATGCATCTCATTGGTGAATACTAGAGGAGCTCATTCTCTCCGGTACCCATCAGTGCTGGGTTAACTATGCGGGAGATGTACTACTTCTGATTTCCCTTACTTGGATACTCGGGACTGTGTGGGAGGTCCTTGTACTGTGTCTCGCCGTTTGGATTGCGGTAAAACACTTCCGTGAACTGCGACGACATTCGGCAGGGGGAATCATTGGGGACTGTTTCACAGTGTTGATAAAAACTCACATGCTTTACTTTATGAGGTGAGCTCATTATTGTCCCCTTTTCTACTGAAGGATTGGACGTGGTAGCTTTGTTGCCGTTTCTTCCTTCCACCTCATTATGGAATTCTCTCCAGCACTCTCGACGATATGTCCATCTTTTATTTACATCTGCATGTTCATTGATGCATCATTTCTATAGGATCAGTATTCCCGAGATAACCAGATTTATGAAGGCCTGTTTTCCATTTTGGAAGTCGTACAGATGTTTGTGCTGGGACCCCGCCTGATCCTTAGAATTCGAGAATATCACGCTGAGCTCGTGGTCAACTCCGATGTAGCAACTGGTATGACATCTATTGCTTTCCAGGAGCGCGTACTTGTATCGACTGGCAGTAGTGTGTAGTGCTTGGTGAAGTTAACGGTTGTCTAGTGCTCTGCAAGGAGCAGGGAAATTTTTATTTATTTATTCCCACTTTCGTGATAGCATCTGAGTTATTTTATTGTTCTGAAGTAAATTTTAAGGAAACACAGGTCCGGACAAAGTTTTTCGTCGTAGGATTTACTTAAATGATTTGCTATGCGTTCTGTCAATGTTTAAACTAATATTTCTACTAGCATTGTGGCAGGGCACCAAGCACTGGTCCTTCTGTGCGATGCCTAGGACTGCTCGGTAACGAGGCCGTAATATATTGAGACAAATATTAAAAAACGAGATATTGTGCTATGTGATCAATTGGCATGTGTAGCAGTGAAATTACACAAAAATTCACCAAATAGTACCAAAAACCTGCCCTGAGCAAGGTTCGAACTTGCGACCTCAGGATTGCCCGAATAGAATCGGTCATATTCGAGATATGAGACCTGCGCTCTAACCAACTGAGCCATCAGGGCTGCGGAGTTGGAGAGTAATTTAAATATATTACCACCTCCCTAAATTAACCCCTGACTCCCACTATCGTCCTGTCAGGACGTGGGACACGGGATGCGAACAGCTTGTTCCGAGACCACCCAATGGACGGCATAGATAAACTCGGACTCTCCACAGCTTTAGCAAAGGCACGTAAAAGTTACCAAGAAGGAGGAATCCCGATTGGCGCTGCCCTTGTGTATCACGGGTCTTCAACAGATCCCAAAGATGCAATTGTCCTGGGATGCTCGCACAACTCACGCATTCAGAAGTCGTCGGCTACCTTGCATGGAGAGATAGCTGCCTTAGAGGATGCAGGGAGACTCAAGGCACAAGTGTATAGAGGTTCCACGATGGTGAGACTCGCAGTGTGAATGGGTTCGATAGGATCTGATATATCTGATATTTGGTGTTTGGTTATGAACAAAGTACACGACCTTAAGGTGGGTGTGATTGTCATTCGCCGTTAGCTCTATCAATTGCTCATCACTTACCGCATGAATAGTCCTTGTGTTATGTGCACAGGCGCAATTCTGCTTTACAAGATTCCACGTGTCGTCATCGGAGAGAATGAGAACTGGGTAGGAGGTGAAGAGCTGTTGAAAAGCAAAGGCGTCGAGGTCATAGTGGTTGATAATGCAGAGTGCAAGGAGCTCATGAAGAAATTCATTGTCGAAAAACCGGAGGTGCGTTGTCATGATGGTCTAATACGAATAGCATATTCGCGACGATTGATGATCTATGTGCAGGAATGGAACGAGGATATTGGTGAGATCCAGTAGAAGAATCTGTCTACACCTGCCTGGTAAAATGCATACGTCCATGTCATAATGTGCAGCAATATCACGGGATGTATTATGAAGATCCAACTATCACCGTCACAGCTTCTCCCATTCCGTTCTTCGTCACCTCCCTTATGCTGAGATCTACAGCGCCATTGCTGCCAATGATTGCCTGCACTTGCACCTTCGTCTTGCCCTTGGAAGTGTTGGAAGGCGAAAGTGATAACGAAGTCAAGAATGCTTCTTTTGAGATCGTCTTCTCCTTTACTTCCTCTAACTCTTCTTCTTCCTCCTCCTCGTCGTCTTCTTCGTCTTCTACTTTTTGGGGCTTGACATGATCGATCCTAACTCCTTCGCTAACTTCCCAGAGCTCGAAGCCAACTCGATCTTCAGGCCCGCTGACATTCACCTCCACAGTGACAGTGCGCCTGCATGGCAAAGGTGTCTCCTTCAAAACGAGAGGAACCCACACTCCGCCCAAGCCGCCCTCTTCTGCAGACACCTGAGGAACCAGGAGCCCGATAGTACGGCTCGTAGCGCTGATGTTACTAGTTCCATTGCCCTTGATGAATGCCTGGCGAACCTCCTCGGTTTCTCTAGCAAGGCCAACAAGCAATTGAGCTTGGAGGGCACAGCCGCGTGCCAGAATGGTGGTTGGGTCACCGATGCCACCGCCAGCGACTGTGCCAGACTTGAAGGGGGTAATGACGTTTTCGGTGAAACCTTCAGCCAAGGTCTCATCCAGGCCTGGCAAGCAAGCGCAACCGCCGATATACACAATCTCGTCGACGTCATACAAATCTATCCCTGCGCTCACGACAAGCTCCTTCACTTTTGTGTAAACCTTCTCATATACCGAGCGCACCTCCATGTCAAATCGGAGCCGGTTGATGGAACCAGTGTAGTCGAGACCATCTTTGAGTGACTCTACGGAACACGTAGCGGCACCAGGACTCGCGCTAAGCGTGCGCTTTGTGTGCTCAACTGCGAGTCTGAGTTTGGCTTCAGCGCGCTTATCAATGGGATCAGATGCAGGCGCGACAGTTAATGGCGTTTTGGTTTTTTTGGTGAATTCTTTTGCAAAGAATTTGATCAACTTGGAATCGATCTCATCTCCACCGACAAACGAGTCAGAGATAGTCGCGAGTGAGTACGCGAGGCCCTCCCGGATTGAGAGAAGAGACAGTTCAAGGGATGATGCGCCGAGATCAACAATGAGCTGTGTTCGATCAGAAGAGATCTCCTCTGATCCTGCAGCAGTGCAGACGGCAACTGCACCTGCATCATCAAGTAATTGAAGGACATGAATTCCAGCATCCTCTGCAGCTTTTATCACTGCCTTTCTCTGGGCGTCATCGAACCATGAGGGCAAGCTGATTACGGCACCCAATACTTTTTTCCCAAGGAAGTCCTCAGCAGATTGCACGAGCGAACCAAGGAATATTGTGGTCACTTCGGAAACAGTCAGGATACGCTCAGCTTCGATAGGCTCTGAGCGTGGAGTGGCAACTTGTGACGCTGCAGGTGTATTGGTAGCGGTAGTTTTAAGAGGTGAAGGTGCGGGTTGCAGGACCTTAACCTTGTAAGCTGCCGTGTCGGGTAGTGAAGGGTGTTGTATGACTGGGGCAGAGATAGACAAAGTCGCCTGCGGTACTTCTGAGAATCTATCATATGCCTTCAGACTGGATACAATAATGAATGTCACCAAACAACGCACTTTTTGCCCAGAAGGTTACGGAATCCGGTGATAGTATTTTGAGAGTTTTTAACCAGCTGGTGCCTTGCTTGATTTCCGATATACTGAGAAGACAAAATTTGGGTAAGTAGCATGAACACGAAGTATTAGGTTACCACACACCATCTCCTCCCCATGAAATGCGATAGCACAAGCGATCTGACGCTCTCCATCCTCGTTGGCTATGCACTCAGCAATGCCTTCCTGTCCTCCGAAAAAAAAGTATGAGATTTAATGAGATTAAGAGCAGGAAATAAACCCACTTTTGTTAAGACTGCGATAGATGCATATGAGTTACCAAAGTTGATGCCAACAATAGAGGGTACTGCAGAAACCTCTATCGGAGCCTCTGCGGTTCCATTCGGTACGAGTCCGTTGGGAGCCATGATCTATGGTGTTCAAAGGGTATGAGGACGATCTGCCAATAAAAAGTTCCTTTCCAGTCCATATGGAAAAAAAATAAGCTGGCACGTGTGCATGTGAAGTTTGAATGCCGGTGGCCTTATCACTAATCGAATATCAGATCAGCCTGCTTCCTTCAACTTATAAGTCTGGCCATTGATGCATGATGACTCGTGCTGTCCAACGTCTCCTAGCCATACAGAAAGCATTCACAGACATTCCTGTCAGCGATGATCAGAAGGTGGACGAATTTATCTTGCCTGATGGTGCGGTGATGACCGCCAAGGCAGACTCTGCATCGTCGATAAATTTCGTTTACATCGATGGACTGGTCGTGTGCAAATATCATTTACTCGATCAAACCGCGCAGCTTGTCGTCTCAGCTGTCGGTACGCAGTTTGAAAGTACTGCATCACACGTACCGAGCTTTCAGGTGATCGAGATCCTTCCTCCCTCCGACGGCTCGCCACGAAACGACATATCCGTGAAAGATATGTGGGCAACTGTGTACGCACTCTTCACATTATACCACAATCAAGAAACCATCCCGGTTGTACTGTCTGAGAAGATCGACAATAGCGAGGAGCTACGCTCGTATTTACTTCGATCAGGCCTCGGGCGCATGGCACTTGCGCCTACAGCCCCAAATGAACAGATATACTTGCACAGAGCCACATTCTGGCAGGGCGCAGGAACACAAGGATACCATACTCGCGGTTGGCTACCACCATTATCATTCCCAGTTGCACCTTTCCCCTACATCCAGTCATTCACCCGTACACCCACTGTCATTTCCGCGCACCCTCTTCGTCCACCAAAGCCCAAACCTGGAGAAACGTTATTTAGGCGATTTTGTCCATCCATAGGGGAGACTGTAGAGTTCACGTACTTTGATCTCGGCACCGGATCAGATGTTTCAGAGCATCTAAACTTGTTTCATCGCTGGCATAACCAAGAGCGAGTGAACAAGGGGTGGGGGGAACGCGGCTCCCTGGAGAAACACAGAGCATATGTTACAGAAGTGACGAACGACCCTGCTGTTCTGCCTGTAATAATGAGCTGGAACGGCGAGCCCATGGGGTATGCGGAGATCACATATCTGAAGGTGGGTATCTTGGACCTTCTGGATATAAAAATACGCTAAAATGGTGGGCAAGGAAAATCATGTGGCGCCCTACGTTCCTGGTGGTCCTGGAGAGTGGGACAGGGGCCTCCACGTCCTTGTCGGAGAGGAGAAATTCCGTGGTGCCAAACGAGGTAAGTTATGTATAACTACGTGCAAGCCGGGTCTTACCCCCAAAAAAAACTGTGTAGCCGTTCTGTGGCATGGTGCTCTGATACATTACTGCTTCTTGGTGGATCCCCGCACCGAAAATGTGGTGGGTGAGCCCAAAGCTGATAATTCCTCCATCATCAAATTAGAACTTAACTCGTCCATGCATATCGCAACAGTAAGTGGCAGTATCAATTCTATTGTAATTTTCTACTGAAGTATAAGTCCAGATTTTTGACTTTCCTTATAAACGCTCTGTACTTGCTTGTGCCACCAGAGAGCGCTTCTTCAAGCTGGACTTGCTGTGACAATGATACATGTTGGTATATAACGTAAATTGTATCCACCCGGATCTGGCATGGGATGGTTGATAGAGACCAGGATAACTTATTGCATAACTCGCGATACAATTTCTTTTCTGTGGGGCAATAAAACGTCGCGATCATATCATGTGAGAGAATTCATTACGTGATGACCACGTGATAAGATCCCAAATCGCGCTCCTCTTGTAAGTTCTGATCTTTCAATTCGACCACAACCAATACGGGCATTTCTACTATGTCTGCAACTTGTCCCCATACTCCTGACATATCTGGTTTGAGAGAGCCAAAACTAAGCCAATCTGTCCATAGGGAGGAATGCACGCAATGTTTTGATAATCAGGTAGGTCGATTAAGGAGGCTGATACATAATTCTGGAGTTCACGCCTTAGTAGGATGGTCCTATGGGCATCGATGTTTGTTTGGTGTGCTTCAATGGATCATGCCTTGACTTGTATCGTCATCATACGCGTAACCATGTCTTCCGATCAGGACACTCGTACACCCTGAATGTTAAACGCACCCCAAAGAAGAAGGTTTCGAATCGCGTGAGTGGCAACGCATTCATGTGCAACATACACTAGAACCGTGCTAGGCTGATGGAGAGGAGCCACCGGCTAAAATGACAAAGCTTGCAATTAATGAAGAGCGCGAAGAAGACAAATACGAGCATACCACTGTATTCAAGTGTTGGAAGTGTGATCCGCAAGACGGAAGAGAAGTAGTGCTTGATGATGCACATGCAAGTATACTTACATACTACTTGTTTGATCGGCATCATTGATATTGCTGCTACAGACAAAGCGTCTAACTGATGGCGTCATGCTATCGCTTTCATCGGCACGTCAATCTGAAGTCAAGGCTTGGGAAGAGGAGATCACGGCTTGCGAGCACACACTTTGCTTGGAACAGCTCCAGAGTGGAACAATACCACAAGAAGGTAATAACCACTCTCCTGATCAAGAACGTGTTTTCATTCCAACATTAGGTCTAGCCCATTGCGCCTCTTGCGAGCTTACTTCAAATCTCTGGCTTTGCCTTACTTGTGGTGCTCTTGGATGTGGTCGTGCACAATTTGGTGGCACGGGCGGCAATGGCCATGCACTGGCACATTTTAATACAACCCAACATCCCGTATGCGTAAAACTTGGAACTATTACACCTGAGGGCGGTGCTGGTCGGTCGTTATTTCTCGCCTTTATGATATGTAGCTGACTCGATTTACAAGATGTATACTGCTACGCGTGTAATGATGCCCGTATTGACCCAGAGCTTGTAACCCACCTTAGTACCTTTGGTATCAATGTTGCGGCACAGAAGAAGACCGAGAAGAGTATGACTGAGCTTGTGCGTTATTGGAGAGGTATAATGTTATTGTCTCAAATCTGACCCTCAAATCAGCAAATCGAGCAAAACCTCCTGTTTGACTTCTCCCTCACGGCCGAGGACGGTTCAGCACTCCAACCGATCTTTGGCGCTGGTGCTACGGGTCTCAGCAACCTCGGAAATAGGCATGTTTTCCTTTATTTTTAGCAGCTATTATTTACGACGATTGTTCCCCACAGCTGCTATATGGCCTCCGTTATTCAGACACTGTTCTCATTGCCTCTTTTCCAAATCCGTTATTATGGTAAAGGACCTTCCGGCACAAGTCCCGCCTATGTCTTTCCAGTAGCAGCTGCTCACTGGGAGAATTGCACCCAAGCCCTCCCTGCAGATTGCCTGGAATGTCAGATGTACAAGCTTGCTGATGGTTTGCTCAGCGGACGATACTCTAAGCCTCACTCTGATCATGAACAGGGTACGTTTAAAGACGAGATCAATCATATTGTAGACTATGGTCATAAAATCTGACACACGCCTCTACAGCTCCAAATGACGCTCTTGCACACCCAACACCTGAACATACTCCTTGGCAAGCAGGTCTGAAGCCAGCAGGGTTCAAGGCTCTTGTTGGTAAAGGCCATGCTGAGTTCGCCACCATGCGTCAGCAGGATGCGGAAGAGTTCTTTAGCCACCTGTTGACAGTACTTCGACGATTCAACCACCAAAATACTCGCGGCGTATCAGGTACCAGAGGACTGTCTCACGTATCATTTGCACTAATTTTCCATAGAAGGATCTGAACCAACCGAAACGTTTGCCTTTGGCCTCGAACAGCGTCTCCAGTGCCAGTCCTGCCACAGGGTTAGGTATCGTGTGGACACGATGGATGTCCTTAGCCTTGGTGTACCCGCTCACGAACTCGCTGATGGTGAAGCGGATACGGGAGCGGGGGAACATGAAGCGGCAACTGTCGGTGGACCAAACGAAAGTGATACTGGAAAGAAGCGGTACCGGTCCGTCTCTTTGGAGCAGTGTTTGAACCTATTTCTTGGACCGGGTGGACAGGAGGCTCTGGAGTACCAGTGTGAAGGCGGCTGCGGAAAAGTGAATGCCGTCAGGTATGCACGTGCCGTTCGCTCTACCCCAAAGTTTATCTAATGGTGGACTTAGGCAGATGCAGTTTGCTACTTTCCCTGACGTTCTGGTGCTGCATGCAAAGAAGTTCCAACTTGTGAACTGGGTTCCAACGAAGCTAGGTGAGCTTTTGCAATCTCGGCGTCTGATACCATCTTAACATCCCCGAATCGCAGATATACCTGTGATCCTTCCAGAGAATGATGAACTTCATCTTGATAACTACCTCGGGCATGGACTTCAGTCTGGCGAAGTGGAGTTACCAGATGGTTCTAACACCTCAGGTCCTTCGCAGCCCGAAGTTAACGCCGAAGCACTCTCTCAGCTTGAGGCTATGGGCTTCCAGACCGTCAGTTGTCGGAACGCTTTGATTTCAACTGGCAATGCTGGGGCTGAAGTTGCAATGGAATGGCTAATCATGCATATGGATGACCCAGGTGCGCCGAAATGAACCCACTCGACATTTTAGTTGACGGGATTTCCTAGACATTAACATACCCATCCAAACAGCAGGATCTGGAAATAGTAATATACCAGAACCACCCGCAGAGCAGGTAGCAATGCTTGCTGACATGGGTTTCACAAATGCGCAAGCAAAGAAGGCACTGAGGGAGACAGTGAGATTTTCTGATTCGTCTTGACTCTCATTTCTAACACTGTCGTAGGATGGAAATGTAGAACGCGCCGTCGAATGGCTATTTAACCATCCCGACGACACTGGTGAAGACAACTCGCCCGCTGCCTCATCATCAGAAACCAAAAAAGCGCCACCTGGTTCATCGCGCTTGCCTGCTCGATACAGGCTGAAGGCCTTCATATCACACAAAGGTCCCAGTGTTCATTCTGGTCACTATGTCGCCCACATTCGCATCCCGACAGGCGATGCGATGGATGTAGACGATAACGTCGGTGACTGGGTACTTTTCAACGACGAGAAGGTTGTGCGAGCGGATGAAACGAGCGTCAGGGATCTGAAGAAGCTGGCGTACATGTATATTTTCGAGAGAGAGTGAAAAAAAGTTAAGTTTGCCCAAAAGACCAAAGACTCTTTGTTGTATTCTAGTTTACTGCATTGGAATGTAGAGTTAACATCGATCATGTCAACTACTAGTCCCGCGCGGCGTTCATCTCGACGGATTAAAGCTCATCTAATTGGCTCGGTCGCATTGTTGACAGCACCTACTAACGTGACGCGGTCAAGTCGTAACGCCACGCACTAACGGATCTTGGCAGCGGCGTCGACTTGTTCGGTCACGAAAATCCATCCGAGTTGGTCTGAGACGCCGCTGTCACGACCCGGACCATTCACGTGAGCTCAAATCATTTGGATAAGGACGAGCCTGCAATATTTACTACTACCTCCTACTGAGCACTGCCTGTACGAATTGCTCCCATCTGTGCTGGGCGATCAGGACAAACTCAAGATGATGATGATGATCGCATTTTCTTTCATGTCCGTGCTTCTTTGTCCTTGATCACTTTTCACCAAAGGCATGTTCCTAGATCTCGATTTCAAGTGGATCGGACAATGTCCCAATGACAACACGGTCTGAACTACAACATCCTGCAGCGAGTATGACGAGTGTTCAGTGTGACTCCTCCTGGTCCTGGTCCAACCAACTCCCTTATTACCCATAATGCATCGCACACCGAGCTTGGATAACCTAGTCGATGATATTCTCCTACAAATCTTCCACACCTTGTCAGTACGAGAAATATTGATACTAAGACGGGTACGTCCACCACACCTCCACGCAAACCCATACATACTCCACCTTTCTTAGACCTCCAAGCGTTACTACCTCTTCTCCAAACTTCGCAGCGTCTGGTATGCAGCATTCTGCACTGAAGTATTAGCGCGCCACCTCCCACCCCCCGGTCCTTTACGCTCTCTCCGTGCTCTGTCTTCTGCAGATCTGGAGCATCGTACATTGTTGGCTCTTTTGATAGAGAAACGTTGGCCACGATCCACACCTAGAGTTATTGCTTCGAGCAGAAAACGAGAGACCGTCGACCAGATCTTGCTTATCCCTGGTGGAATGCAGGTGTTGACCGTCCATGGAAACAAAGTGGTTTACTGGCTCGTCTCTGGGCAGCCAGGAGCTGTACAGAAACTTCAAAAGCTTGGGGAGTGGTCGTCGCCGAGTGACGATACTTGTATAGTCGTGAAGGACATGAGCTCGGAGGGCCAGGGAATCGTTGCCGTCGGTTGTAGAGACCAGTGAGTTCCTCTTCCCGACACAAGAGCAAAAAGGGTCGCTGACAATAGACAGACCAAACAAACATGCCACGGTATTCTCTCTCGCCTTGAAGCCTGCCCTCAGGAAGCTATGCGACTACTCTCTCATCCCTGGGACTATCGCAGGGATATCACGACACCTCCTTTTCCTAGATACTACATCAGAGCCGGACGGTGGCGGACTCGAGCTCCTAGATTGGCATGCTCAAACAGAAGGCACTGCCCTGCTCCCACGTATACCCGATCTGGTGAGTGCCAAGTCGTACTCGAAATAATAGACCCGTGTGATTTTGTTGCAGTTTGGTCGATTTCTAGGCTTCGTTCATTTCTCTGACTATATACTTGTAGCATGGGAGACATGCATCAGTGCGTTCCCGGTGCCTGATATACCGGCTCAGGGACGGATGGTAGTCGCGCATAGGAAAGTGTTCATGTTTTCAGAGCCCATCAGTCTACCTGTCGCCTTCACAACGTGTGTCCCTCGAGGATGGCCAGGCACAGCGTACCCACCATCCCAGGAGGTGCCTTCCCTCACGATTGTTACGCGTCCCAAGGGCAAGTTGGACAGGATTGCTCTGTCGATGCTTATTCCAGTAGGCAACGAAGATGGTGCAAAACATCCGACCGGTTTCCCGTATAAGCTTCTGCGATTATCTCCATTTGTACTTGGAGATATAGACAGGGGTTTAAGGGGGCAGGAATGTACGCAGATATGTGTGGGGTCGTCTGGGCGGGGACTGTGTGTGTTTGGGCGGGAGGTTCGACTGTGCGGCCCGAGTCTGTTGTACATTCCCCCGTGTGAGATGCAGTTCGGCCCTGCGTTTGAGAGGGGGAAGGCTATATATGAGATTGAAGCAGGGGGGAGAGTAGATTTTGACGAGGGAATGGGACGGTTAGTAGTTGCGAAGAAAAGTGGGGGGTTTGATGTGGTACAGGTGTAGCCAATCACGCGACCTGCAGGATCCGTAGTCATTTCATCGCCATCAATGAGTTAAATCAGGCAAGGAGGTCAGGGGATGATAATTAATGAGTTATGAATTCACAGCCCGGATGCAAAGTTCTAGTATTCTCATAGATCTAGATAGTTATTGTCAAAAGAATGGGATGAGTGACAAGGGTGGTACAAAGAACGCATGAGACAAGACCGGCTCATAGGTCCAAAAATTACTTTTATGACTTCTATCTAAATTCTACCAAGTACCCTACGCCCATCGTGCAGGTAATCTCGCCTAGTATTCATTAGTGGCGGCATTCGCCGATGAGGCCCTCGAAGGTCTTCGAAGTTCTCGTATATGTAAACCAGTACAGAGATGCTCTCAGGGACAGACAAGAAGGAAATCCAAGTTACATATCTCACAGGGCTGTTGCAAAACATGTGGGAGTCGATACAGAGCCTTATCGTCAATAGTACTAACCACATGCTACGAGCAAAGTTACGTGTCCTGTGCCACAAAAATAAGATTAAGTTGTGTTTGTTGGAACATACCGAAAGAAATGAACTATACTATTGTTTTCTCATCATTAAGGCCAGCCGCAATGGCGTTCGGCGCCCTTAACCCCGCGTCGAACCGTGGGAGGTGTATTGAGGGTATCCATTGAGTAAGGCGATGACGCTTCTGAGAACGCAAAACGTAAAAGTCAAAGAATACTTACTTTGTCAATCGTCCTCGTAGAACGATTCAGATGATTGAAGGTCATACGGAACACTCCGATATGTACTTGTGACGTGGAGGTTAACGTTCATCGACAAAGTCTACTACTATGGCCCTTGCACCAAGAACGTCCTAGTTCAGGGTGGCAGTCTGCACATTTGCATTAGCAACGGCGACTACAAATCAGGGACTCGGAAACCCTGTCTATTGCCCAATACTACTACTACTACGACTGTATAGAGGGTCAACGTTGCAAGATCGGCGGAAGTTGATCTCACTGTACCGGATCGGGTATTAGAAATCACTATCAAGTCAGTACGATAAAGACTGGGTGTACGATTCAGTCGGAAGAGCCTATCGCGTAATAGACTGCGGCATGCTACTTACAGTTGCCGTTCCTTTCTTAATTAAGTTTGCACCCGGCACCACTTACCCAACAGTAGGTCCAAGTTGACCGCACAGAAGTCCAGGGCCGTCCACCACTATTCAGGGTTGTCCACCGCTGTCCCTTGAAACACCCCCTACTAGCCATTGAGACCGTCACACACCAATATCAGTCGCCCAACAAACCCCAATATCCATTAAATTATGATGACTAGACGAACGACCTCCCGGGTTAAGTATAAACCTCGCTACCCGTATTAAAAAATCCAATCTTCACCTGAAGCGCTGGGCCAGGTGTACCAAACCAAAACCAACCAAAAAAGAAAAGAAAAAAGAAACCACGGGGAATGAAACAGATGCCCTGGTATGAATATAGGTATGCGATGTGTCTATATGCGATGCAATAACGTGATGAGAATGGACGATGAGGGTGTGCCGCTTTATGTTTGTAATGCAAGATCTAGTACGATAGTTCCCAGCAGAGGAAAATATAAAAGGAAGGAAAGTCTAGGCTGGCCACTTAGGCCGAGAATTTTGGTTTCTGATTGGATCCAATGATGAGATGAAATGGGGTAGAACATGTTGGAGACGGGTACTTACAGATTTCCGCATCATCAAGGGCGGAGATGAATTGGGCGAATTTGCGTTATGATGAGGCTAGAATCAGAAAAAATGGTGCCAGTCAGCATAAATCCTCAAATTAGTTAGTCTGGCATCAACATACTGGGTTCATGTAAGCGGGGATGGGAGGAGGCGTCTGCGAGTGTGATGCGGCAGTCTTGGACAGGACATTTTTCAGCTATGACAGAAGGAAAAACGCGTTCAATGTCGAGTGGCGGGTAGCGAGAAGCGAAGAAAGTACCTTGGCTTCGCTCTCGGCCGCCCGTTGCGCGTACATGTTTGGATGTAGTGACACGCTGTCCATGCTTTTGGCTTGAGGTAATGAAGAGAGACCGCATGACAAGCTTGGAAGAGCGACGAGCTTTTCGGCACGGGAATTAGAATTAGGTTGTTTTGTCGTCATTGTGAAAGACGGAAGGGTAGTCTAGGTGAAGTCTGAAGTGTGTAGGATAGGTCGTAGCCTGTACAAGAGTCTGAATGACCTTGGAATCGGAGGATGAGGAGAATATAATGATTGAAAGGTTGAACTTATATAAAGTAACGCGTCAAGAGCCGGATTCATTTCCCGCGGGATGCCGCAAGTCACACAAACCTTGATCAGGGAAGGTCATCGAGGTTACTCTCATAAATTGTTCTCATAGGGATGTGCAGGTACTAGATCTGCTTACGGTGCAGACGACCCTTATTCTCGGTCCTATTTCGTGCGCGGACATGGAAGAAACTCGACTGGTACCATAAACATCCAATTACGAACGATAAGCTCACTCTCACCATAAGATTTACTACCATTTTAGCAATACTTCGAATGCCTGCAGGCGCATCTTACCCATGTCTCCCGTCAAAAGCTTCGCTTAAATTTTGGGGGTCCTTTCTTAGTTATCTATGTCAGTACATAGCCATCCAATGCTCCTATACTCGCCATTCAATATTCACCGTAATGATATCTCTCTTTCCATAGATTCATCTCAATCCACGCGCGGTCTCCTAGGAAATACACAGATTACCTTCATCCAACGCATGTCTTTCATTTTCTCACCAAACTTCCCTCAATGAAAATGCTCTGAACAAGATCTAAACTCAATGCATATGACGACGGTCCGTAAACATTAACCCGAAGTGCTTCCACTAATTGATCCAAGTTACAATAATAACTTTTTCAATGTGAAAAAAGACAACGAATCAGTGCATCTCACTTATCGTATAGCACGCTTTCGCCACTATGCGGCTGGACGAACTAGTACTATTCGCTGTCCCACATCTGCATATGGCATCGGCCAAGTCCGTCTTGGATTTCTTCTCTGGGCCTTGTCCAAGCGCTCCGTTCTTTCCCACCGCGGTGCACCCTCATTATCACAACAATACAACGGACCCGGCCGCTCGGCGCAACAGTGAGTACGACATCTCATCAATACATATCGTCATACTTCTCGTCCATGGTACAAGCATCATGGTCCTCCTCGATCGTTCCTCTATTCTTAATGAACAGAAGCAAGACGCTTACCGACCTACTCACGATCAGGCGAAATCTTTGGGCCCCCTCACTGATTGCCGCGATGTATCATGTCGCTTCACTCTTGTCAGCCTATCACACGATTCCGACGGTGCTGCGAGGTCCAAGGGAATATACGGATGTCTCCCAGGTGACAAGATGCGAGATCAACGCAAAAAGTCGCGTCACGGTTCCGGACGTGGGTGTGAGATTTAATGTGCGCGATGGTTTGCAGAGGTGCTTTGTAGACGGGTGCACTTTGTCGCCTTTCTCCTCCGCAGGGATGGTAAACTCGTGTTTTGCTTTACGGCATCCAACAACATCCCATGCACGTGAATTGATTTCATCGATCCATGTATCAAATACCGTATTTCCACCGAGCGTTGACGAAGCACGCCACGCCGCTCTCGCAACGTATGTCCCTCATTATGAACAACTTCTTTCCAGTAATTAAGATCGTGATGTTCATTTCACTCCCTCCTGAATAGAACTTCTCGCACTGGCAGTGTGAGATACAAAATCCTCGTATCTCAGCCGCGCATCAAATAGAACGCTTCACGGAGTCGGAACGCTCAGGCGGTGGCCTGATATTCGAAACGTTCACCTCTAACGCATGTACGCGTGATATCAGCTATCGGTAGGGCATCCTCTATATTCACTTCTCCTCGGAGTACACCCACCCCCCATCACCACACTCCGTTGATGACGCTCATGAACGTAATACACAGCTATACATCAATTCAAACTATCCCAATTTAGTCGACGGCCTGTACACCATCGTATGCGGGCAGGCGATTGCAAGCAGCTGGCCAGTCAATAGTGCCTTGTACCAGCTCCGTGAGAACTGTGATCACATCGTCGATGGGGCCGATGAGCTGGTCTGTCGTATCGCGTTCACTGCATGTAAAAGTTAAAGTTAGTCAAACGCATCGCCAGAAAGAAGCGGACCGTCCGCCGCGGGCGCCACAGACGTACCGGAGTGTCATCGTCCGGTTCTGGACAGCTGTTTGTGGTCAAATTAGAGTTTGCAGGGTCGGCGAAGCTCGAGAAAGAATGCTCACAGGCAAAGTCTAGTGTGACACCAAATGGTGTCCCCAATTCATCGTTGCGGGCGTAGCGTTTGCCAATGGAGGTATTGGAATCATCTACACGGGAGAAGATACCAGCTTTCCGTAATTTGGTGGCTGGGGTACGCAATCAGTATCCAGGGTGCTTGTGCAAAAAATAATTTGACGCACAAACTTCCTGGACCAGGGGATTGAATTCCTCCTTGGCACTGAGAGGGACGATGAGAACTTTCGTGGGAGCGACTACGGGAGGTAGCGACAGGACCTTCGGACATCCTGAAGTAAGCGCCAGGTTGCCTGATGGAATGATTGACTAATTTACTTACCCCACGTTCGATATCCTGTTCTCTGCACCAGAAACTATGTTCAAGCAAAGTATAAAGGATGCGACCGAAGCCGAATGACGGCTCTATGACATTTGGTGTGAATTCGCGAACTGTGATAGATTGCAAAAGGTTAAATCGGGCAAACCCATGACACAAAAGGTAAGCGCACTCGATTGCTTAAATGTCTTGCGTTCGATTGTCAACAGATCGGGGGTGATGGTAAACTGCTTCCCTTCGGCAGAAACTGTCGCTTGGCTGTACAAAGAGCCTTGGTGAATATACAATGGCGAGGGATACAAGGAGACACAGACCCTTGAGCAAGTTCACCCTTTAGCCTGGTGAGCTGGGATTCATTCATTTCATTGACGGCCTTTTGCAGGACGCCAGCATCGCGCCCATAAGTCTTGCCAACGACCTTTTTGTTGAACTCAGGTACCTCTTTTTCGGTTATAATCGGCTCCTTCAGCGCTTGTCTGACAACAAGCGGCTGACCAGTCCTCGCTGAGTGCACCGATAGATCATACGCAGCTCGATCAGCACAACCAACGCATTCGGTCCAACCTGTCGCGTTCTCTATCTCCGCATCCCAACAATCTGCAGCATAATGTGCCATCTCATTTGCCATGTGTTGTCGGAACCGCAGACGTTTTGGGTTGATACCGATCTTAATAAGGAAAAGATGGATGCGGACAAGGAAGTAGCCAAGGGTCTCGTTTGCCACGATGCTCTTGTCTACAGCTTCGCCGATAGTCATCTGGGTAACTTGAGTGCTGCCACTAACTTGCACGTGTCGATCGAGGAGGCTGAGCACGGTATCACGGACTTCGCGGAACTTTTCGTGGCTCTTATCCTCGGGATCGACAAAGTGCTCGATCTCACCCATGGTGAACTCTCGAACCCGAAGCAAGCCAGCGCGAGGAGAGATTTCGTTTCGGAACGAACGACCGATCTGAGCGGATGCGAAAGGTACACGGCCATTGTTAAATTCAAGAAGGCGGGAGAAGTTGAGGAAGTGGCCTTGAGCGGTTTCTGGCCGGAGGTAACTTGGAAAACGTGTTCAGTATCCCTGATGAGTGGATAGAAGGTGGACTTACCCAGGATGTTGACCTGTGGGACCGATACTGCTGGCAAACATCAGATTAAATTGCTGAGGTTCGCCAACCTCGTTGTCAGTATCAGGGTTGCGGATGTCATATTTTCGGCACAGCTCGCCGATCTCTGGACCGGAATAGTTATCTAGCTGTATTAAAATTATGAAGAAGTATCAGACAAGACATTAATGACGCGCCTGAGCAAGGATACTCTCAAACTCTTTCACAAGCTCATCTGAAAGCTGGACGACAACTGTTTTCGCTTTTTTCTTTCTCTTTTTGTCCTTTTCGTCATCCTTTGGTTGGGCAGCCAACCCGCGAGCTTCCCGATCACCGGCAAGACGCGCTTCTAGGACGTTTTTGACGAGATGATCTGCACGGAGGACATCACCAGTCTTGGTATCCTTGACCATCCAATCTGCAAACCTAGCGACGTGGCCAGACGTTTCAAAGACGGGAGCAGGAGTCATGATGGTAGTGTCGAGTTCTAGCATGTGATCCTCAATGATGAAATGCTTTCTCCATTCCGCCATGATATTGGCTTGTAACGACGAGCCTGGTGGACCATAGTCATAGAGGCCAGCAACACCTGTGAATGCGGGTCTATATCACTGTTGTAGATCACGATAATAACGCGTCGCTTACCGCCATAAATTTCAAAAGCTGGTGCATAGAAAAATCTACGATTCAGTAGAGCATCGAGACGAGATTTGTCGAACGGATGGACCGATTTGTTGACGACCGACATATCGGAATGACTGTAACGTCTCGTTGATAAGGACAGATGAAGGTTTCGAGGAGTTTGAAGATATGTGCAAAGTGTCGTGGAGAAACCAATTGATCTGACTCGCATACCTGTCACGTTGATCGCCGAGTCAGATAATCTGCCAGATCAGTCTCCACCAATCACCTGCGTCCAAGCTATACTGAGCAAGTCACTGGTCCAATGAAATATTTAACGTTACGTATTGGGCTGACTCATAGCCTTGGGTTGCCAATGGCTCTCTTTGTCGACGCGGTAATGGTCATCTCGTTCACCAACAGGGCAACATCATGTTTATGCACCCTCTGGCTTGCCAATTAATTAATATACCTCCCCAAAAGGTCTGGGTTGCCGTCCTGCAGGCGCCAAGAACTGGTTGCTGGCAGCATTTTCCCAGCTGCATGCACTTCCAACGTGTTAACTCGGTCTTTAGCAGCAGCTTAATGGCACTATCGACTTTACAGTACCCATCCATTACCATCTGGTACTAGTGAATGTCGACTTGAATGTCAAGCTCCCAACGTACGGTAAGTGAATGTTCCTAAAAAGGCTCTATTGGCGCAATCAACACCACCAGTGAGGACTCTCGTCGGTTCTCCCATGGTCCTCCTCACTTTTGCCTTACTCGTCCCACCACTGGTGCACTGATATATTCTCATGTCCTTCAATTTACAGCGTGCTCTAATAAACAATCTAAATTCTCCGGACTCACTAGGATCGTCTGCCTGGTCCTCGTTTGGAAATGCGTTGTTGGCCACGGCGCTCTTCAGATGTTGGCACCTCCTAATCTTCTTTGGTGCTTGGTCGACTGCTATATGTGTGATCAGCCACAACATCGATAGTTTAGTGATGCAGCCAACTCTTATCACCGTGTATGTCTCATTTCTCATGAGAAGTCGGGGTTATCTACAGCTCTTGTCTAGATTTGGTACTGTCCTCGGTTTTGTCATTTCCTACAGGACTACTTCCAGTTTCGAACGTTACAACGAGGGACGAAGGCTTTGGTCCCAGATTGTGCTCGGAAGCCGTACCTTTGCTCGCACCGTGTGGCTACACATACCAGGTACGCATTAGCCTCGTGGTTACCTTCGATGATGGTTGATCTCCCGCTTATAGATAACGCGTATCCGAGTGCTCAGCCACTCACAGTCCAGCAGGAGGAGGAATACAAGGCGAAAACCCTGATTGAGAAGAAATCCGCCGTAAACTTGCTCGAAGCATTCGCCGTCGCCGTTAAACATTATTTGCGTGGCGAAGATGGCATCTACTACGAGGATCTGTATTACTTGGTTAGATTCCTTCCTACCCATAAATCGCCGACAATCCCTTCCGCCGTCGATCTCAATAGGATAACGAGTGATGATGTTCCTGCATCACCACGTTCAGGGCAGTTCCTTGGATCAGGGCTCGCACCGGCTCCGGGTCAACTTCCGCTTCCAACTACCGCACCTACACCATCCATCCGGGTCGAGAGTTTTGCGACAGAAAAGACGTTTCCCATCGACGGGCGTCCCCAGAAGAGTGTCAACTTGTCTATGGGCCCCGATGACATCAGGCTAGCCCCTGCCATGAATCCACCCGAGTACTCGTTGCTCGATCTATTCCCATTCTCCATACTGGTCTGGATGCTGACTAAGGACGGGGTGAATAAGAATGGGGAAGCTGTTAAAGGAAGGAAGGCGGCGAGAAGGAGAGCTACGATGCGTAATCACCGAGGTCGATATTCGTACAACATTCCCCTGGAAATCTCGTTGTATTTGGTTGGCGTTTTTCCATAAAGATCTGTGTTTCAAATCTGAATTTAGTACCTTAGAGTTCTTACGTGGCTACCCTGCAATCTCGCAAGGTCGTTGATGTACCAACTACCAGTCCGTTCATCGCTATCCCCAGTTTCTACGGACTTCTTACTATTGAACCCGCAGCTGTTCTAATGGCTACGATCACCCAACTCGTGGATGCTTTGACTGGACTAGAAAGGATCCTCACTACCCCAATTCCATTTTCGTACGTCCTGACATCATCGCTCTCGCGGGGAACTCATTTTAGCATAGATATTCCATTCATTTGTGGACGGTAACTATTATATATTGTTTGGCTTTGGTACGGAGGATCTGTCCACTCCCATGGAGCGGTCACTGACGACCTCTAAAAATGCAGCCGTTCCAGATCTGGTCAACATTGAAATGGGTCACGATCCCCGCCACCGTCGTCGCGGTAAGTCCTGATAGGGATCATTCCATCACATCACACATGCCCGGAGTCGCATCTCCCTATCATTCAATGCTTATCTTCTAAAATAGAGTTTTATCTTCTTTGGCTTCCTCGTCGCTGGAGAGGAGATCGAAAGTGCGTGATGTAATTTCATTGCATTATCCACTCTCAGCGTGCCTTCCCAGATCCCTTTGGTAAGTCCTGTTCCATGATAACGGGGATGTCCGGCATACTGAATAACAACGCTCCTGACCCACCCAGGTTATGACAAAAATGATCTGGTACGTGCTGTCCGGTCAATCGCTGCCTCGGACATGCTGGAGTAATTTGATATTGACAAACTTTAAAATTTCAGAACATGGATCACTTCGTGCACGACATAATACGTAAGATGCTTGCAGTCGTGCAGGACCGCCATTGACACCCCCATGTAGGCAAGGAGCTTCGCGCTATCGTGGCGATACATACGCCCGACCCTAGTGTGTGGGCGTTCTCCGAGGAGAATGTCCTTTTTTTTGCGAGCTCGGACGCAGAAGAACGCGTGCCACCCTCTGAGTGGGTGCAACGGGGTATACCAAAGATGCGAGATGCGCTTAGACGGCAGTGATCCGGACATCTCGGAGCTTGTGTAAGGGGGGTGCATGCTGGACTCCAATACTTTGGGTATTGTGCCATTCTCTTTGCTGTGCTCAATGTTGTCAGGCTGTTCATAGATATTTATTAAACATTCCACATGGCATAGTTCCATTTCAGGCCTTATCACATATGTTACTCCTGCTACTTCACGTCTGCTACTGTGCTTAATGTTATTCATTTTCTCCGGTCTAGCGCCAGCGCCACCACGCTGGGTTGAGGCTTTTGTGCCATGTCGTGCGAACGAGAAGTTTTGCAGAGGTTTGAAGTGCTGTGATATAGTTCAAGCTATCCGTAATTCACAAATGCGCTATCTAGCTTGATAGAATATTCCTTGCAGGAAGGACCTCATTAGTAATGCACTGAGCGCTCCGTCGATGCAGTGTCTCAAGATGGTGTAGTCACGGTTATGAATACAATTGATGTGATTCCTCCATTTATATAGATGGAACTATGTCTTATACCCAACTCGATCGCCGCCGCCGAGTCCAATCGCCTATCTTCAAGATAGTTATATATTGAGTTCAGGAACTTCAAGTTGCAAGATAACGTCTGTCAGGCCAGGCTTTGTGAATTGCATATTAGAAGTGCACGGGGGAAGAATGAGATGTTTGTATTACATGCGAGAAATCTAGTGTATGCGTCTGGGTGCTTCGAGATTCTGTTTCGTGATTGATTCAGGGCTTTGGAGAGAGGTTGCCGCGTTAACTCTATGATAGAGTCCCTAGATATCCCCAGGCCATCAATAAGGCCATTGCTGGTTGGTGGATCACAGCAGCATGACGCAGTGGAAGCGTGCAGGGCTCATAACCCTGAGGTCACTGGATCGAAACCAGTTGCTGCTATGTATCCTTTTGTGTTTTTTGTTATATTTCAATTCAGAAGTACCATATCATATTCATATCGGGCATCGACGCACCCTATAATACTGGAGTCTAGACAAACCAAATTGCCATCACAATTGCGTACTCCCTCGAATTGCTCATCGACAACACTATCCCCTGGGACAACCCATAAGGCACCGTATCTTAACAGTTTTAGTTGTTTATTGCGGTATCTCTCGATTCGGAAGCGAAGAGCGTTGTTGTGGTTTATTAGCATTCAAAGCTGCTGATAAATAAGACACAACTCGATGCGTTCCCATAATTTAGTTCGGGAGTAGTAAACTCAGACATTGTATGTTCACCGAACCCTTATTTTACATGGTTTCACTGTCTCGCACGTCCTCTGCCGCATGGTGCAATCATATAGCCTGGGCTTTGAATGATGTGTCATACAAACTTAGGTCATTACGCAACAAAGTTCCGCGGTCGCTATTTTGGTGCGGGCCGAACTCAAGACTGCCGATTTGAGCCTGATATGCCTTGTTAGCAGATCAACCCCATGATATAATTTAGATAGACTCAAGCTTGGAGAGAGATGACTGATTAAGTTGCTTCAGTACTTTGTAGGGTCTGTTGTTGTCGTAGGCCATGTTGCGCAGTACTAAGCGCTCAATGGAACCTTTGGGGACAAAATTTGGGCGGACGTTGAAATTTCGTGGCACATATGCGAGAGGATCGAATGACTGCCAATTGCGCCAATCTGTGAATATCGTGTTCCCTTGTTTCTTTTCTGTTCTGTCATGAGCTTGTATTAGTTCTTGTAAATTCTATTATGTCTTGTACCTCAGATTCCAGCTCTCCATCACCAGCAATGTCACAGCTTCAACTAGATTCTCCGAATTCCGTGAGTTAATCATCTTTCCTTGTTATGTCGTTTCCACGAGGAAAAACTTGCTCACAGCATGCCACCAGAATGCTCGCTCAAACCTGAGTCTACTTTCTCTCTCTGTTGTTGCCGCGAGTGCTTCGCCAATATCCATTCCCCAGTCTACGGACATAGTCGTCCAACCATTACATGGTATGATGAATGTGGGATGTTATGGTGCAAAGTACTTACTAATCATTCCAGTATCTGGGACCAACTTTGGTCCCAAGCATCGTCGCTTGTCATCAACTGGCAAGGCCAGAAGGAGACTGAGTGATGCGCGAGATGCAGCTACCCGACCTTCGTAAGTTCTCCATTTAGCTTCCCCATATCCTATAATTCTTCTCCCCACCTTATGTGTTATCACTCCTTTAATCTGAATCTCATTACAAATTTGGTATCTAATAGGCCAGCGTCCCTGCAAAGTACAGCTTTATCCTCACTTGCTACCCTGTCTCTATCGTCTTCGCCTCCGAATAGTAATATCCATCACGGCACTTCCCTGAACGTGGTATCCCGAAGTGTCCTTGAAACACAAGGACCTGACTCCGTTAATGTGGTGCAGGCGGCCGATGCTGCACTACAAGGCGGGAGCTTCGACGACGGTGAATTGTCGGCATCGCTTCCCACTCACAGCAGTCCGGCCACGAACACGAGGAGCGGAAAGAAACGCGGAACGATATTTACGTGCGAGAGCTGCTCGAAGGTGATTTTCTTCGTGCCTTGAACTGTTTGAGTAGAAAGTGACCATGAGCCTTCAGGTCTACCGTCATCCCTCATGTCTCATCAAACATCGCTGGGAGCATACCCCCCAGTGGCGTGAAGCCTCTAAGTTTGTACTTAGCAAACATCAACAAGTCCAATTGTTGGAGGTCATTACCCTGGCTTGATAGTTGACAATGTGTTAATCAAAATTTTCTAGGCTGCCGCCATATTGTCACATCTTTCACCCTCGTCTACAAACGGGACATCACTTCCCGAAGATCGCTCCCTTTGGCCTACCTTTCTCTCTGGCGGCATAGTCCCGCCTCCCGCTCCCGGGAGCGCACACGAAGTATCTGGCACTTCGTCTCCTTCGAAACCGATATCCAGCTCTGTTCCGGCAACCTCCGTCCTCACCAGCTCGGGTAGTGCAGGATCAACCGGGCCGCGCCTTCATGACTACTCTATCCCCCAAGCCACCAGTCCAGGTGGCATAACCCAGCTGCGTCCAGGCCTCCTGGGCGTACCTACCACCCCGAACTCGCGCGCACCAAGCTCCCCAGTGCCGGTCCCTGCTGCTCCTACAGATGCTGACGCAAGGAACCTCTTAGCTCTCGGCTCCGTTAGCGTGCACTCAGAGTCTTGGGGCTCGCCGACCTCATCCTCGTTTTACGGCGTTTCATCGTTCCCGTCCGCCTCTGCGTCCTTCTCGCGTTCGGGATGGTCCCACCCACGCTCGTCTGTGCGTTCGATGTCTGCCTCTTCTCATTCGAGCGATGATGGCGAGCTCGTCGAAGTTGATGATATCACGTCTGCTAATATGCACATTCATGGGCGAGTGAGCGGCACGCGGTTCAGGTGGAAATCCGAGGAAGAGGATGGCGTGTTGTCGTTCAGCGTGCCTGAGGAGATTGAAGAGGAGGGCATTAGCCCAGGCATGGTGAAGAAGAAGTCTGAAGAACAATGGGACGGTATGGAAATGGACATGGTCATGGATTGAATCCCTCCTGGTAGGGCTCGCAGGAATGCAAGCCATGGATCGACCACGCGCGTCAAGAAACGCAAAGCAATAAACAGAAACGAATCTTCACCTCGTTTCTCACGACAACAAATGTCGACTCATCGTGTACTTATTGAACCCACCGCATACCTCACGCTCACCTTTCTGGCATTGGGCTGTTTCGTTCTTTCTGTTGCCTGTTGCCTGCTGTGTTGTTGTTGTTCTTATTGTTGTCATTGTTGTCACCTTATATTTCCGAGATTGCGCCATTGGATCTTTTCGTTTTTGTTGTGTGACTTTAGTGGGCCATCTCTTCGGATTTTTTATTTTTTGTGTATGTATGATTATTATTGGATGTAAGACAATGTGGAATGGATCATAGAGTATCATTATCCTTGTGTATACATGATCCTGCGAGTTTCCTTCGTCCTCGGGGAGAAGCCCGAGTGAGCGAAGGATCAGGATTCATGTACACCGGCAATTCCGTGGAATCCGTTTGATTGCATATCGTGTTGCCACTGAGGATGCGAGCAAAGCTCGCACACAGCATGAGCAAATTTGAGCTAGCGCAGTGGCTTGACTCGTAAGTATTATATCATACTGCATACATCTGGTGTGATGTTAACGATGCACGGGGTGACGGCGAACAAAACGACAAGGCCGTAACCTGGTATTGCAGAAAGGACATTCTCCATCCAAAAGGACAATAAAGATCATCACCAAAGACGCATGAAGAATAAATCCCCTTGATCGACAAGCAAGGACCGCCTAGCAGGACAACCCACACGACAAGCTCTGGGCTAAATCACAGCAAAAAACGCAAATATTAAGCCAAGTCCATTCCAGGGTAATAGATACGACAATCAGGCGTATATGAACCGATAGCTTACGACCGTAAATAACCATTTTCGTCTCATTCAGTAGTTTGGGGAATCCATCATTTCTGCTTTCCAGAAGCAGTCTTGGTCGCAGCGCGCTCCGCGACGTGGAGGGAGGTAGCGATATCCTTCCCTAGCCTCAAGACGACCAAGCTAGGGACGACGATCCATATTCTACACCGAAAATAACGATTATGATGTGTTAAACCAATGAAAAACGATTAGACGTACCCGTTGGGTATGATCCAGTATACGATCAGATCGGACATGGTGTTGTGTCCGATGGCACAGAAACCGCAATAGTACTCCTGTGCCCAGTATAAAACCGTTTTAGACAACGTCATGGTCACTGCCGCAAACCCAATGAGGGGTGCAGGAGACCAGCTCGAGACGTGTGCCAAGTACACGTATGCGAGACTCATGAGCGTCTCCACGATATTGAGTAAAGCTGAAAGGGGAGGTTGGTCAATCAAAGTAATCGAGTACGAGAGGCACAAACATTGTGCATTTGTGAATCCATTATTCTCCTCTAGGGCTTTGATACCATAAACCTAGTGAAGACCACTAATTACAAGATGTGGTTTGTCGGGGAAATGTACTCACAAGATCAATATTCTGGTATATTTCGTATGGTTTCCAGATCCAGTGGAGGTCTCCCCCGAGCATGGATCGTGGACTTGCATAATCCTATTAATTCGACGACGCGAGGTGAAGGTAAGGATACGTACCGCATAAAACAGTATGTCGCATCCCAGAAGATGACAGGTGCAGAGAGAACGAACCAAAGGGTAATCCAAGTATGCGTTTTTACTGCCATCCTTGCGGAATCTGGGTGTACGTGGTGGTATATGAGAAGTCTGAACTTGCAAGTTGCGGCCACGTCTACTGCGACCCGTCGTTATATAGTACTAACCGTGCGAACTTTCCTTTGTGGATGTTTGTGCAGGGCCCGCCGGGAGCTCTCCGTTGGACTTTTGACGATGACCATGCACATGGACAGGCAAAGGCTTCACTTTACGCGGTGCTCTGGCAGGTAGATGTTCGTAATCAACCTCCACTTCTGTCTCCGTTTGTTCCTCTCCATCTGATATTCGTGTTCGTTTACGACGCAGATGACGGTCGTCGCTTATACTTTCCATTCGAGAGATATGTGCTGCTGAGAATACGGGTGTGATCATTAAGAATACGCAGAATGGTGAGAATGGCTGCAGGGGATGGAATTTGAAGGAGTATGAAAGGGAAGACGAATGTCAGTCTTTTGGACTTTCTCGGCAACGCACCTTCGAAACGTGTTAGTGATCGCCACTCGGTTGTGGGCTGCTTTGTCCATGAGGCGCTCATCCGATGGAGACCGGTGCATGTTTCCAAGGAATTACAACATTTTCTACGAGAATGGGTTGTGTAGGTTTCTCTCTTGTATCTGTTGCTTGCGATGACTTTTGATTTTTATCGCTTTGGTAGTTGTGGGGTGATTTCTTCCTCATTGAAGCCCAAGAAATTATCGTACAACTAGGCAGGCACTGAGCACGTTGTCAGCGAGATAGTAGAGCGTCTGCCACACACATCAGGGATCAGGGTTCATTTCAGTGCTGCCATGACTTGCGGTCTTACCAGAATCATATCAATGCAGCTGCCAGCAGGCTTCCCGCCGGAGATTTTTGGTCTGCAGCATTGTGTTCTCGCGACTACTTGCACTCATAGAGCAGGTCGGACACAGGCCTCAGTTTTGCCTCCAACTAACGATTGCATTCTGTCGAATAATTTATAGGAGAACTCGTGTTCCATATCGATTCACATCATCGAAGCTATCGCAACACCGGCTCACAAGTTCAAGACCTTCTCGTTACCATCTCATCCTCAAATATTGATGGTGTCAAGGTGTTACGTGGTCAGATCGCTGCCCGCGTAACCGTTAAACCAAAGGGTGAAATACTGAAAGATTAGCTTTCAGCATCGGTGGCAGTGTATCCATTATGCTCAATTCATGACCACTAGTGTACCCTAGGGCACAGGAACTTTGCGTAGTGGCTTCGTATGGGCTAGAGTTGTACACAGCAGCCTCATGGATTTCTCATGTCAATTTAGTCAAGTACCTCGACTGCCTTCCTACCCTCCTTCGTTCGCTCTCTCTTTTCTGATCTATCCTCTAGTCCTCCCTAACCAGATCTTATACGCAAAAAGACGATCACTTATCCCCTGACCGATCGAAATGCCCTCTCCGTTTCACTGTCTTGAGCGTTTAGGAAAGGTCATTGCACTTCGTCTGAAGCGCCGTATAAACCAAGAACACACACAAGACAACTCGACAACTGCCGACCATGGGGGCGATAGCTCTATCCCCACAGACATCTCTAACCCCGTTCCTGCGTCAATGTTCCCTTCGAATGCTTTGCCAGTGTATCCTGTTTTTGCAAGTAGTAAATCAGATGTCGAAGAATCATGTACCGGCTTTCCTTCCTCAGTGTACCCTTTCCGTGCATCCCCTGCCCGTGAAGCTTGCGACATCGCTCAGGTAGGGTTGCCCTTGCTACTGGCTGTTACGGCTGTAATTCCACTCGCTGGTACTCCGATCAACGCGGTTATTAGTGGATTGCTAGGAATCCTTCAAGTTATAACTGTGAGTGCCATTGAATGATAAGGATGTTTCTGGATTTCAAAGGCTATCACAGAGATGCGATCAGAACAAGGCGGCCTTGGATGGCCTGACATTGCGACTCGATCGACTGTGCCGGCATTTGTGCAATGCCCCACCTACCTCGGATCCTATCGAACATTCCCGGAGAGACATCTTAGCTAGGTGACCTCTAGTGAATGTGGGCTTGAATTTACTCAATACTGAGCCGCACTTAGAAAGCTGCAAGATACCTCAGCAAACCTGAGAAAGTTGCACAAACGTCGTTTCCTATACACATCCGTTACGCAGGCCATCACCGGATGCTCAGCTGACATCGACCATTATCAGATGGAGTATTTGGTTGCGTTATATCTCTCAGATATTGCTTGTATTTACTCACTACTCTATGATTAGTTGTCGTCCCAAATGCAGAGTCAATATGAAACACACGAACTGTCCATAATGTTACAGAGGCGACAGGAGGGTTCTCACCATATCCAAGAATTCTTTCCGGGATCATCTGCATCGCATTTAGCCGCAACCGTCTTACTTGGCTGCGTGACACTGGTAGATGCAACAGGCCACCACCATCAAATATCACTGAGCTTGTGCGCCTCATATCAGGTCTGTTGCTGGCTTCAAAATCCTTCTTGTAGATGTTTACTCGTAAAATTGTCTTTAGCAATTCAATAACATGCTCCGAGTTCTGTTTGAAACCAATACGACTGAAGCTAAAATTCAAAGACGGTATATCAAGAAAGGAAAGTATGATCTGTGCATTGACAAGGACACGCAAGTAATGCCGCTTACAAGCCACAAATGGTCAAGAATTGCACCGGGCACAAAGATCGTGAAGAGGGTTACCATTCAACATGCGACGGATTCAGCCTCTGATATTAACTACCCGTGTCATTTTTGCGGCGCTGTAAATCGCCTTGGTGTTAAGTCTGTGAAATATGACACTCAAAAGCAGATTGTGTGTGCAACTGACTGGTGAGTACGTTTGTGTTCTAGGTCCTAGTGGTGCCTGACGACCAAAAGTCGGGAATGCAAACGACGCTTTCAGATCACCCGTCGCCTGGACAATCCTTTGGCCCAGAAGCGGAGAACACAAACATCTAACAGTGACTCCAGCCACATTGCTGACACAGAAACGCGTCTTATTCGCAATTTTCACGTATAACAAATTGTATGTCATCATGGAATCTCAATGGCAGTCTTGAGCTGAAATCTTGACGTGGCTCCCGCTCTCAGTCTGTAGGTGATATTATCTGTCTTGCTTACTAGGTGACGCTGATGGTGCCACGGCCATGTCCCGCTCTCAGCATGTGCGTGATCTCGTCTTTGTTCCTTCTTGGGTCACGCTGATGGTGCCACGGCCATGTCCTGCTCTCAGTTGGTACGTGATCTCGTGTTTGTTGCTTCTTGGGCCACGCTGATGGTGCCACGGCCATGTCCCGCTCTCACTTGGTGCGTGATCTCGTCTTTATTGCTTCTTGGGCCACGCTGATGGTGCCACGACCATGTCCCGCTCTCAGCGAGTGCGTGATCTCGTGTTTGTTCCTTCTTGGGCTACGCCGATGGTGCCACGGCCATGTCCCGCTCTCAGAAAGTGCGTGATCTCGTCTTTGTTGTTTCTTGGGCCACGCTAATGGTGCCACGGCCATGTCCCGCTCTCAGGAAGTGCGTGATCTCGTCTTTGTTACTTCTCGGGCCACGCTGATGGTGCCACGGCCATATCCCGCTCTCAGGAAGTGCGTGATCTCGTCTTTGTTGCTTCTTGGGCCACGCTGATGGTGCCACGCCTATGCCCCGCTCTCAGAATGTGCGTGATCTCGTGTTTGTCGCTTCTTGGGCCACGCTGATGGTGCCACGCCCATGTACCACTCTCAGCAAGTACGTGATCTGTCTGCTGAACTGGTTGCTGCTTGTTGATCATAACACGATTAGGAAGAGTTTTTACGCCGTGTTCGCGAGACTTCTGGCACGTACCCCCCACTAGCTTATGTGTCGCCCTCACATGGTATGTGATCTTCTCTTTTGTGGCAAATTATCAACACTGACTCTGGTACTGCTGTGATAGACAGTGCGTGTCTTTACGTTAAGCAATTTCAGAGCATGTGTTTGTACTGATTGCATGTCGCAGGTTATGGGTCCAGCGGCATCGAGCAGATTGAGTCAGACAATGATGAAGATGAGGAAGAAGATGTGACGGAAACAGACCGAGATGAACAGGAGGACGGGACAGAAACCGACTCAGATGAAGAGGAGTATTGGACGGACACAAACTCAGATGATGTACCTTGTTAGCAGCAGAGGATGTGGACGGACGTGGTTTCCAGAATTGATTTTGTCCAAGGCATAGAAAGAAAACTACTATGTATACCGATCTGTCTATACCTGGTCTCCGTTCAAACCAAGAGCAAGTAAACGGTGAACATTGACGTACAGCGTCTAGGATTATGAGACGAATGGGAGGGAGCGGGAGCGCTAGAAAACAAAAGGTACAATCTCAGTTTCTCTTCAAGAACTGAGATGTTCGCGTCATCGGGCGCTTGACTTTATAGTAGGTAAGTAAGGAATAAAAAATTTAAACATAACTATATTGACGTATGTCTCAGAATCTCCGCTGACGTCATACGCGCCTTCGATTCCTTTCTTCTGGCTTTGCGCTTGAACCACGTTCATCGGCTTCTCCCCCATCAGGAAAACCTCAAATTACTTAATCAGACTTTTTTGGACTTTTCACGTCTTTTCAAGGAGTGGCCTTTTTTCTGGTTATCTTTCTTAATTCACTGCCTGTTTCCAACTTGAGTATCAGGAATAGTGTATTATCATTATTCATACCATTGCAATGGTTGGAGTTCACAATTTGTAAAGATTACCACTTCAGGAGAGGATTTGAAAATAAAAATAATCAGCACTCTGTGCCACTTACTGGTAACAAATTTCTGTTTTGATGTTTTCAAGCATGTCTCTTAGGTTTATAAAACATATTGGAACACATAAGTTTGGATCAGGCATTGAATTAAGAAAGATAACTGAAAAAAAGGTCACTCCTTTTTGAAAAGACATGAAAAGACCAAAAAAGTCTGATTAAGTAAGTCAAGGTCTTACTGCTGTATCAGCTGATGCATCATGTGTGTTAGAGATGTGCTTGGAGGGTTAACAAATCATAAAGGGCTTTGGCCTCAGCTCATATGCTGTGCCCCTTACCCAAGTATTGCCCCTTAATTTCAGATGAAGTCCTAGGGAGAGTTCTGGTGAAGTCCAGTGTAGTCTGGACGAACTCTAGGGCAGGATAGCTCAATAGAGCTCTGAAGGACTCCCAGATGAGCACAGGAATGCACCATAACTATTTCCGGATGATAGGGGATGATGACAAGACTACTTGGATGAAGTCCAGAGTAGAACAAGTGAAGGATGTTACACAATAGGTTGAAGGATAGAATAGGACAGGACCATAGGACCATAGGACCAGGGGTCCGAAGGTCTGGAGGTATGGAGATCTGAAGGTACGGATGTCTGAAGGTGGTTCAAAGGTCCGAAGGTATGGATGTCTGAAGGTCTGAAGGTATGGATGTCCAAAGGTAAGAGTAGTGGAGTGACAGATGGATGGACAGATGGATGGTATGACTACTATAGAGGAGTAGGTCTGGATTCACATCAGAAGGTGTAGCTAAATTGTTTTTGAAACACATCTATCAACATTTTGGGCTACATGACAAAGTCATCTCAGATTGCGTACTGCAATTCCTATCATGCTTCTCCAAGGAATTAGCCTGACTTCTGGACTACTCTATAGCTCTGTCTACTGCCTATCACCCACAGACAGATGGACAAACAGAATGATTGAATCAAGAATTAGAAACCTACCTCTGCATCTACTGTTGCAATAACCCAGAAGACTGGGTAGAACATCTCCATATAGCTGAATTCATGCACAACCACAGGAAACATGATGCATGAAACGCATCACCATTCTTCCTTATGATGGGATATGAACCTCATGCAATTCCCCATCTTATCCCCGATTCTACTGTCCCGACAACTGAAGAACAAGTTTGCATGCTTCAAAAGGTAAGAGAAGAAGCCACATCATGCCATAACATCGCCATGCAGAAGATGGCAGAATGATCATATGGACAGAAGTACACACCATGGAAGATAGGAGACAAAGTATGGTTATCAGTGGAGAATTTACGCCTGAAATTACCATCACATAAACTTGCGCCCAAATGATATGGACCCTCTCCAGTCACTGCAGTTCTCTTGCTGATCACTTTCACACTCTGACTTCTGAAGCAGTGGAAAATCCACAACATGTTCCATGCTTCTCAATTATTGTCCTATAGCAAAAACAATGTCCATGGTCTGAACTTCCTAGAACCACTGCCTGATGTCATCAAAGAAGAAGAAGAATACAAAGTAGAAGCCATCTTATCTCATAAAGGAAATGGCAAACACCAAAGATACTTGGTGACATGGCAAGGTTACTCATCAGCTGATAATGAGTGGCTACCAGAAGAGAATCTGGCAAATGCCAAGGAGATTCTCAGAGCATATAGAAGACAACACAAACTCTGAAAAAGCTCCAACCCACTACCAACAACTTTCCTATGTCCAACATTCTTGTCCCAGCTACTCCTGCTATGTCCAATGCCTCCATCTTGACTGAATCATCTATTGCAGGCTTCACTGACACCACTGATGCCTCTGTCACCCCTATCCATTATCAATCCCCTGCCACCCATGACTATGCACTTCCCATCACAGTTGTCACCACCCCTGCAGAAGATCACAACTGCGATACTAACACTGAGTGCTTCACATGTTACATCAATGACCTTGAAGAATACACATTCATTGAAGTCATCCTCATGTGTGAGGAATATGCCATTGAAGTCAACAACATCATTGTCCATTGAGGTGCATTCACTGCATCCCTAATCATCCACATCATCAGAAACGCCATCTTGCTCAAGCAATGGGCTTGAAGAATCCAATGCGAGGAAACTTGCCTCAGCATTATGCACCTTCAAAGGTGCATCAGGACTCATGCTTTATGTTTGCTGCCTTGTGGGTTTGAGGAAGATCTTAGAGAGGCTATGCAGAGGGTTAATGCCAGGAGTACCAGAACCCTTAGACTACATAGTCTGTCAAACAAGGTGGAAACTAATCAAATCGCACTCATGGCTACCACATTTCCTCCAAACACCCATTCTAATATTTGCAATCTTGTCAGCCTCCTTGCTGCTGTGCAGGAGGTCTCAACAACTACTGCTGCTATTGTTGAAGATATCCAGCAATCAACAGAAACATCCCAAGACACAAGACAGGCAGTTGCTGATGTAGTAAACGTCTTGAAGAACTATGAAACAGAATGCACCCCATCACCAGTCAGAACCATTGCCCCTATTGAGACCCTTTTACATCAACAGATGACTTCAAGAACAAGATGAGGCAAGAGCTATAGAGAATGACTATGATGAAGATGGTCACTACATTTTGGATGACCCTATCTACTGGGCTAACCAAGATGAGTAAAGATGGTGTCTTCACCTTAACAAGGGGGGTAATGTTACAATTGTACATGCCCCTATACATTTTCTCTTCCTTTGATTACATAACCTGTATGACCATGGACTACTTGTCTCACAATATGGTCTATGAACCTATCATTGTACCTACATGGTTTTGCCACATCATGCTTTACCTCTTTTGCTTTGTTATATTGTCTTATACTCATGCCTTCTGTATTTGTCTTACTACGTACCTGCTAGTTATGGTCTTGGTCTGTGCACACATATTGGCCTATTTAAGCATGGTGTATTGCTTGTAGATTCTTTACTTTAATCTTACTGGGTTTTACCTGGAATCTCCTTTGCTAGAGCCTTGCAACTCTAGTCATCTGAATCGTCTTTCTAAGTCTTAGCACACCTAAGCCTTAGTCATTGAAATGATCTTTGTATTCAACTCAGCCAGTCTAGTCCTATCTTCAGACTCGCCTGTCTCCATCATTTACCAAACCTTTGCTCTTTTGCTTAGGTATAGATAATGAATGACTGTCACTCTCTTTTGAGTAGTCGTGTCACGACCAACCCCAGTCATAACAGTTGAAGGTGGAATGGAAGACAGACTACAATCAGATGAAGTTCGAAAGTGATTATATGACAGAGAGTCAAGGCTCCAGACTAGGGAGTACTCCTATAGTCCAGAGCCGGGGACTTACAAGGGCTGGAGCCCAAGTGAGAATGGAAACGGAGTTATATAGACAGCAGGATAGGTAAGAATATAAGCAATGATCAGACTGAGGTCTGCAGGAGTTGTACTACAGGTTTATATACTGTAGGTAGCATGCTGGAAGGTAAGTAAGCATAGTCCAAGGCTATGTCAGAAACATAATAGTAAGTACAGCAAAACATCAGGCTATGAACTTGGAGATAAAACTTGTATGGAATAACTTATCCAGATGGAGGCAGAGATAACCAATAGCCAGAGGCAGGGATGACCGAGAGCCAGTGGCACAGGTATATTCTAAAAGAGTTAATGCACAGGTGTGTGGGAATGGTTTCAGATATGAACATGGACCAGATATGGACACAGATTGGATATGGACACAGATTGGAACAGATATAGACATGGATTGGATATGGATTGGGTATGGATCAGACGAGTGTCTCAGATCAGATATGGATTGGACAAGTGTATCAGATTGGATATATGAACTGGATTGAGTGGGGATTGGATGGGTGTGGATTTGAGCAGGATGTTATAGTGGAAGTGGAGTGTAGAATCCAGTATATGTGTTACAGTTGCTGTATGCCCCTCTATTTTTCTCTCTTTCACTTATGCTTGTCTTTCCTACACTTAACTCATCATTCCCTTCTATAACACTTTTGCCCATGGTCACTTGACCGTATGTTCATACATGACTCATCTTGACTAGATTCCTATTCTTGACATTCAACACATTGTATGATAACTGCCTTCCTTTATTGGTTACGCAGACTATTTGTATCTAGTGAAGCCTACCCTAAAGTCTCTTCGTACTTTAGTATATAAATGCTCGTAGATACATTGTATTTCTTCATTCTAATCTTACTGGGTTTTACCTGGATTCTTCCTTCGCTAAGGACCCCCAATCCTTAGTTGTCTAAGATCATATCTAAGCTTAGCACACCTAAGCCTTAGTCTAAAGCGAACTTATGAACCTCAACTCAGCTAGTTCTGTGTAAACTTACACTTGGACCTATCTTCATCATTGTAGAACGTACTTGACTCAGCCAGTCTAGTTCTCTCTTGAACTTGACCATCTTTGTCATTTACCTTGAACAGTGCTAGACCTTTGCCTGGCTAGTACTCCGAACCCACAACTCTTGATACTGCTTGTTTGCAGCAGTCATGTTCAGAACTATCCCAGTTCATAACAAAAGATTAGAATCCTTATCGAACCATCGACTATCTAGTCTTTGGCCCCCACCCACCAATCACTATGATCAGAAAGCCCTAGTGGACAGCACAACAGCGTGTTTAGGCAAGAAGGATTACACTCCTGCTTGACATTGCTATTTGCCCAGAATGTCTTCGAAAGAACATGAATTCAAGATTGGTATGCCTACCATCTTTGATGGTGAATGAACTGTTTCAAAATAATTCCTCTTATCATGCCATGCCTATATGGACATTAATGAGAAGTTGTACACCACTGATCAGCAGAAGATCATCTTTATCTGCTCCTTTATGGAAAAGGGAAATGCTCGCTTATGGAAAGAACATTTCCTCGAAGAAGCCTACTCGAAATCACCCCACATATACGGCAAGCTCAAGGACTTCCTAAAAAGCTTTAACAAAGTGTTTGCACCCCTTGATCCAGCCCGATCGGCAATCACCAAACTTCATGACCTGCAACAGGGTAACAAAGACCTGCAAACATATGCAGCCGACTTCGTTCTTCTTATGAATCAAGTGTGGATCACAGACGAGTTAACTAAGATCCAGTTTTTCCAAGATGATCTCAACATGGGAATCCTTACTTGCCTTTTCAACACTGGAGATGTCATGGACACTCTTGATGAAGTGATCACCACTTGTGTCAACATTGATAACTCTTATCACCGCTTACAATCGATCCAAAACCGACATGCACCCCAGAAGAAGTCCCAGAAGTATGGAAACTCCTGTTACTCCTCTTCCTGCGATCCAAATGCAATGGAAGTTGATCGCCTTACTCATGCTGAGAAGGTCGATCTGATGAAGAAGGGCAAATGCTTTAATTGTTACAATTGTCATATGCCCCTATTCATTTTCCCTTTTCTCGCTTATGTCACTATTGCCTTAATGGCTGTACTCTTACATGGTCAGGTGACCTTACCTTTATGGTTGTATTCTCACATGGTCAGATGATCATTACGTTTCTCCTACAGTCACTTGACTCATTCCATTACATTCCGTCGTATTCTGTTGACTCATAGACCTGCCCTAAAGCTACCTACGTACTTTAGTATTTAAAGGCCTTCCTGTACTTGTAGATTCCTTACTTGAATCTTACTGGGTTTTACCTGGAACATCCTTCGCTAGAGCCTTTCAACTCTAGTCGTCATTGTGAAGTCGTCTTCTAAGTCTTAGCACTCCTAAGTCTTAGTCTGAACACGATTATATTCGACTTAGCCAGTTTTGTCTTGCTTCAAGCACGAACCTGTCTTAGTTGTCTGATAACATCGTAGTCTTTTCTACATAAAGCGTTACTACGTTAATGACCACTGTTCTCTTTTGAACCGTCGTTCAATGAGCCCATCCCAGTCGTAACAAAAGATTCAAGTCTTTCGCGCGCCACCCATCTGTGAGTGCCACAACACCAGACCCCAGACACCACCGATAATCAGCCAAGACCCGCCACGAAGTGAACCCTGATTCTGCCACGACGCAGCCCAGACCAAAGCTTGACTAATACGTACAAGTACCACCGACAATATGTCCACCCCTACCCCAGTAAAGATCACATTGCCAGAACTCAAGGCAGGGCTCCCCATGCAATTCGACGGGGCCCCAGCAGACACCAAGAGATGGCTATACTCAGTAAAAACTTACTTCGCTATCAACGCCGGCTACTATGACATGGATCAGAAGCAGATCGCCACCGCCCTCGCCTACATGAAGAATGGGATGGCAGGAGCATGGGCACTAAACTTCTACACTAAAGTGTTCGAAGCAGGAGAAGCATGGGGAAAATTTGAGGACTTTGAAAAGCAATTCAGAGCCTCATTTGTCACCACCGATGAAAAAGTCAGTGCTATGACTAAGATTGGATGCATCCAACACACCGGGAGCCTCACAGAGTACATCGCTGAATTCCGTACCCTTATGGCTGAATCGGCCCTCAAAGAAAGCACCGCTCTTATCTATTTCTTTGAGCAAGGATTGAAACCCGGCCTGCAACGCGCCATCTGTCAGATGGAGACTGTCCCCACCACTATCAACTCTTTCATCTCCGCAGCAGTAGTCCAGAACGCCAACTGGGAGAGGTACTCCACAGTAAGGAAAGGGGAAGGGAATGGAAAGAAGAAGAATGGACATAAATACGTTCCTAACTCCAAGAGATCAGACCCCAATGCCATGGAGGTTGATCACCTTACCGACGTGGATCGCCGCGAATATATGAAGAAGGGCCAGTGTTTCCACTGCGCCCAGATGGGACACCGCGCTAACAGGTGCCCAAAGAAGAAGCTCCCTGTTAGGAAACAGGAGATTGAAGAAGAAGGAACCGAGACAGAAGAAGAGGAAGCTTGGAGACTGGCGGAGGATTTTTAATCTGGGAAGCTAAGTTGTTGACGTTAGACTTCCCCACTAGACCTTTACGACTTGTACGCAAAGTAGGAGAAAGGAAAGAAATGCGCATTCCCATTACCCTTTATTCCCAAGTTTGTAAAGATCCAGTCGACACCACAGCAGTCATCGATTCCGGGGCCACTGGAACATTTATCTCCGATCAGTTCATCAAAGACCACCGCATCCGAACTCACCCTCTTAAGAAACCTTTTGCCGTAACCACCACCAACAGCAGCTACTCAAAAGGGGGGTTGATCTCCAGGTACTGCATGCTCTACGTCAAAATAGATGAGCGTGTTATGTTTGGAAAGTTCAACATCATGCGGTTAGGACAATGCGACCAAATACTCCTTGGTATCCCTTGGCTAAAAGCTATGAATCCCACTATCGATTGGGCAGCAGAAACGCTGCGACTCCCAGCAACCGAACAATTGGCAGAGGTTGAATGAAACATCGATGATGCGAGAAAGGGTAATAAACTTAAACCCTTCTTCTGTCCTGATATGACATCTAGATGGGCTCAATCGAAACTCAAGAAGGCAGGTCCTAAAACCGAAGAACCGCCCCTAAAGCCCCTTGAACCACAACCGATGGAGGTAGATGAAGTACCAAGAGGAGCGCCTCTACCAGAGCGAGAGGAAGCACCTAGACCTACATCACCCATAAAAGAGGACCCACGACCACTACCGCCGAAGCCAAAGGTAGTCTTACCACCGAGACTGATATCGCCTATAACAAGGCCGAAGAAGAGGGTGGCGGAGCTAGAAGAATCATTCTGTCCAAAGCCTGCTGTCAAAGAACAGAGGCCGATTGAAGAACAGAAGAAAGGAAAGAGGAAGGCAGAGCTGGAAGAATTATTCTGCCCGGCGCCCGCTGTCAAAGAACAGCGACCGATATATGAGCAGAAGAAAGGGAAGAGGAAGGCCAAACAAAGTGTTAGCACTGAACGACGAGACCCCATGCCCCCTCCTTTCGCGTCAATCGAAGAGATCCCCAATGAGGAAGTAACATCGACACCGGCATTATTACCAGTAGAGGATGATGACCCACCGCCAAACTTTGATATGAAAGATGACGTCTGGATGGACGCACTCGAAGAACTGGTCAGAAATGTTGTGGATTACCCGCTGGATGAAGGAGAGTTCTTAGCAGAATATGCACTCAATGGTGAAACGGTCAGGATTATTGAAGACATCTCAATGGATACCCCCCTTACACGTGATGGCACCTCCTACACTGAACAACACACAACCCCTCTTAAGTTCAGTAGCAAATCGCAGGAGTTTGCCACGGCAGAGAAGGAAGCAAAGAAAAAGAGTTTTGAGGAACTTGTACCCACTTACCTCCATGACTTCTCCGATGTATTCACTAAAGACGGTCTTAATCATTTACCACCCGAGCGACCTGGGACCGATCACCGTATCGAGACGAAACCTGGATACGTCCCCAGGGTCTCGAAAATCTATCCGCTATTGCCCAAGGAACGAGACGCAGTGAAAACCTTCATAGATGAGAATCTCGCCAAAGGATTTATCTCAGAATCGAAATCCCTGCAAGCGAGCGGATTCTTCTTTGTTGGAAAGAAAAGCAGAGACCTCAGGCCTACACAAGACTATCGGTATATCAACGAATGGACCATAAAGAACGCCTACCCCCTTCCACTACCAACTTCGCTTATTGCCCGACTTCATAAAGCAAAGTACTTCACGAAGATGGACATCAGATCAGGGTATAATAATATCCGGATACACCCTGATGATAGATGGAAGGCGGCCTTTACAACGGAATTCGGACTCTACGAGCCGAATGTCATGTTCTTCGGGCTATGTAATTCACCGGCAACGTTTCAGGCGTATATGAACCGTACATTCCAACAGGAGTTGAATGAAGGATGGCTCATCGTCTACATGGACGATCTCCTTATCTTCTCGAATGACTTGGAAGAACATCGGAAGAGAATGCGCCGGATACTGGAGAAGTTGCACCAGGAAACATTGTTCTGTAAACCGGAGAAATGCACCTTTGACGCCGAAGAAGTCGAGTACCTCGGTATGGTTATTTGTCCAGGACAAGTCACATCGGACATAGAAAAGGTAGAAGGGATCAGAAGGTGGGAAATACCGAAGAACGTATCGGAAGTTCGCTTGTTCCTAGGGTTCTGCAATTTCTACCGATCCTTTGTTCCCCACTACTCCGACATCGCACGACCTCTGGTAGATCTTACAAAGAAAGACAACAAATTTATGTGGATGGAGAAAGAACAAGGAGCCTTTGATGCGTTAAAACACACGTTCACAATGAAACCAGTATTATGGAATCCAGACCCAGCCAAGCAGTTCGCTATCGCAACCGATGCATCTCTTGTGGCCACAGGAGGGGTTCTTCTTCAAACAGATGAGAATGGTGTCTACCACCCTTGTGCCTATCTTTCACAGTTGCTGAATCCAGCAGAACGCAACTATCAGATCTTCGACCGCAAACTATTGGCAGTCATTAGAGCACTAGCTGAATGGAGGCACTACCTAGAAGGAAACCCGCACCCGATCGTTGTATTCACTGATCACAAAAATCTGCTGTATTTCAACACGGCCCAGAAGCTGACATGCTGTCAGGTCCGTTGGCAGATGTTCTTATCAGAATACGATCTGGAACTCCACCATGTGGCGGGAAGCAAACTGGCTGCACTGGACGCCTTATCACATAGACCTGATCATGGGACAGGGAAGGACAATAATCAGGATCAGGTCCTCCTCCCAGATTCTATGTTTGTCCGGTTGCTTGACGTCGACCTTGCCGATACTCTCCGCTCCTCAGACCCACTGGATGACCCCGTGTTTAAAGTCGCATCTGATGCCCTTGATGGCATATGTCTTCCTCTGATGAAGTCGGCATTGTCCGACTGGCAGATCGATAAAGATATCTTGTACTATAAGGACCATGCCTATATTCCACCAGCACATCGCCCTGCGATCCTTACCCGATATCATGACCACCCCACTGCAGGTCACCCTGGCCGCTTTAAGACAGAGGAACTTGTGAAGCGAGAAGCTTGGTGGCCCGGTATGGGTTCCTATATTCAGAAATATGTTGACGGCTGTGCCTTGTGCCAGCAGATGAAAGTGGATACTCACCCCGTCCGACCACCCCTCACCCTGATTCCCTCCTCCACAACATGCCCCTTCGCTCAGTTGTCAGTCGACCTTATCACTGACCTTCCTACCTCCGGAGGCTTCGATAGTATCATGGTCATGGTCGACCACGGGCTTATGAAGGGGGTAATTATCACTCCATGCAACAAAACAATCACGTCAGAAGGAGTAGCCAAGTTATTTTTGAAACATGTTTACAGAAGATTCGGGCTCCATGATAAGCTTATCTCGGACAGAGGCCCGCAATTCCTATCCAGATTCTCGAAGGAACTAGCCAGACTTCTAGAATACAACATCACACCGTCCACCACATATCACCTTCAAATGGATGGCCAGACCGAACGTCTCAACCAAGAATTAGAAACGTACCTCCGGATATATTGCCGGAATAACCCCGAAGATTGGGTAGAACATCTACCAATCGCAGAATTCGTGCATAACCACCAAAAGCACGATGCACGGAACGCATCACCATTCTTCCTGATGATGGGGTACGAACCACGCGCCATTCCACACCTAATCCCCGACTCCACAGTACCGACCACCGAAGAATGCATCCAAATGCTACAGAAAACCAGAGAAGAAGCGATCTCATGCCACAACCTTGCTATGCAAAAGATGGCAGAACGATCATATGAGCAGAAGTATACCCCATGGAAGATAGGAGAAAAAGTCTGGTTATCAGCGGAGAACTTACGCCTGAAACTGCCTTTGAAGAAGCTCGCACCAAAGCGATACGGACCATTCAGGGTCACCACAGTCTTATCACCTATCACCTTCAAACTAGAACTCCCGAAGCAGTGGAAGATTCATGACACATTCCATGCTTCCCAACTATCGTCCTATAGTGAAAATAATGTCCATGGTCCGAACTTCCTAGAACCAACCCCTGACGTCATCGAAGAAGAAGAAGAATACGAGGTAGAAGCAATACTATCCCATAAAGGGAACGGCAAACGCCAAATATACCTGGTGATGTGGAAGGGGTACTCGTCAGCTGATAATGAGGGGCTACTGGAAGCTAACCTGGAGAATGCCGAGCGGATCTTGAAAGCATATAAAAAGCAACACAACTTGTGAAGTGGCCCTTCAACCCGAACCACTATCATCATTCACTCTCAATCGTCTTTTATTTGATCTATATGCCTTCCGCCGTCTACATCCCATCAACTCCAGCATCCCCTAATGCCTCCACATCAGAAATCACAGAATTGTCCATTTCCCAGTTCACCGACACCACTGATGCCCTCGTCACCCCAGTCCGCCACCGTTCCCCCATCGCTCACGATTACGCTCGTCCCATTGCCGTCGTCACCACCCCCGCAGAAGACCATGCCTGTGACACCAATGCAGAGCGATTCACCCACTACCTCGATGACCTTGAGGAATACACTTTCATCGAAGCCGTGCTCATGTGCAAAGAATACGCCATCGAAGTTGACAACATCATCATCAGAAGAGATGCTTTCGCAGCGTCACTTGTCATCCACATCATTAGAAATGCCATTCTCATGGAACAATGGGCGAGAAGAGTCGCCAAACCCGAGATTCGCATTAGCCTTATGCACCTTCAGAAACGCATTAGGACTCACGCTTTATGTCTGCTGCCTCGTGGTTTTGAAGAAGATCTTAGAGAAGGTATACGAGTCATTAACGAGAGGTCAGCAGGAGTTCTTAGACCGCATAGTCCAGATGTGGCGATCGAATCAAGCCGCATTGCTCTCACGGATACCATTTTCCCTGCAAATCCTCGTTCTACTATTAGCAACCTTGTGGGTCTGCTGGCTGCAGTTCAGAGCACCACAGAAACAACCTCCGCCATCGTCACCAGCATCCAAGAAACAGTCGAAACCTCTCGTGAGGCACGAGATGCTATTAATGATGTAGTCAACATCTTGAGAGAGCAGATCCCACCTACTCCACCACCCCGCACCATAAACCCCATCGACACTATCCTTCAGAATCAGACCACACCTCCCGACTATCACCCCCAATCTACCACTCCGTCCCCAGAAGTCGTAAAGACTTGGACCGAAGAGCATCCAGCAGGACTATACTCCCCTGCACCGGTATCGCTGACCCTCCCACCTATAGTGGTGGAGCTACCCGAGTTTGTCCCCGTCGCATCGTTAGGGGTCACATCACCATCATCTCGCAGTGAGCTCATAGCCGCCGCTGAAAAGGAGGAAGAGGTACGACCAGTACCTGAACCACACGACAAGGGCAAATGCCCCTTTTGAACCATCATCCCACACGACACGCACCCGATTAAGAAGACTCAAGCAGCGGGAAAGAGATGCCGCTCGCAGAGTCAAGACCCTGCTTACGGTCATGTCGCTGTCGCCCCTCCTCTACGCTCATCTGCTTCCAATCCTGACGCGAACCGCACCTGTCGTGTCTGTCAAGGTGTCGGTCATCGACACAAGAATTGTGAAGAATATCACTGTGTGTATTGCCACACAATCGCCCCTGGACATCTGTCCATTTATTGTCCCTTGTTGAAAGGCAAGGACGTCGGATTCCCCTACAAAGACTTTCGCCATCCCGACTTCTACACCGCACTCGCCGCTTTGGAGTTAGAAGAAGATGAGAAGTATGCGCGTCATTGTCAAGAGCTAGACGAAGCTCGTGCTATCGAAAACGACTTCGACGAAGACAGTCATTTCATCTCTGACGACCCCATCTACTGGGCTAATCAAAGTGATTGAAGTGAAGAACGGTGTCTTCACCATAACAACAGGGGTAATGTTACAATCATCATATGCCCCTATTCATTTTCCCTTCTCTCGCTTATGTCACTATTGCCTTAATGGCTGTACTCTTACACGGTCAGGTGACCTTACCTTTACGGTTGTATTCTCACATGGTCAGATGATCATTACATTTCTCCTACAGTCACTTGACTCGTTCCATTACATTCCATCGTATTCTGTTGACTCATAGTTCCATTATATTCCGTCGTATTCTGTTGACTCATAGACCTGCCCTAAAGCTACCTACGTACTTTAGTATTTAAAGGCCTTCCTGTACTTGTAGATTCCTTACTTGAATCTTACTGGGTTTTACCTGGAACATCCTTCGCTAGAGCCTTTCAACTCTAGTCGTCATTGTGAAGTCGTCTTCTAAGTCTTAGCACTCCTAAGTCTTAGTCTGAACACGATTATATTCGACTTAGCCAGTTTTGTCTTGCTTCAAGCACGAACCTATCTTAGTTGTCTGATAACGTCGTAGTCTTTTCTACGTAAAGTGTTACTATGTTAACGACCGCTGTTCTCTTTTGAACCGTCGTTCAATGAGCCCATCCCAGTCGTAACATTAATTGTAAACAGCCCAGGCACCGTGCAAATAGTTGCCCAAAGAAGAAGGAGCGAACCACTCCTGTATGCCAGACCGAAACCGAAGCTTCGGGATCTGGGTTGAAGATTGAAGAAGTTGAAAGTGATGACGAAGAAACTGTTAGGCGGTTGGCCCAGGATTTTTGATTTGGAGAAATAAATCGACATATGTTTCTCCATCTGTACTATTACGACTTGTACGTGCTGTAGGTGAACGAAAGGAACTTCGCGTTCCCATTACCCTTATCTCACGCACTCATCAAAAAACCGTCAAAACCACCACTGTCATTGATTCCGGAGCTGCCAGAACTTTCATCTCTGAAGAATTTGTGAACCTTCATAATATCTCATGGAGAAGACTTAGTAAACCATTCAAGGTTACTACCGCTGATGGCTCCTATGTAAAAGGAGGCCCAATTATGCATTATTGCCTGCTTGTTGTCAAAATAGACGAACGAACGATGTACAGGAAGTTCAATATTACCCGTCTTGGATGAAGGGGCCAAATTCTTCTTGGTATCCCTTGGCTACGTGCCATGAACCCAGTCATCGACTGGACAGCCGAAACAGTGACGTTATCACACACTAAGAAGTGGGATCTTATTGAAATAGATGTCGACACTGATAGAAAGAAGGCGAAACTTCCCCTCCTGTTCAAACATCCCACTCCGAAATGAAAACATTCAAAACTTCCACGATCAACTCCCTTGCCATTACCTGTAGTCACCTCAGCACCACCGCATGCTATCGAACCCTCCCCCACACCAGAACCTACTGCTTCCCCTCCAATCGCTCCTCAAATAAAACCACCCTCACCAATGATCACTCGACCAACTCTCCCTAACAAAACCCTCCCTCGCCGACCTATCTCCCCTATTCCTAAACCCGAGAAAAGACGCAATGAGAGGGAACCATCACTGAGACCTGCACCTACTCCGAAAGAGCAGCGATCACTGGAAGACCAATGGGAGTACATTAGAAAAGCAGAAGAACCACCTAATGGGGTACGGGCTGAAAAGAAGGTGCGCCTGGACTTCACAGAAGGACAGGCAACAGAAGAAGACTTCCTACACAGTAAACCATTCCTCACCCCAGATGATCTGCCACTTATCAAAGAAGCACCACCAGCATTAACCCCTTCTCCTGACAATGATGACAAACCATTCTTTGATACCATGCAGGATGTCTGGATGGAACCTGAAGTCTGGAACGTTGCCACTTACGAATTAAACGAGGGGGAATTTCTTGTGGAATACGATATAGATGGTTTACAAATGAGGATCATTGAAGAAGTCTCTATGGATACTCCCCTTACATGTGATGGCACTTCTCGACTAGAGCAACTTCTGAACTATTCCCAAGTCTTGCTCACTCCACCATCATTTGAAGAGACGACCAAGTTTAGTAATAAAGCTCAGGAATTCGCCACAGATGAGAAGGAGAAGAGGAAGAAGAGTTTCGAAGATCTCATTCCCTCGTGCCTTCACGACTTCCGGGATATCTTTATGAAAGAAGGGCTTAACAAACTTCCTCCAGAATGACCTGGTATTGACCACCAAATTAAAACCAAACCCGGGTTCATTCCCCATACATCGAAAGTCTACCCTCTGTCCAGAAAAGAAAGAGAAGTCGTCAAAACCTTCATTGATGAGAATGTCGCTAAAGGATTCATCTCTGAATCAAAGTCGCCCCAAGCTAGTGGATTCTTCTTTGTTGGAAAGAAAAGTGGAGAGTTACACCCTTGCCAAGATTACCATTACATCAATGATTGGACAATCAAGAACACATATCCACTTCCCCTTCCTGCCACCTTAATAGCTCGACTCCACAACGCCCAGTTCTTTACCAGGATGGATATTCGCTCCAGATATAACAACATCCGCATTCACCCTAATGATCGCTGGAAAGCCGCTTTCACCACTGAATTCGGTTTATACGAACTGAATGTAATGTTCTTCGGCTTGTGCAATTCCCCTGCTACCTCCCAAGCCTACATGAACCGAACGTTCTAGCAGGAAATCAACGAAGGATGGATGGTCATTTACATGGATGATATCCTGATCTTCTCGAAAACCTTGGAAGAACACCAGAAACGTACACGTCAAGTACTCGAGCGTATATGTTAAGACTGTACTCAATATGTAAGAGATCCGAAGGGCTTTGGCCTCAGTTCATGCACTGTGCCCCTTTCCCGAGTACTGCCCTTTATTTCAGAGGAGTAATCTTCGTCTGAGGGTCTGGATGTGCTTGCATAGCGGATCTGAAGGTCCAAAGGTATCGGATATGGCATGTCCGGTGTATATCCGAAACGTATGGGTGGAAGGAGTACGTCCGGAGGGTATCCAGAGGGTAAGGATGAATGCGAGGTATAAGGCTAGTAGTGGACGAGGTCTGTACTATAAACTAATGGATATGGACTACCAGAGGTAGAGTCAGAAACGTAGACTATAGGAATCAATCCTAAGTCTCAGAAGATACTTAGAGTTGGAAACGGATTGGGTTCAGATGAACAGAATGAGCAGAATCTAAGATGATATTTGAACTAAGGTTTTACATGTAGTTTATATACTGTAGGTAGATAGTACAGACAATCAGTGAATCCAGGACCGGAGGGCTATGCACAAAGTATAACGAAAGTCTATTAGTAAATGCGCAGCGGATCAGCAAACGCAAGTCGGATATGAAGCACAGGTAATGGATCAGTAAGCAGGACTGGAATATACACAGCCGGGACACCGGTACAGGTAGATCACCGAAAGGGGATAGAAGCAAACATGCAGTGGACTTAGAACACAAGAAGTTGTAGCGCATCGGATGAGTGATCCGGATCGGATCTGTGGTCCGGATAAAAGCAGGATCAATCTGATCGGATCTTGGATCGGATGTATGGAATATGACAGTATACGAACAGAAAGGCTCTTTCTGAAACTGGAGAAATGTACATTCGATGTGGAAGAAGTCAAATACCTCGGAATGATTATATGACCTGGAGAAGTTGCCATGGATACCACTAAAACCAAGGGTATCGCTGACTGGCCAATTCCGTGAACTGTCAAAGACATCCGATCCTTCCTCAGGTTCTGTAACTTCTATCACACCTTCATTTCCCATTACTCCGATATAGCCTGGCCTCTCATTGACCTAATGAAGAAGAATGCCAATTTTGATTGGACACCCAAATGTCAAGATACGTTTACCACGTTAAAAACGAAGTTTACCCAGCAACTGGTACTTCGGAACCCTGACCCACTCCAGCAATTTGCAGTTACCACCAATGCGTCCCTTGTAGCAACAGGGGCAGTTTTACTCCAGACAGATGAAAATGGGGTTTATCACCCCTGTGCCTACCTTTTGCAATCTCTTAACCCTGCTGAACGTAACTATCAAATCTTCAATAGAGAATTGCTTGCTGTCATTCATGCCCTTACAGAATGGTGTCATTATCTTGAAGGGAATCCTCACCCCATTATTGTTTTCACCGATCATAAAAATTTGCTGTACTTTAGGACAGCACAGAAACTGACTTGTTGCCAGGCTCGCTGGCAACTTATCCTTTCCACCTTCGACATTGAACTTCATCACGTTGCTGGTACCAAACTGGCCGCCCCAGATGTCCTCTCCTGTCACCCTGATCATGATACTAGGGGTCATGATAATGAAGATACCATTCTTCTTCCTGATTCCACTTTTGTCCAACTCATTGACACAGATTTACTTGACATACTGGGCTCTTCTGACCCTCTTGATGATCCACTTTTCAAAATGGCATCAGAGGCCTTAGATGGCGTCTGCCTCCCTCCTATGAAATCTGCTCTATCCAACTGGATGATTAACAATGGTGTCCTTTATTTCCATGACCATGCCTATATTCCTCCTGCTCATCGTGCCACTCTTCTCGCCCACCATCATGATCACCCCTCCGCCGGTCATCCAGGCTGTTTTAAAACTGAAGAACTTGTCAAGCATGATGCTTGGTGGCCCTCGATGGGGGCCTACATTCATAAATACGTTGAGGGTTGCGCCCTTTGTCAGCAGATGAAAGCAGATACCCATCCCGTTTGACCCCTGCTTACCCCTATTCCCTCCTCAGCTACTCACCCCTTTTCCCAACTCTTGGTTGATCTTATCACCGACCTGCCCATTAGCAATGGCTTTGATAGTGTCATGGTCGTGGTAGACCATGGGCTTATGAAGGGGGTAGTTCTTATCCCCTGTTTGAAAACCATTACTTCTGAAGGCATAGCAAAGTTATTTTTAAAGCACATCTACCAACACTTTGGTCTTCATGACAAAGTCATCTTGGACCATGGTCCGCAGTTCCTATCCAGATTTTCCAAAGAACTCGCTCGACTTCTTGATTACCAGATTGCACCATCCACTGCATACCACCCACAGACTGATGGCCAGACCGAAAGGCTTAATCAAGAGCTGGAAACATACCTTTGCATCTACTGCCGAAATAATCCCGATGAATGGGTAGAACACTTCCCTATCGCTGAATTCATTCACAATCATCGAAAGCATGATGCTCGAAATGCCTCTCCATTCTTCCTCATGATGGGATATGAACCACATACCATTCCCCATCTCATCCCTGACTCTCCAGTACCATCAGCAGAAGAACGAGTATGCTCTCTACAAAAGATCAGGGAAGAAGCGATCGCCTGTCATAATCTGGCAATGCAGAAGATGGCAGAACGTTCCCATGGAAAGAAATATACTCCATGGAAGATCAGCGATAAGGTATGGTTATCAGCAGAAAACCTCTGTTTAAAACTGCCGTCTCGGAAACTTGCACCGAAGAGATATGGGCCATTCCCGGTCAAAGAAGTCTTATCACCAATCACATTCAAACTCCGACTACTGAAACAATGGAAAATTCATCCCGTGTTCCATGCCTCCGTCTTATCTTCCTATAGTGAAACTGACGTACATGGTCCGAACTTCCTAGAACCACCCCCCAACATCATCGAAGAAGAGGAAGAATATGAAGTTGATGCGATTCTCATGCATAAAGGGGCTGGCAAACACCAATGATATCTGGTATCCTGGAAAGGATACTTGTCAGCAGATAACGAGTGGATCCCAGAAGATAACCTCCGAAACTCCACTCGAATTCTAAAAGCTTATAAGATGCAACACACCTTGTAACTTCCTTCATCCGCCCCAGAAACTTCCAACCTTCAGCAAAACACTTGATTATGTCTTCTACCACCTACGTACCCAACACCTCTGCTGAAGTTACCCTCGACCGCCCATCATTTATCACTCCTGTCCCTCTAACTCGCCAATACGCCATTGCTGATATCGAAGATCCTGCCCGATTCTGTCATGAATATGGCCATCATCAATCCACCTGTCCGCAGTATAAATGCCATATCTGCGAACAATTCCAACCAGGACATCTTATGCTCTACTGTCCTCAGTTTCACAGAACCCCACCATTCACTCTTATGTACAAAGACAATGGGTTCTACAAAGTGCTCCGCACCTGGGAGGCATACCTCGACTCTATTCACTCTGCTATTCCCCAAGTCAATAAGAGGCAGCGAGATGAACTTAGATGCAGAGGTGCAGAAGAAGCTGCATATATGATGTGTCATACTGGTGAGGATGATGAAGACAACTTCGAGTTTTCCAATGACCCCATTTACTACTATAACCAAGATGACTAAGTCGGTGACTTTGTCTGTAAAACGGGGGTAATGTTACAGTTGCTGTATGCCCCTCTATTTTTCTCTCTTTCACTTACACTTGTCTTTCCTACCCTTAACTCATCATTCCCTTATATAACACTTTCGCCCACGGTCACTTGACCGTATGTTCATATGTGACTCATCTTGACTAGATTCCTATTCTTGACATTCAACACGTTGTATGATAACTGCCTTCCTTTATTGGTTATGCAGACTATTTGTATCTAGCAAAGCCTACCCTAAAGTCTCTTCGTACTTTAGTATATAAATGCTTGTAGATACATTGTATTTCTTCATTCTAATCTTACTGGGTTTTACCTGGATTCTTCCTTCGCTAAGGACCCCCAATCCTTAGTTGTCTAAGATCGTATCTAAGCTTAGCACACCTAAGCCTTAGTCTAAAGTGAACTTATGAACCTCAACTCAGCTAGTTCTGTGTAAACTTACACTCAGACCTATCTTCGTCATTGTAGAATGTACTCGACTCAGCCAGTCTAGTTCTCTCTTGAACTTGACCATCTTCGTCATTTACCTTGAACAGTGCTAGACCTTTGCCTGGCTAGTACTCCGAACCCATGACTCTTGATACTGCTTGTTTGCAGCAGTCATGTTCAGAACTATCCCAGTTCGTAACAATATGACAATGTGTCATAATGGACATGTGAAAACTACTTAGCAGCCCTGAGCAATTTCTGGCACCTTATGATAGCTTATTGCAGTGGTATGGTATTATAAGCAGGTTGTTACAATTGTACGTATCCCTATACATTTTCTCTTTTGTCCCAATTATGTAACATGTACCACCATGGACTGTCCTTCTCACGATACGGTCTATGAACCGTTTGTTGTAGCTACGTGGCGCTGCCACCTCATCTTTTACCTCTTTTGTTTTCTTGTATCATCTTATGCTCATGCCTTCCGCATTCATCTCACTACTTACTTACTGATTACGGTTATGGTCTGTGCGCACATATTGGCCTATTTAAGCACAGTGTATTGCTTGTAATTTCCTTACTTTAATCTTACTGGGTTTTACCTGGAATCTCCTTTCGCTTGAGCCTTGCAACTCAAGTCGTCTGAATCGTCTTCTAAGTCTTAGCACTCCTAAGGTCTTAGTCTGAACACAATCTCATATTTGACTCAGCCAGTCTAGTCCTCTCTCGAGCTAGTCTGTCTTCATCATTTACTGAAGCATAGTACTCTTTTGTACTTTGATGCTGATACCGAATGACTGTCACTCTCTTTTGAGTAGTCGTGTCGCAACCTACCCCAGTTGTAACACAGGTATCATTATTGTAGTACATGACATATATTCTGTACATTCTATACACTGATCTATGGTAATGCGGCAGTGATTTAGGAACTTCCTGACAAGGAACTCAAAATGAGACAATAATGTGAGTGAATGTGTGAAATTGGGAATTGTACAAGCATGACAGCAATGAACTGCAAATGAGGAGATGGCAATGAGTGAATGTATGAACTACAGCAAATTGTTCCAGAGCAATCCTTGAGCAGAATTTTGGGATGGAAGACATGAATAAGTGGATGATGTGTTGGACTGTATTGTGTTGTCAGATAAATATACAGAAAAAGAGGGAGTACATACCAGAGAACACGAATTACTTTCTACCCTTGTGTTTCTTAGTAGTGGTAGTTGTAGTCTTCTTTCAGCTCTTCCTGCCACACTTTGAAACAACAACTGGACTTTTAATCACAGACTCAGCTTCACTCAGTGAGCTGTCAAGTTTGTCAACCTCCAACTCCTCCAACTTTTGCTTGTTGACTGTGTCCCGCACAGGAACAAGAGCATCAGCCTTCAGAGGAATGACTGATGCCAAGGTAGGTGTGGAAGATGAGGTCTTGCAAGCCAATTTCTCAGCTGGTTTGACAGGATGGGGTTCAGGGATGGATGTTTGCTGTGGCAAAGTGGTTTCTTCCTTGGGAGGTAGAGAAGTAGCAGGCATGGAAGGAATGACTGTTGAAATGTCAGGTTTGAAAGGGGGCTCAACTTCGAATGGGGTAGAGATGGAGGCAGCAGACTGAATATAGGATTCATTAGTTGGAAAAGTTGCAGGATAGACAATGAAAAATCCTTGAGTGCCTCTGCAGCACATTTTGCAGATTGCTTCCTCATCAGAATGAGGTTGTCATCATCCTCATTGTCATCACTGATATTAAACAACAGTACACCCCATTTATTGCCAAATACTGCCCTTGGTAAAATTAGTCTCAAAAGCACACAAAAAAGTTTGTACTCACTTGTTCCACCATTCCAGAAGTTCCTCAGTCCACACTTCGTCGAATGGTTCCCAAATTGCTTTGATTGTGTGGTAGTATGCATCATGGTAGCTGTAGTTTCCATTTGTCTCTTGCCATTTATCATGTGACAATATGCCAAAGTGACTCTAGGATACAAATGAGATATCAATGCATTTGATACAAAAGTACATACCTGAACAAATGCATAAGCAATGTGTTTGGCCATGACTTTGTACATGCCATGCAATTTTGCATTGCCTGAGTGCATTGTCATACATGGTATAATTCATACCATGTCTATACCATAATAAGAGTATCTAATGGCTGAGGCTATACACTACTCTCAATTTACCCTATGATTTTTCATTGATTTATTTGTTCACTTTTATGTTTTTCTAGTATGATTCTTTCATATTCTATCTCTTTCTATTTTGTTCTAGAATCTTTTCTCTATGAACATTTTTTATTTGTAAGACTTTCAGAGTTGACTCATCATGTTTTGTCATGAATGTTCAGTCTTTGTAAGATCTTGAACCTTGTTTGTAATATACTTAGTAAGTAGGAAAATTCATCTCATCTGGGTCATGAGATGACTCATTTATTTCTGTCATGCTTTGTAAGATTACAACTGTATTTATGATGTACTTAGTAAGTGGCTGATTCATCATATCACATGGGCTGGTTTGTAAGCCATCTTCTTACCAATCCAGCTGATGAATCATGCTTAGTAAGGGGAATCCAAAAAGGTATAAAATGGACCCCATTTTTTTGCATGTAAAAAATAATAACTTCCCTCTTTACACTCAGAATCTCAAAACTAGTGAGAATAAAACTAAGACCTAAAGTGAAGGTAATACTAGACCCACTTTACAATAGATTCTCAAAACAAGTGAGATTACATAAAATTAAAGTAAAGGCAAAACTAATGCCTAGAAGTTAAAACTAAGAGACCATCTATCTGTGTTATATACTACCCAACTGTGGTTGATTATATAACAAATCTAACTTGTAAACCATACAACTAAGCTTCATATATAACAAATCAAGACTCTTTCTTTTGTCAGGAAGAAAGATACAAACTAGGAGAACACAACAAAGTTGAAACAAACTTTCATAGGTTGTAACAGGACCTACTAGGGTGAAACATACCCAATATAAAACCAGAACACAGAACTTCCTATCAGTACCCACATATAAAGAAGAAGGACCATTGAAACATACCCACCCAAGAACTCAGCACATTATCTCCCATGAAGTAGAAAAGTCAGAGACTGTTGTAAAGACTACAATCTAGCTAGGCTGATAGCAAACTACCCCCTAGACTAGTATATGTTGAGTGCTTGCCTAGCTGCTATACTTGCAGTGCAAGAATGTTCAACATGAGGGGGATGCTAGTTGGATATAGTCCAAGTTGTCTAAAATAGTGTGATAGGGGCCAATGATAGTGAGAAAGTTGCTGAGATGGTTTCTGAGAGTAGCATGATGTATGCAAAAGCTGTGCGCGGCATGGGAAAATATTACTAAGCAGCAGTAGAGCGGTATAGCAGTATAGTGAAGGTATTGCATGCAGTGGGATAAGGATTTTATTATGATTTTTGATAAGGATTGTATTTTGTATAATGATTGAAAACTATACTGAAAGGTAATAGTGACTTCTCCTACCAAGTATACAGTAGAAGGGTAGTAAAGTATGAGTCCTGGTAGGTAGGAATTTATATACCTAAGTAATAGCTATGGAGATGGAAGGGATAGGAAACTGTGCAGTAGACATGTAATAAGGATGTACTATATGTTACAAAACATAAGGCAAGGAAATTTACATGCTGGCAAGGCTAGGTGGACATAGAATGGAACAGAATTCTTGAGCCTTTAGGTTGCCCAATGGGTCTTGGCAAGTTGCTGGAGCTGCACAAGGCATGGGAAAGTTGCCATAGGGTGGCTGCTAAGCAGCAATGAGGCTGCTGGAGCTCAGAATGGAACTGGAGATAGGGGTAACATATGGGAAATGGGCTCAGTAAGGGATGGAGAAGCTGAGGGGTAAGGATAATGATGGTAAAATACTTGAGGCTTGATACCTATATGATAAAGGGGTCATACAAGCCTATAGTGAGTTTGACTGTCACACCATGTACTTAAGGACTGGCAAGTAGTCTTATCCCTGTACAGTTATGTTGTCACTGTATACATGTTGCATATAAGACCATTAAGTAACAAGACAGCATGACAGATAGCTCTTTGTTGTCAATAAGTGCAGATGAGGGACTAGTATAGATGTGTTGAAGTACCTGTATATCATAGATCATCAAACCAAATAGTCAAAAGAGAAAGTAAAACACATGTGTTTCAGAAGGTGACCTTTGAGGAAACCTTCCTGAATGTCATTAATGTTAAAATCTATGCCCAGAGGATCCCTAGGGTATGCTAGTGCAGGCCAGGCACCTGTGCTCACCCTGATTTCACTGTTTTGAAGTTTTTCCTGTACTCTGAGAGATGTGAGTAAGATGCACCATTTCAGTCAGGTAAATGCTTGCTTCTTTGAATCAGCATGATATGCATTTATATGCTTAACTGAACACAACATCCCCACTAGCTGTGGGTGATTCATGCCCATTCTGGTGCGGGACTTGTTCTCTGAAAAAATCAGAGGTTCAAGACCTTTTACCCCAGGTTTGGCAACTGTGTAGTTCCCAATGAAGGGTTTGAGGTGACTTGCATCCTCAGAGCAGATTTGGCTGATGATTTCCTGCATCTTCTCATAGTAGGATAAGTATACTAAGATAGTTAGTATTCATTAGAAGATGTACCTTGGATAGAATGCTATTTAACTCCATTTCTAACTTGGGTCTGTTGTGGCAACCTTGAATGAGCCTGCAGAGGTAAGGTGCAGAGAAGACAATCCTCTGGTAGGTCCTCAAGTGATGCTCTTGAGCATCCTTAGACCTGTACATACAGTGGCTCAAAAAAGTGTCTGAATGTTTGTGCATTTTTGACTGGTTGGACAATAGCAAGTCAGCACCTGAACATAGTATAGAGGTATAGGGACATGTCTGAAAGCCCTATATCATGGCTTGAATCTGAGCTATGCAGCATGTGAAAATGACCTTATATGGGTGAGATATGATAATTCTAATCTTATGACTCATTTGGACATTTTTTAACTTTGTATTAAAATCACAAAATCAGACCATTTATATAAAATATTCTTAATTAAAGTGGTGTCATAATAATAATATGGTCTGATTTTAATATTATTTCAATATATAAACCCATCTAACATCATGAAATTAACATCATTGTCATGAAGTCCATCTCCTCTGCTCAAAGGGATAATATCCTTGTTCTCTGCACTTCTGGTTTATCTACTAGGCAAATTGCTTCCAAAACTGGTCTTAGCAAGTCTACTATTGCTACAGTTATCAAGAAGAATATACCAGATAAGGAAAATTCCAAATTGGGATGTCCTTCCAAGCTTACTCCACAGAACAAAAGAGCTGTTGTTCATCAAATCCTATCTGGCAAGGCTTCCAATACTGTCCAAGCTACCAAATTCATCAATTCCATTATCCCCAACCCTGTCTCTATCCAAACAATCAGGAACATCCTCAAGGCAGCCAATCTGAAGGTGTAATATAATTAGGGTAACTTAATGGGAATAATCGAGGATGTTACATTGCAGGTTGTCAAGGATATGAGTGTTTGCAAGTTACCGATGGAGTCTAAAAGTTAATTACAATCTCAGTGTGGAGTCTGAAGTCACCAGTGGCTGATATTCATATTCCTATGAGCATGGACCATTAAGCAGTAGTTACACTGCTTCTCTCATCCATGAAGTCCATACTATCCAAATACATACCCTTGCCTATGATATTTCTACCACAAGGCAAGCTCAGACTATCAAGCAAAAGGTATGCTGTTATCTACTCTTCTCCCATATCAGTAAGGCCATTAACCAAATACATACCCTCTAAACCCACAGGCACCTAGCCATACAGACACTTCCAATCACTGGCCTCACCAATCTGACACATTTGAATAGCATGTTGAGATTTGCATAGGTATGTTGGTAGGTGCTATACTCAAAGGTTTATTGCTGCAGTACTTACCTTTTCCAGATCTTATCTACTAGTATGGTGAGGAGCATGGAGTAAGTGGTCCTCACTGTTTCTCACCAGTCTTGGTATGTTCTTCCTATCACTTAAACCTCTGAATAACAGCTCACTTGTGCATAGGCATCTTAACTATAGATTTTTATGTACTCTATTCAGCAATCATATTTGCTTCACAACCATGCACATTTGATTGAGCTAAGTGCAGGGTTATAAATGCAGCCCACCTGCTCCTACCCTTGCATTACCTGGTCCAATGGACCTACCTGTCTGCATTGGGTGTGGTAAGACCTTCCCAGCCCAAAAATCTCTCTCTACACATGCTACTTGCTGTACAAAAAACAAAGCACTGAAACTAGCTGATTCAGTGCACCACAGCAAAAAGAAATGTGAGTGGGAAAAGACTCATGGTAAGAAGTCCAAGCGAGCATGCAGTGAGCATGCAGAGGTAATTTAGGTAGGGATAGATGTCAAAGAACAATTGGAATATGGAGGAATGGATGTTGACCATGACATTTTTGAGCAGGTGAGTGATTATAATGAATCTCTCAAAACACTGCTAACTACATTAAATTATCTAAGGTCAAGGATATTGCAGGACCATCAAATATCCCACTGTAAAGACTACAATCTAGCTAGGCTGATAGTGAACTACCGCCTAGACTAGTATATGTCGAGTGCTTGCCTAGCTGCTATCCTTGCAGTGCAAGAATGTTCGACCCGAGGGGTTACAGGTGAATATACTTTGTCAAGCACTGCTATATGACGTGTGATGCTCCTATAAAGTGTTCCCAGTGCTAGCAGTAGCGTTGCCGCTGATAGTGCTGCGTTTTCCGTGGATGCCGATGCTAAGTGCCATGCGAAAGGTAGATACTGTTAGTACTGGTGATACCAATGATGCCATGAGGGCTGCTAATGATGAGCGTGGTGAAAGCATATGCCATTATCCGTGATAGCGCGGTAGCGATGAAACTGATGATACCAGTGCTTAGCGAAGGTAGTGGTAAGGGAAGCATTGAGAGTGAGGAACATAAAAGGATCCTTCAAAGATATTTGGAATTCAAAGAAAATATATTTGCATATAGCGATAGCGGTAGTGGTATGGGAATCCCATCTAATGAATGATATGATATAAAAATGATTGTAAGTGACCATTCCTACTGCTGTATGGTAGAAGTAGAGTATCGAACAGAGGAGAAGTTATCAGTCTTTTATCATACATCATAAGTATGCAGAATTGATAGGTGAGAGTAGTAGTGAGTACGCGAGACTTAGCCCCAGCAATATGTAATAGTGCTGCATGTGCTGCGGCATGCATTATACATGTAATAAAGCTTGCTGTGGGATCAGCAGTGGTAAATGGGAATGTACTATGCACCAAATGGAACTAGTTGGCATTTGATGGGCATTTGATGGGCATTGGCTCGTGGAAATGTGTCTCGGTACTGTGGTACAGTAGTCTGGCAAGAACACAGTAACCTCAGTAACTGTATATATCAATGGCACTAGGGTTAGGGGTTGTCGCGCTATTCGGTATAGGAGCCAGACAATAATGGAAATGGACTCATGCAAGGCTAGTGCCAGCTAGACTGTCACACCACACTCACCATTGCCTCCACTAGTTACTTCAAAATGCTCTGGACATACAGTGCACATGCCTCAGTGCTTCATTGACTACCTCCATGGATCAGCTACATACCTTGCACATATGCCTCACACTAACCAGCAACAGTAAGGGCATGTCCTGCATGACACAGGTCAACCCAATAGAGCATTATCTTCATCTCTGGCCCCTTCTTCTGAGCCAGAAGATCCCTGCCCTGTGCTTGTCCTGTACCAGACAGAACCTGACACAATGGGACTTTATTGTGTGTACCCAACTCGTCCCACTCTGGCTCCAGAGGGTAACTTGACCTTAGAGAGAGTGACAGATGTGCCAACCCTGAATAGTGACCAAGCAACAGTTTATGGAGTACACTCTGGTCTCTCCATGCCTAAAATTAGTGTAAAGCACTTGTTTGATGGGTTCTCAAACCATACCTCTGGAGTTCTGATGGCATGGCATTACTCTGGAACTAATAGCAATTCAGAGACCAACATCAATTGCCTTGCAGACTATCTGAGTTCAGATCCTCATTGCTCTCTTGCTCACTTAAGTGGATTTAACTTCACATGTGAAATGAAGCTGTTGGACAAGTACATTGAAGATAAGTCTAACCCTTTTTGAGAGGAATATGTATGGCACCAATCTAGTGTGAAGATCCAGCTGCCAAAGGAGAAGATAAAGTTTGCATCAGAAGCTGATGCTCCTGAACTCAAGATCCCAGGCATTCATCATCATTCTTTGACCAACATCATTACAAATGTGTTGAGAGTGATGTCTCACTGTCATTTAATATGACACCATTTGAACAGTTCTGGACCACACCTGACAACTGTACAATCAAAGTCTTTTCAGAGGCATATGCATTACCTGCATTGATGGAAGCTTACACAGAAATCCATGCCCTTCCTTGTGACCCGAGAGACAACCTTGAATGCATGGTTGCCTCTCTTATGGTGTGGTCAGATGCTACACACCTGGCTAACTTTGGGGATGCCTCCCTGTGGCCATTTTACATATATTTTGGGAATCAGTCAAAGTATACATGAGGCAAGCCAATGGCTCGTGCTTCCCATCATTTGGCATATATTCTGACTGTATGTATTGCTCATTTCTCACTGATAACAATATCTCACTATATTTCTTGCAGCTTCTGAATAATTTGCAAGATATCTATGTTGATATATTTGGAGAGGCTATGTTGAGTGATGTTCACACATCTGAAATGGGAGCTGATGCAAGCTATATGGGGATTACTCTTTGACAGTAAGCTTATTGAGGCATACAAACATGGAATAGTGATCCAGTGCTCTGATGGGATCACACAGAGAGTATTTCCACAATTCTTTTCATATTCAGTGTACTATCCTGAAAAGTATGTGAATGTTTCATTTTACATATGATTGGACATGAAGCATTAATATGCTTTGTCCCATAGAGTTCTACTTGCTACCATAAAATTTCTTGGAGGGTGCCTCTGTCCATGCCACATACTACAGTGACTCATCTCCATATTATATGAGTGAGCAGACATGCATAATATCCTGTCTAATACAGCCAGTGGATCATGGGCCCATGGTAGAAATATTATTCCTGATGGAGGGAGGTGTGCTGATGTAGGGAATATGTAGAGTAGATAAGTGGGCTGATGTACATGAATATTCTATAGACTGATGGGCTGAGGTAGTAGAATATAATGTAGATAAGTGTACCAATGTAGATGTGCAGATGGATGGGTATGCTAAGGGTATTTGTTATCAGATATTTGGGTGGGCCCAGACATACATTGAATTAGATGGGTAGTCCATGGGTGATATATCATATATTATATCAGATGGGTGGGCTGAGGGTGTTATATAAAATATTATATTAGATGGGTGGGCCAGGGGTGGTATATAATATTGATGGGTAGGCCCAGGTGTATAATCCACTGTGGTAGTTATATATCATCCAAATCGGAGGGTGTAATAATTCAAAGTCACTGAGTTGACTTGCAGAATGTGAAAACCAGCATGTAAAGCTTGCATTGCCCTGAGATGCCAGCTGAAGGTTCTGACTGCCAAAATTTGGGTGAAGCATACCAAGTTTCAGCAGACACAGGTGCTCTCTTTATATGGATAATAATGACACTTTAATTGTCTTATGGTATGTAGAAGCCAGCATGTGAAGCTTGCATTGCTCTGAGACACCAGCCAGAGGTTCTGACTACCAAAATTTGGGTAAAGCATACTGAATGTCAGTGGAAGCAGTTACTCTCTTGACATGGACATTCATGGCACTCAAATTGTCCTGTAGCATGTAGAAATCAGCATGCAAAGCTTGCATTGCACTATGAGATGCCAGCCAGAGGTTCCAACTACTGAAATTTGGGTGAAGCATACTGAGTTCCAGAAGCATACTGAGTTCTGAGACCCAGGTCTTGAGAAGGGAATATCTGATATCCAAGATACTTGCAATTATCTGCTATTTCATTAAGCAATGGATGATAATAAATCTTTGAAAGCTCATATGATCCAAGGGCTCCCTTATCTGATCCTCACTATCTCCACCTACTGTAACAGCAAAGTCAGGACACCTAGAATTCAGGGTCTGATTCCCCATCAACTCAATCATGAATGCTTCTTCCTCTTCTGAAGATCAAATAACCTTATGCAGGACTTGGGCCTTGACTGTCACTCATGAGGCATGTGAATATACTGAACAGAAATTTAATGCAGAGAAGACAGGAGGAGACCCAGTCATACCTTCTCCTCACCTAGACACTGATCTGGTGATGGCATGTGATCGCTTGGTTGATGTACTAATAAAGGCATATCAAAATCTCAGTGAGTCTTCCTGCAGATCTGGTGTAAAGACTACAATCTAGCTAGGCTGATAGTGGACTACCACCTAAGCTAGTATATGTCAAAAGCTTGCCTAGCTGCTATACTTGCTGTGCAAGAATGTTTGACCCGAGGGGGATGCTAGTTGGATATAGTCTGAGTTGCCTAAAATAGCATGATAGGGGCTGATGATGTGAGCTGAAGGTGCGCACAGTGTGGGAAAATATTACTAAGCAGCAGTAGAGCAGTATAGCAAAGGTATTGCATGCAGCAGGATAAGGATTTATTATGATTTTTTGATAAAGATTGTTATTTTGTATAAGGATTGAAAACTATACCTAAAGGTAATAGTGACTTCTCCTACCAAGTGTACAGTAGAAGGGTAGTGAAGTACTAGTCTCAGTAGGTAGGAATTTATATACCTAAGTAATAGCGACAGAGACAGAAGGGATAGGGAAACCATGCAATAGACATCTAATAAGGATGTACTACATGTTACAAAACATAAGGCAAGGAAATTTACATACCGGCATGGCTAGGTGGACATAGGACGGAACAGAATTCTTGAGCCTTTAGGTTGCCTAATGGGTCTCAGCAAGTCACAGGAGCTGTGCATGGCACAGGAAAGTTGCCATAGGGTGGCCATTAAGCTGCAGTGAGGCTGCTGGAGCTCAGAACAGAGCCGGAGATAGGGGTAACATATGGGAAATGGACTTGGTAAAGGACAGAGAAGCTGAGGGGTGAGGATAATGATAGGGGGGGTACTCCTGGCTTGATATCTATATAATAATGGGGTCATACAAGCCTATAGCGAGTTTGACTGGCACACCAGGAAATTAATTTGATCACTCTAATTCCTTCATGACAGTTCAGATGCAGGTGGATATTGCAAGATATAGCAAATTGATATCCCCAAAGGACATTGGGCATAATGAAGAAAGAGAGAAGAGGTTACTTGAGAGGTGTCCTCCTGGTCATGAGGGTACAATGTTGATTGACAAACCTGCTACAATCCTTGATATATATGGTACCATCATTGCATGGTACCTCCCGGACGCCCTGACCAATGCCACCCAGGTGTGTAGTATATATTGTTATTTGATGGATTTTGAATATCAAATGGTACCTACAGAAGGAAATGTGGGCAGCCTCCAAGCTTCTTGCTCCAAGCCTTGAAAAAAGTGTAAAGGCTGATAGCAATTGGCAGCCTAATAAGGAGTGGTTCAAACAGCTCAGAAAATGTAGGCTTAACTCCTGGATGCATAAATTTATTTCCAGCATGGTTTCAACAGGGGCATGAGGTAGGATGTGATGAAATGGTGGTTTTGGTAGTGAAACTGATGAATCCCCATAGCACATGTCAGATCCAGAGGTATCTGCATCTTTGAAGGGACCATCCACCAAGACCATACTCAAATTCATAGCAAGGCCAGCAGCAATCACATCAGCAGCACTCTGGGTGATGCATCCGGAGCAGTACTGGGCAGGGTTGCAAACCTTTTCAAGCCTTGGAGAAAAGGCAGAAAGCAAGGAACTGCCCAAGATGCTAGAGACCCTCCAGTACTGGGTATCCATGTTTTACAGCCTCTCCATCATAGCCAATTGAGAAACCCCCTATCATCAGGATCACTTATCCATTATGGAATGCTTCAATATTCTCACCACAGTAGAGAACTATTCCAATGCTCGGATGAGTATGCCAAGCCTTTGACTGGAGTTCATGTACAATTCTGGATGTATGCTGGGGTTTTCAGGGAGGATTGTGAGACATGGTGTTCATGCAGTGGAAGGGGATTGCATTGCATGGGCATGGTATATGAGGGACTCTGTTTATATCTATGCAGAGGTTCCCTCATGCAGATGGGCTAGGGTCAATGGGACACCTAGCTGTAAGTGATCAAAGTAGAAAGTGTAGTTAGACTTGTTAGTACATACTCTCGAATAACAACAATGAATGATAAAGCATCCTGCACCAACCTGCTAACATTCAGAAATTGCCAGCCAACTCCTGGAACTTGACACTGAGGTTACAGGACTCGAGGCTCAATATTTGGGACTTGGCATTTGGGACTCGGTGCTCGGCACTTGATATTCAACATTCAGCATTTGATATTCAGAGAGCAGGGGGAAGGGTACCACACTGGTACTATAGTGTCTGGCTGAATGTTCATGGCAATATTGTGCACTCAGGATAAGATAGTGTAATCATGTCTTGGTACTTGAAAGTCAGTATTTGGTATGTGGTACTCAGTAGAGTCTCGGCATTTGGTATTCAGCATTCAGCACTCAGCACTTGGTATTCAGTATTTGGTACTCAGTACTCGGGATTTGGTGTTTGGCACTTGATGTTTGGTACTTGATACTCAGTATTTGGCATTCAGTACTTGGTGTTCAGTACTCAGTATTTGGTACTCAGTACTTAATATTTGGCAGTTGGCACTCAGCAGAGTGTCGGTATTTGGTGTTCAGCACTTGATGTTCAGTACTTGATACTTGGTATTCGGCATTCAGTACTCGGTGTTCAGTACTTGGTATTCGGTACTCAGTACTCAATATTCAGCACTTGGCAGAGTCTTGGTATTCGATGTTTGGCATTTGATGTTTGGTACTCAATACTCGGTATTCAGCATTTAGTACTTGGTATTTGGTACTCAGTATTTGGCACTCAGTACTCAATATTTGGTACGAAGCACTCAGCAGAGTCTTGGTATTTGGTGTTTGGCACTTGATGTTCAGTACTCAGTATTCAGTGTTTGGCACTTGATGGGTACTCAACACTCAGTAACTAGTACTCAGTATTCAGTGTTCAGCACTTGATGTTCGGTATTTTGTACTCAGGACTCAATATTTGGCATTCAGCACTCAGTATTTGGTGTTTGGCAGTCGATATTCAGTACTGGGTATTTGGTATTTGGTATTTGATACTCAGTATTTGGTATTTGGCACTTGATATTCAGCATTCTGTATTCTGTATTCAATATTTAGTGCTCGATATTTGGCATTCAGTACTCAGCATTTGGTATTCAGTACTCGGTACTCAGTATTCAGGACTTGATAGTGGGGGCTCGGTGCTTGGGAGTTGACATGTGGAGCTTGATATTCTGGATGTGGGACTATTTTGGGATGCCATATCATATTTTACATCATGTATGGAATTTGGATGTCACCATATGTAGCTAACTGAGTCATTTGGACTACTCTCCTCTGCCTCTCTTTAATTTCTCTAGCATCTCTGTGTACACCTTCACCTCTGCCATCTTCTCATGGATGCCCTGACTTTGCTTGTCATGCAATGCAACCAGGTGTTCTCTAATCCACCTGAGTCCCATCAGTAATGGAACTGAAGTGTAATCCACCTGCTCAGGAAGAACCAAGCCATGATCATCAATCCCAGACTGAAACAGATGAGTCATCACTCAAGGACATGGTGTAACATGCTTACCTCCCAATGCTGGTAGTGAAACACACAGGCAGCAATTATCTGATTCCATTGCCATGGTTCATTTGGGATTGTATTGTCTCCAATCCACCATGGAGCATGATAGTCAGACACAATCCAGGAGGGATGACCTGGAACTGTGTTAAGACCATACTCAATAGGTGAGAGATCTGAAGGGCTTTGGCCTCATTTCATACACTATGCCCCTTTCCCAAGTACTACCCTTTATTTCAGAGGAGTAATCTACATCCGAGGATCCGGAAGTACTTGTGTAGCGGATCTGAAGGTCCAAAGGTATCAGATATGGCATGTCCAAAGAATATCCAAAATGTATGGATGGAAAGAGTATGTCCAGAGGGTATCTGGAGCACACAGATGGATTTGAGGTATAAGGCTAGTAGTGGATGAGGTCCACACTAGAAACTAACAGATATAGACTACCGCAGGTAGAGTCGGAAGTGTAGACTATAGGAATCAATCCTAAGTCTTGGGAGATACTTAGAGCTGGAAGAGGATCAGGTTCAGATGAACAGAATGAGCAGAATCTAAGATGATATTCGAACTAAGGTTCTCTAGAGTTGTACATGTAGTTTATATACTGTAGGTAGATAGTACAGATAATCAGTGAGTCTGGAACCAGAGGGCTATGCACAAAGTATAATGGAAGTCTATTGGTAAATGCGCAGCAGATCAGCAAACACGAGTTGGATATGAAGCACAGGTAATGGATCAGTAAGCAGGACAGAAATATACACAGCTAGGACACTGGTACAGGTAGATCACCGAAAGGGGATAGAAGCAAGTATGCACAGTGGACTTAGAACATGAGAAGCTGGGGCTCTCAGATGGGTGATCTGGATCGGATCTGTGGTCCAGATAGAAGCAGGATCAATCAGATCAGATCAGATCAGATTGGATCTGAGATCAGATGTATGGAATATGACAAACTGCAGCATCATCAAACTGACAGGTGAGATGAAAAAATGTCATCTGGAACTGTGTTCCAGGTGAGCATGGGAAACAATGCAAGGATATGAGCAACTGGGGTTGGAACAACAGAAATGATGTGCCTTGCAGTTGAATACTGCAGGAGAGGGGTAACAAATGTCTGTTGGAAATATTAGTATTGATCACCAGTCATCAGGTCATCAGTCACTTATACTGATCTCTCATTGCAGCCCAGCTTTGAAGTGCATGATCTGGGCAGCAGATGGAACATTGCTGTTGGCAGCCTCATTCTGATATTGGGAGATACATGCA
>MU172930.1:573942-590859 GCA_016695475.1 Suillus decipiens | reverse complement strand
TAATGCAGTAGAATCAGGGATACACTGGGTAAGCAAGTGTTTGGCAAGGTTCTCATGTTTCTGCCATTGTGCAAGTGCAACAGGGTTGGGAGGGGATACAATGGTTGTTCCTCCAGATGTTGCAGATGGGCTGACAGGCTTTGGGTTGGTCCCGTTGAACTGCTTCCATAGATCCTTGGCTTCAATGGCAATCTGGAAGTGCAGTGAGAAGATCACCCAGTTGGTACCTTTGATGTCTAGCTTGGGTACATTTATAGGCAGAGTATTCATCATGATGGGGACAGTAGTGGACATTGTGTATAGCAGCTTTTTGGTAATTGAAATGTGTGAGATATTGAGCTCCTTCAGAGCTCAGGGCTCATAACCTGTGAAAGTTATACAAGCCTTGTATGGGTCTATAACAAATAGACTCTCTCAGATCATGCACACAAAGGCAAATGTCTGTGTGTATTTACCAATAACAAATAGACTCTCTGAGGAATGTAAGCATAGGTAATTGTAAGTAAGATAAATAAGTATCTTACCTCAGATCATGCATGCAAAGGCAAACATCTGAGGTAAAGGCTTGAATCAATGGTAACTAAATAGCTCAAATGCTCTTATGAAGATGTGAGACCAAGACAGAAACAAAGACACATCCTGACTGCAGGTGCACTTGCCTATCTCTAATACTGCCCTCTGAGATTTGTGATCATGTACAGTATGATTGCAAGCTCCTCGAGATAGAATGGTCTCTCCAGCTTGTACAGGCTCATGATGCTCTCAATGAGTGTCACACTCATATCCACCTTTGACAACAACTGGCGCAATTCAAACAAGACCATATATGTGGTCAAAATCCCAACACTTGTTCAAGGAAGATGCTTGATGCTATGGAAGAATGTTTGGTTATAAGCCATGCAAAATATTCACATGCACACACAGCACTTGTTGCTCTATCATGTCACCTTGACTATGTTGGTTGGAAACAGTGTGACAGACCAGCTCATGCTGGCTGTGCATAGGTTCATTTCTATATTTGTCTAGCCCCTATAGCACATAGTGCGACCACCCCTAACCCTACCACTATTGCCATACATAGTTACCAAGGATACTGCACACTTACCAGTTACTGTACCAAGGCGCCAAGCCACATTTCACAAGCTGATGCCCATGCCATGCCCATGCCATGCCCATGCCATGCCCATGCCATGCCCATGCCATGCCCACTAGTTCTATTTGGTGTGTAGTATATTCCCATCTCTGCTACTGATCCCACAGCAAGTCTTATTACATGTAGAATGCATGCTGCAGTACTTGCAGCACTACTACATATTACTATGGATAAGTTTCACTTGCTCACTACTACCTTTGCCTATCAATTCCATTTACTTACAATGTATGATAAAAGACAGCTGACTTCTTCTATGTACTATACTCCCCTTTTACCATACATTCAGTAGGAGAAGTCACCTCTTACCTTTGGTGCATGATTTGTGCACAGAAGTATCCATTCATTATAATTGTATCACTCATTAGACAGGATCCCCATACCACTACTGTTACTGCTATCTGGAATATATCTTCTTTGACATCTTTAACTCTGATCTCTGACAGTCTCTGCCATCTCACTAAACATATTGCTGTCAAGATGACAGGCAAGCAAGCAGGGAGAGAGGGAGCTAGAAAGACAAAGATATGATCTCAGTTTCTGTTCAAGAACTCTTATTAACAATGTGCACTACCTAGAAAGACAAAGGTACACTATAGATTTTGATCAGCTAATGTTGACATACATGGGCTTGGTACTTACATCTCAGTTTCTGTTCAAGAACTGAGATGTTCATCTCTATGGGTGGTTGACTTTATAGTAGGTGAGTAAGAAAATAAAACTTAAACATAACCATATTGATGAATGTCTCAGAAGCTCAGCCAACATCAGCACCTTGTGCTGACATGCTTCTTTTGGCTTGTGCTTGTACCACATTGCTCAACTTCTCCCCCTTGTGCCTTGCTTCTCAGCTTCTTTGGAGCTTCCCTTCTGCTTTGTCTCTGGCACATCAGATTCCAACAATTGCTACCTTCGCTATCATCATTATCATCAGTTTCTCTCCATTGCTCATCACTCAGACATCACTGTTCATCAGCACATATTGCTATTATAGCCATCGGCATTCACTACTACCTCACTCATCACTATCACTACCATTGGTATTATTGGCATCATTGGTATAGATTATCCTTAGCAAGTACCAGTGTTGGCATTGCCAGCTTTCATAGTGCTAACAGTGGCAACTCTACCACTACCTTCAGCATCACTCTCACAAAGTATCACATGTCTCACTATAGCAAGTTGGCATTATATACTGACCGGTAACCCCTCAAGTTGAACATCCTTGTCTCACAAGTGTAGCAGCTGGGCAAGGCTTCAACATATACTAGTCTAGGTGGTAGTTCACTATCACTCTAGCTAGATTGTAGTCTTTACAACAGAAACTACAGCCACTTGCCAGATCTGACCTCTGACCTATGGGGGACTTTGCAGGGCAAATGCAAGGCACAGCCATTATGTCCTGGATCTGGTTGACACACAGAATCTCTGACAATGACACTGAAGGTTTACAAGACTGTAAGCCCACTCTCATGTTAACATATTTACAGTTAATCTTGGACTGCAGCACTTGCATATTGAGTGGTGTAAGGCCAGGGCACATCAAAACCAATGGTTTGAGGAAGTTCAACTTTTATTGGAAGAGATGTGGTGAGTTCTAGCATTTTTTGACTGGCAGGTGCAATGGTGGGAGGACTGTACCTGTTTGCAAACACTGGCTAGGTCAGTGGAGATGGAGGGCTTAATTGCATATGCAAAGCAGCAGGCATTCATTCAATGCAGTCTATCAGCATCATTTAGAGAGAAGTGGAAGGGTGTTCCAGCATTGATGGCCACTGGGATGGGTGACAATGAAGATGAACATCCCTGCCTTGATACACCTCCTTGAGAAGATTTAGTAGATGATGATCTTCATTGATAGACAAATACAACTTCTTTTGTTAGTACCTAAAACTTTATGTGATGCAGTGACAGGTGCCCTTCGTTTGATGCAGTGATGGGTGCCTTAGATCTACTCATCAATTTATGGTGATTGTTGATGGGGACAGACAAATACTTACCTTGCCTGGTGCAACCTCTGATGAAGAGGTGCTTACCAGGCATGGCCTCAGATGGATGATTGCACAGGAAGGATGTATCTATGCATGGATAGTTAAACTGAAGGATGTATGGGGGTTTTTGGCTAATAAGCCAATCCTTCCCCCACTAACAGGTGGTTTGGTAAATTTTTGAGACACCAGTATATTCTATTCTGGATTATTTTGCCTACAGAAAGTCATCCAGTGAGTCAACAAAAGCCACACTGTCATATACTTTACAATTAATCAGTCAAATGGGTACCAGACAGTACATATGTGCCAGGTTTTCATACACTTGATTAGTAAAAATCTTTACTCCCTATCTTACTCTCCGATATTCCTTAACGCCTCTTCGACAATCACTTCCGGAAATTCATGCTGTATCCAGTGCGAGGAATTTGGAACAATCACTGTTCTAATGTCTTTCAATTTAGCGACAGTCTCCAACTTGAACTTTGAAGCATCATTAGCTCGCGGATCTGCGATCAAAACCGTCAACGCAGCAACAACAGGCCTATCGGCGAACAAATGCGAGAATGACCATGGCACGTTGCCATGCAATAATCGAAACCGTCAGTGCCACTCATTTCAGAGCGCTACTTGCAAACAAGTACTGACATCCCACTGATCAACAAAATTGGTTTCCCTGCCAATTTGGGTCTCCAGCCATCTCCAAATGGCATCCTCTCTCGTCCATAGAGGATTCAAATCCATATGATCTTTTGGAGTGACTCGGGCATCATCAAAAAGGGTGACTTTCCGAATCACCATCTGCTCAGCAGTTATCTCCACAGATGAATCAATGATAACTACTGAAATGGGCCTGGTTTTTGGCAGGTACTTGAGAAGCGATAATACCACAAGCCCGCCCATCGAGTGGCCGATTACTATATCATACTCGGCAGCTTGAAGGTAAGGCAAGAGGTCGTCTGCTAATGTCTGGAGTCGAAAGTCAACTCCAGGCATCCTGAGAGCATGTCCAAGAAGGTTAGGAGCGACAACCAAGTATCCTATAATGTTATCATACACCGACTCGGATAAGCGCTATAAAGAGACTCGAGCAAAGAAGACCCGCCTTTGGCTGCGAGCATCGATCCGACACGGTGGAACGTGTGCGAAGACGAATTTGAACTGTGTATGAGGAGTGCTCTCTTGCTTGCAGTAGGGAATCCCCACTGACTTGCAGACGGGACAGTACTAGTGTGGCCCATACCAGGGTATTACAGCGGTGTGCGAAACTAATGGCAGTGGCAAAAATTATGAATCTGTGGTGACAAAAAAGGAAATGCATAGAACGACGCGTCGCGGATGCTGGGGAAAGCACTTGCAACTTGTACAGGTTTTTCTGACACTGTTAGCCCTCCCTACTACTTTCGCTACGTGTTATAAACAATAATGGAACGCTCTGCAGGGAAGGGATTCATGTGTGGAAGCTAGAAAGATTTGTGTTATCAAAGCTAAACAGGAACAGAAAGGACGCATAGTTACCACATCCTCAGCAACAAAATCATAGAATTCCTGTGTATTAAACGAGCCTTCAACTACTTGGGCAGCAATATATCCTTGCACGGTCATAGCAGCACACAATGAGTAACGATCGCCTCGAACAAAAACATCTGTGAGATGTGCACGATCTCCACTTGGTGCTCGTCCATAACGCCGTGCATATGTCCAGTCATTTTTTGCTCGTTTCATCAATGACGATAAATTCTGAGCCATCCCCAATAAAGTCATTGCGAAGACTAGCTTTGAATTCCTCCCGACGGACCTCATCACGTTCGGAAGCGAGTTTTCGAAGGATTTTTCGAGTGAGACCAGCATCTATGAGGTTGCGCGACAGGCTGGAAGTGCTGATAATGATATCATGCTCGATTGCGAGCCATGTGCAGACCTCGTCAAGAAAAAGATCAGAGTCCTCAGCAAAGAGATCTTCAATGGCCATCAGCAGAGCTCGTGTGATTGTTCGAGTATGTCCGGTGAGTGGAGAAGAGGGCTTCGTGGCAGTACCGCACTCAAAAATCCGTCGCCAGCGGTAGCAGCTCCTCTCACTGACACCAAGTGCTTCACAGATATCCTCCAATTCCCATCCGTGATCCCACAGTCGAAGTGCACAATCTTTGAGATCATTGCTGATTCTTTGGTTAACTTACGTGGTAGAGAAAGCTAGCCAGTGTTGCTAATGATATTCGACAAACCTGCGAGATGCGTTGTTCTGACGTTGTTCTATGTATTTCCTTTTTCGTCGCAACAGCTCATAATTTTTGCCACTGCCGTTAGTTTCGCACACTGCTGTAACGAGGCTCTACTCGGAAACTCCCATGCCTGCACATATGTAAACCAGAAACCTGCGTCAACTTATAGTATTCGATGATCAGCGAACGGAAATGGAATCTGAGTTCATGATAGACGCCCCTCCAAGGTCATGAAATTTATCTCAACTTTTATTCATGTTTGTCGGTCTGTTGCCTCAGGAGAGAACAACTTGAAGGCGACCGCTCGGAAAGAGCGATTCAGTGAAGTTCAAAGTATTGTTGCTTTGAATATATACGTTAACTGGTATTACGCATCATATACGTAAGTAACTGGCAGCAAAACATAATTATGCACATGAACGACTTAAACCTCATCCGCGTCCAGTTGCAGGTGCTGCTTTGAAGTCGCAGGAGTTCTGTTAGCCATATCGTACTGGTAGAGGTGGTTCCATAGAGGTAGAAGGGAGACGGCCTGGCAACTTAAGATAGACTCAGACTGGGAAAGCTACTTATAAGTTTGGAGAACGAGATGAATATAAAGACTTTACTTCAAGTTGCCCATTATCTTACTCCTCGATATTCCTTAGCGCTTCTTCGACAATCACTTCCGGGAATTCGTACTGTATCCAGTGCGAGGAATTGGGAACAATCACCGTTCTAACATCTTTCATTTTGGCGGCAGTCTCCAGCTTCAAAGAACCATTAGTTCGTGGATCTGCAACCAACACAGTCAACGCTGCAGCAGCAGGCCTATCTGCGAACAAATGCGAGAATGACCATGGTACGTTGCCCTGTAAACCATCAATACCGCTCGTTCCAGAACGCTACTCGCAAACAAGTACTGACATCCCTATGATCACCAAAATTGGTTTCCCTGCCGATCTGGGTCCCCAGCCATCTCCAGATAGCATCCTCTCTCGTCCACAGAGGATTCAAAGCCACATGATCTTCTACCGTGACTCGGGCATCGTCCAAAACTGTGACTTTCCGAATCGCCATCTGCTCTGCAGTTATCTCTAGAGATGAATCGATGATCACTACTGAAGTAGGTCGAGTTTTTGGTAGGTACTTGAGAAGTGATAATACCACAAGCCCGCCCATTGAATGGCCGATGACTATATCATACTCGGCAGCTTGAAGGTAGGGCAAGAGGTCGTCTGCCAATGTCTGGACTCGAAAGTCAACTCCAGGCACCCTGAGAGCATGTCCAAGAAGGTTCGGAGCGACGACCAAGTATCCTACAAGGTTATCATACACCGACTCGGATAAGCGCTGTAAAAAGACTCGAGCGAAGAAGACCCGCCTTTGGCTGCAAGCATCGATCCGACACGGTGGAACGTGTGCGAAGATGAATTTGAACCATGTATGAGAAGTGCTCTCTTGCTTGCAGTAGGGGATCCCCACTGACTTGCAGACGGGACACCGGCAGTACTAGTGTAGCCCATGGGTATTAACAAGGCTCTACTCGGAAATTCCCATGCCTGCACGTATGTAAGCCAAAGAGCTGCGTCAACTTATAGTATTTGATGATCAGCGAACAGAAATGGAATTTGAGTTCATGATAGACGCCGCTCCAAGGTTATGAAAATTATTTCGACTTTTATTTATGTTCGTCAGTCTGTTGCCTCCGGACTCCGGAGAGCACAAGGCGACCGCTCGGAAATAACGATTCAGTGAAGTTCAAATCTGTATCGTTGTTTTGAATATATACGTTAACTGGTAGTACGCACCTTATACATAGCTGGCAGCAGGACATGATTGTGCACACGAACATACTCTGCGTTCAGTTGCAGGCGCCGCTTCGAAGTCGCAGGATTTCTGTTACCTATATCGTACTGGTGAATGTGCGCGATTTCATAAAGGTAGAAAGGGAATGGCCTGGATCAGGACGAAGGCAAGGCCTGGCAACTTAAGATAGGCTCACGAAGCTCGAACTGGGAACGCCACTTATAAGTTTGGAGAACGAGACGAATATAAAGACTTTACTTCAAGTTGCACATTATCTTACTCTTCGATATTCCTTAACGCCTCTTCGACAATCACTTCCGGGGATTCGTGCTGTACTCAATGAGAGGTATTCGGAACAATCACCGTTCTAATATCTTTGAATTTTTCTGACAGCCTCTAGCTTCGAAGAACCACTAATTCGCGGATCTGCGATCAAAACCGTCAACGCGGCAGTAACAAGCCTGCCTGCGAACGAATGCGAGGATGTCCAAGGTACACCGCCCTGTAGCGATCAAAACCATCAGCACCGCTTTTTCCAGGACGCCACTCGCAATTGAGTACTGACATCCTTATGATCATCAAAGTTAGTCGCTTTAGCGATTCGGCCCCCGAGCGATCTCCAAATAGCATCCTCTCTCATCCATGGAGGATGCAATGCCATATGATCTTCTGGCGTGATTCGGACATCTCTGCTCTCCTAGCCGGCGGTCAACTCCAGAAATGGATCGGTGATAACTACCGAGGTAGGCCTTGTTTTTGGCAGGTACTTGATGGGCGATAAAGTCACGAGCCCGATAATTATATCATACTCAGCAATCTGAAGGTAGGGCAAGAGGTCATCTGCCACTGTCTGGAGTTGAAATTCGACTCCAGGTATCCTGAAAGCATGTCCAAGGTTAGGAGCAACGACCAAGTATCCTATAATGATAATGTTATCATACATCGATGAGTGTCGTAAAAAGACTCGAGCGAAGAAGACCTTTGGCAGCAAGCACCAGGCCAACACAGTGGACCATGTACGAAGACGAATTTAACCCGTGTATAAGAGGTGCTCTCTTACTTGCAGTAGGGGACTTGCAGATGGGACAGCGCTGCTCATGATAGATGCGATTAACTCGGAATTTCCCGCAGTGCCTGCACGTAAATCAAAAAAACCTGGAATTGAACGTCAACTTATATTATTTTTTGATGATCAGTGAACGCCGCTCCAAGGCCATAAGATTATGTGGCAAGCGGAAATAAAGGTATACCACAAGTCTCGAACTAGACGTCAACGTCGGACGCAATATGCTGTCCAAGCGAAATCTTCCTCCGCAATGACTCCACAGCCTTTGGCAACGCCACCACAGCGCGTTTGCAGTTTAATATCCCCCAAAATATCAGGTTGTCGTAAAATGCAACGACGACCTTACGAGCGACTTCGTCGTCGACATATCATGTCGAATCTATCGCACTGCGGAATCCAATATTTGCATCGCTGCGGAAAGATGAACCGCTGCATTCGTCATGCGCAGCAGTGCGACAGCTCGATAGGAAGTTCGGAATGCAAACTCTGAATTCTGTGACCAAGATAGGATGACGTCCACGATAGTAAACAGACCGTCGCGCATTGCAAAGCGAGACTCGAATAAACATTTCCAATTTGGCATTCCGTAGCAAGCAAGGTGAAACCACTGATTTAGACTAAACACATCAGACGAGGCTCCCTGAACTGTTGTGGGGTCGCTGTCAGTGAGGAAAGTAAAAGACAGGACGGTGCCACCTGAGACCTCCTCGCAAAATCTTTATCTCGGCGGCTTCACATTCAAGCTCCTTTCCTCCAACCGGAATCGCTCGACGAACGGCAATGAAGCGCCGCACTCGAAATACACGCTGTCTCGTGCAAATGAGTACCGCTAAAGTTATGGTGTAGGGGACGTAAAAATAAAACAAATTACGGCTTTTCTTCGCATAAAGTCCCGTTGCGTGCAGGAAGTAGGGCGAACCCAGCGGTAAGACACCAGATGCGTGCGCCGTGAACAAGGGTCTGTCGACTCCTTGAGAACTTGAATGTTGAACTATAGGGCAGACGATACGAGTCCAAAGCCTGCGTAGCATGCTCTATGAAGGATTAGAACACTGATGCATAAGCCGGAAACCTCCGCTAGCGCGATAACAAGCGGAATGAAGATAATATCGTTGGTCTCCCGTAATGTCGACCGTCTTGTACAAGAATGTGGTACACGTGCAAGAGTTACGAAGTAGATTATGACACGTGTACATACCAAATAATCGCATAAACACCTTTACTTACCCTTTACTCCGTTGCAATAAAGCATTAATGGCATAATGTTTCGTAGCCAGCGCGGGGTATTCGTTGGTTAAATGGTGTTACGAACGTTGCAAAACTGCCAACGGGGGTATGAACTTACTTCCAGAGTTGCGTGCGACGCGGTTCTTCATGAGCTGGTGATCTGTGCTACGTGTCTTGTATTATCCCGCACAGGCCCGGGAAGTCCGTCTTGATAATGTACGGTATAGCCAGAGGGGCACGCACATGCACTGTATTTCGAGAATCTCAACAGACTTGTGACCACTGATACTGCTCAGTGATGACCGGGTTCCGATTTTTTTCTTGCTACCGTCCGTTTGGATCCAGGGCTCGAGGCGTCTAGGCTCACTGCGGCCAGCGGCGGTGGCCAACACAGGGCTTAAATAAGCCTGCGTGAAGACAAGCAACAGATATAGTAACAGCACGGAACTTGAGGATGATTTAAAAGAGCGTCATAAGATACGGACTAAAATAAACTTGAGTGGTTCATTGTGTCGTCACATGATACATATATATACAGGGGTGCACCGCGTATTTTTGACAAGTTGTGTACTCGCGCACTGCATCAACGTGTCACATTCGCCAAGTGCCTCTGACCAGTGACCACCATTATATATAGGCGATGTCAGATGATGGATGCACAGTTACGGGCTGCGGTCACTGGTTTAGTGGCGGCTGCGGGTGTTCGGCGTGCTGGACAAGGTGACTTTTCGCTAATGTTTGACAGGTGGTCTATACTTTGCACACCTCTTACGCCGCCGGAGTTCTGAGCGGATTGACAAGTTGCCGAGGCGGGCCGTCTTAATAACCGGGTCTCATGGAAATTTAAAGCTGGCACTTGGGAGTCGAGTGCCTGGGAGGGAGTAATACGAATCGGCATCAATCAAATTTGATGCAATATCTGGGAAGGTTACAAGCTATGTATAGACAGCCGTCGTACAATCGTCAGCTTAATGCGACTGTTCGTACAACGGCAGCGCAGGAGCGTCTGTCCCCGTCGCCCACCACCTAAGAGTACACGAATTACTCTGTAGTAACCCAACGCGATTAGCCCGCCCTTTTCTATGAATGACGCAAATGCCCAGAACGATTAATAGAACTGCATAGCGAAACCGAGACATAAGATGAGTCTGAGCGATAAGTGAGTGGGAGGCGAACTAGTACGTGATGGTCGAAAACGCACGAATGGAATATGAGAAAAATAAAGGACAGTGATGAATTAGGCAGATGATGGATGTGTAGAAAGGTTTGGGCCGTTCATCACCGTGGTATCGAGGGTTTACCAGTCAGCGGAGGAGCCCTGCTGGGCAATTCGCTTCCAGTCTGGGGGAGCGGGCTGTGGATTGACGGGATTAAATGAATGGACAGACGATGAGTGTTGTAAATGACATACCGCACGAGCCTCCTCTAACGGGCTTCTTGCTTCGAGAGCACTACCGGTCAACTGTATCAAGCACCGATCAGCACTATATCATCGATCACACGAGGAGAAGAACTGACTATGGGTGTAGCCAACACAGCGCATGCAGAGGCCACGACGAAAAAGAGTGCTGAGAGCTTCATTGGAGATTTAAAGTGTCGTAGCGGGTATGATCGTAATGCATGCTAGTCTGTTGTCAGCAGTTTAAAAGGATTTCGGGTTAAACGAAAGCCTGAAAGTTCACATGCCATGAGTAGCTCTGTGCCTGACACAGCTATCATGTATTCACGTAAGGTTCCGACGGTTGGTCCCAGGATCACGTATGTCGTGCCACTGCCACATATGTCATAGTTTGCAAAACAAATTCATACGCGGCGTGGCAAAGTTTCACAAGGTAAAACAATCTCATGACTTTTTTTTTTCTTCTTATCAATTCAAGAGGTAAGCTGAGCTAATCTCCATATGATTGACTCTAATTCTACCGCGGCACTTGTACCTGCTTAATTCTTCAATCATATTGTTCCCTTCCTCAACCCATCATAGAACCCACAAAAAGTTCTTCCATAATCATTCCACCTAATTCTAATAGATTCAAATCTCACGTATCAAGTTGCCTGGTTGCTTCACTGGTCGCTGTCACCCGTTCCTTGCAGCGTGACACACCACCTGGGTCCTGGGGACAACTCTTGGTACATTATTGGAACTAAAGCGCCTCAAGATTTTGGCACCATCTACACAGTAACTGCAACTCCACTACGTGCAGAACTAACATGCATTGCCACCGCAGTACGCACGCACAAGCGCATGCCCGAATTCACGCGTCATTTTTACATTCACCTCTATTCCCCGTTGCTTCTTTTCACGTCCATATCATTCCTTTTGCATAATCACCGCCGGAGTTAATTCATATCTTTGCTTGCAGGCTCCAGGCCTCGCGAGTGGCATGAATTCAGTCCTGCAGGAACCCAGGCCAGGTACATTCCTCGATATTAAGTTGAAGTAGTAGCGTCCCCCTGGAATCTAGATGCTATGCACTCTCGCGGTCTTTTCTTTCACCGGTTGCTCTCAAGTACGGGGGAAAAAACTCTGCATATATTGACACGTAGAAAAATGTAACGACGTGCCTGCCGGTCTCAGCCGACCGTTTGATCTTCAATGTGCCTTCGCCTGACCAGTAGTAGCGCGCGCCGGATCTTGGTATCAGGTCCCGTGTACATTATCATTTATTCCCAGGTTCGTGGATAGTCTCTTGAGTGTCCGCGATTCGGTGTTTTTCGGAAGTTGGGATGCTATTGGGTCAGTGGGGCTTTTCATGAGGTCATTGCATTGGTGCCATTTCGATGTTCGGCGTCCCTTGACCACGTGCTCAGGCCGGCGTAGGGGTGATTGGCTGTGACAATAATCAACCAATGATGCATGGCATATCTAACCAACAGAGGTAGGTCTACATAAATTTGTACTCGTATGCATTTCTGAAATAACCCAATACGTTGAAAAGGGGGTAACGCCCCATCCATGCATGTTTCTTTAAATAAAATAGCAGCTTTTCTGATTCCGTGCTCATGTTCCGTGACATTCGTCCATGTTCTATACTCACTCGCCGTCCCACAGAGAAATTAATCATCCATGTAATCAAATTCGCAACGTGTTTCCAGTACTCTTAATTTCCGTCATTGCCTTCTACCAAAGCGAGGCAGTAAGAGTTTGAGAACGTACACCAAATCTTTTATTCCTACTTGATTATTTTAAGAAACCATTCCACGTGTGAAGCCATTTCTGCGTCACGCTTTCCAAGACACCGAGGCGCGTGAAGCAACGAAACTCACGTAGCTCGCCGTTACCATGATCCCCATGCCAAAAGCCATCACCAGTCTCATCGTTTCCCCCGAACTCAACTTGACCTTGACACCACTCTCCACAGCCTTTTTCTCAGCGACAGCTCTAATTTGACCAAGACGAGGATGCGGGGCCTTTTTGTCGAATGTGTTGATGGGGGAAATACTGCTGTCGTGTGCGGATTTTAGGGCCGGGAGGCCGTCGAAGCTCTCCAGATTCTCAGCAGTCCACCATGCCTTGATCCCACGCGGGTCTTTTACAAGAGCTTCGGAATCATATGGCGGAGGAGCTTGACGAGGCTCGCCATCACGGTCAAAGTTTTCCATCGAATCGCACCAACGCTCGAGAACCGTGCGCTGAGTCTCATATTTGAACAATGGAACGCCGAAGCCGCAAGACTGGAATTTCGAAAAAGACAGAAAGTTTAGTTTGATCGGGGATTGCGTAGAAGAATCACAAAAACGTACCGTTCCGACTTTGTGCACATCAATGACGATGATAGCGCGCGAGCCGGCTTTGCGATTGGATGGTGGGATAAACTCGTTGTATTCCGGCGTGCCGAATTCGTATACGGTGCCTTTGGCGGGTCAGTGAGAACGGCGTTTTGGATTTGAAAATGAGAATGGATCCAGGACTTTGAGATGGGTAGGATCCATGGTGAATGGAAACGTGCTTACCTTTTCCCCACAAGCGGAGGATTCTCGGGGGTCCTTCAAACGCGTTGAAGAGGATCGTGATACGACCGTTTCCGGGCTGGCGCATGTGCGCAACCGTCTCGATTCCTGCAAAACATATGGATCAGGAACGTGAGTCTGGTCAAATGTAAACTTGAACGCGCTGAACAACGAAGAAACATCATGACGATAAGGATGATCACATACCACTGCCAGTAAGATCCTCATACCAAACTCTGGTAGGACTCTCGACGTGGAAACAGTTTGCAGTGCCCTTGGGAGAGACATTGACATGTCCATCACCCTGCAGCGCAGCCGTAGCCACCCAAAACATCTGCTGCTTCAAGATCCATTCGATGAGCGTCAACGGGATCTCGTCGTAGAACTTGGCCATGATAATCGAGGCGAAGAGTGGATTGGCCTAGAATGAATGGATGGCGGTGTGAGATAAGAGACGGACGGGTGATCAGGAAGCCTGGTATTTTCCCCAGGTTATGACCATGTGTCCGAACTGTTCGGGAAGCGCGCATGTGCACGCGCGCTGGAGTTTACACCCATGATCATGATAGCGATCATCTTGGATGATGACATCGATGAGTCACGAGAACGTCTGATAGCAGTGTCGGACTAAACTGCCCGATGGCGGCGGCCGGTGCAGGTATACCTGGCCTTTTTTGTTGTTTTGAGAAATGTGAGTGCGCCAGTATCGTTCTGCTCGCCAGCGACGTCGGAGAATGTGGATTCCCGGTGGTACATCGTGATATCGTTGAAAATTTCGATGTCCAGGATATACAGATCAAACAAAGATACGACGCGGCGACCGGTCATACATTGTATGCAATTTGGATAAGAACTGGGAGGAAAGGGAAGAAGAGGAAGAGATGATGGAAGAAGGAGTAGATAGAGAAAAGGTGGGTGAAAGAGGGAGCAATCGTGTCATACCTCACCAAACAAACTCACAACGAAACCACCACTACCATCACAAACGCGGACCTCCCCAGCAGCTACTCGTGCTACTATACTTGCAATCATTGATAACCCAGCACAGCCTGTAGCTGAGCGCTGAACACCTTGAACAATCGTGCTCGTTCCACTCTATTTTTGCTTGTACGTCATCATGAGTTCTCTTTCCATCAGCGTTCACATTCAAGCTCAAATCCACTCAAGGTTTGTAGGCGTTAAGGCGGGCACAACACCCAATGCCCACAAACCCAGGTCCTGGTGTGACGATTTCCCTGCGCATACGAAGGAAGTCCTAATCAAACTCGACCTGCAACTATTTGCAAAGTGCGGGGCATCGCGCATCACGATGGAGATAGAAGATAGCCAGCCAACCAACACTCAACCCGAAGATTATAGCAAAAGATCAGGGGTCATCTTCGTAATTTTTCACGTGTGTTTGTTTGGTTCATGATCATGAACCGAATAAATTGTACATGGAATTTACTGGGACCTAAGGGTATGGAGTACGCAGTACGCACGACGTTCGTGTACATGTACACGTGATCTAGATACACTGAAGGATTCCCAGGTTGTATGAATGGCCTGAGGATCTGTTGCTTCTAATCGGCAAGATAGATCAGGCTGTAGGGCGTCGCAGGCAAGCCGTTTTCCGCCAGTATTCATTATTGGAACCAAGGGAAGAATTTCAGGCCAGCAGAAGAGAAACGAGGTGTGGAGGCAGAACCCCCTTTTGGAGTTGCTGATAACTTGGCGTCTTCTCAGCTGTTTGTCGTATCATCTTGGCAGGAACATGGCACTGTGTCATTTTGTCTTGGGAGCGAACTTGACATGGAAGGTTGCGTCGGGTAAGCGGGCTTTCCTGAGGTGGCTAGGGTGTCACAGGCAAAGCCGCTGTCGCCACATCTCCGAGACTTCCCCCGGCGGTCTTTGTGATCAAAATACTTTTTGGTTCTCTCTCCCTTCGTACACTTGCAGTTGCGGTAGAATAACCTGACCTTTAGGTATTAGACAGACCAATGCCTCAAACATTGCACATGAGCGATGTTAAATGCACACTGCACAGGAATAGTGTTTTCAAAAATGGAGTACGCACATCCTCATCCAGAATTTGAAAGCTAAAGATTTCGATTTCTCAGATCGTTTGGATTGTTTCAGGCACCTGATCAGCAAAATCTAGATTAGCTTCCATTGGTATGTGGCACCGATCCCCCGCGTTTTCGGGTATACATGCCTCGTGTCATGTTATGTAGCAGGAACATATGTGGCATATCGACATCAACAAATTTGAAGTGGGGGTTTATGCCTAGTAAGAAAACTTTGTTCAAAGGGGGGTATCACGGATAAGGTTATACCGTGTGTCTAACTGGGGTATAGTATCTGCGCTTCAATTCCCTGGGTTAGGAAACGGCAGTCTAACGTGTCAGTTGATGCTGACGGTCATACATGGCTTTCACGTTGTGGCCTATCATGTGCTGTCAATTCGCTTACTTGGCTGTTCCTGCCAGGCAATGTGGTGCCTTCTGCGAGCCTGTTGGGAAATACAACCCTTATCATTTGAAGTGACATGCGTTAGTAAATGACATGCTTCGAGGGGTCTGCATTTAAAGTTGAAGAAAAACCCTCGATACCCGTGCTCGACCACACTAGGGTTTTGTCGATCTTTAGTGGTCTGCTCCTCCATGGCATAGATTGACGAGACCCTTTGGCTACGTGAGTTCCCTCGCTTTGCTATGAGCTACCATCTGATTCTCATTCTACAAGGCAACATAAAACCAACTCGATTCGAGTCGCTCGACGGGACGGAATGCTTGCACAACTCAGACTTTGATGAGACGATGGTACACACCTAGACTCGAAGATCAAATGATAGTTTGACGCGAGTCGCTAATAGCAGTCAGAGGATCATCCGGATATCACTGACGAAAAAGGAGCTGGGAAGTCACTGGGACTGAGAAAGGTTGTTAACATTGTTCTTACCTGTCTCCTTCCCTGTCAAAATTCAACATTATAGCACAGACGGTGTCACGATCAACATCTCCACCGTGACATCGGCTATGCTATAATACCCTGCTGCAGAAGCGTGAACTAGGTGCTGCATCGGAAAGGCCCCGTGTCCTGTGGCACAGGCCACGCTTGCACCCTCGTGGCATCGAACTGGAAACTAGCCGTTATCATCACCTCATTTCTCACTTACACCTGCGCTTTCTGTCCCCCCTTGATGTAAAATCGTTCCTGCAGCTTTCAAAGTTTTTGGGCTTCTAAGAATTAGATGAGCACTGCTGACCGATCACCCCCGTATGGTGGGTTACGGTTCGATTTGCCGATATGCCGCAACTTATTTTGAAGTCCGACCCTCTATGGTCCTGTCACGTGAATCACAAATCAGTTCTACGACGGCCGATGACTTGAAGTTCTTGTACCTCACAGTAGTGTCCTACCTGAGGATTTTCTTGCGGTAAGCATTGACGTCTTGTACAGAAATGACCTGACTGCGTATGTCTTCAGTTGACCTTTGGGATGAACGTCAAATAGATCAACAATGGGACCCAAACAGTCGCTCACTAT
>MU172930.1:532403-573927 GCA_016695475.1 Suillus decipiens | reverse complement strand
ATGGTGAGAGGAAAGTCCTGTGACACATGTATATAAGAAAATTTCAAGATGCTCTGCAATGGTTACACCATTGCAAGACTGAACAAAGCCATGTCAGTTAAGAGTTGCTAACAGATCTTCAAAGACCTGAAGATCAATGCTGAAGTTGTGTCTGATTCAGTCTGGGTGACTGCTAATCAGTTCATATACCCATGCTTGACCAGTGAGTATAGATGTGTGATAAGGAATTCTTTCAGTGCAGGATAAGAACAAAAGATTGTAAAGATAGGTGATTTGAGTGACTGCAATGGTTATAATGATCACAATTTGGCATTTCTGATGTATTTGTGCTTCAAGGTCCATGTGGGTGCAGCAATTGATAATGCAATTCATCATAGGCTATATACTTGGTAGGTATGTCCTATTGATTACCTTTACTGCTTATCTCTATCAAATGTATCACGTGCAGTCATCACGTGCGGATTTGAACCGGGAATTTTGAACCCGGAGTCGCTGTCCAAACTACACCTTAAGTTAGGGTCCCAATAAGGAACACTTGCAAGGCACCCCTGGAGATTTCCGACATAGAGCTTGCATTTGCGGTTGTTGATACGGAAGACAGTACGGTGGATGTTGAAGTTCTTGTCCTTCACGATAGTATCCTACCTGAAGATTTCATTGCGGTAAGCATTGAGGTCTTTGACAGAATTTATCTGACTGTGTATGTCTTTAGTCGACCTTTTGAGATGAATGTCGAACAGATCAACAATGGGACCCAAACAGTCGCTCACTATGTGGTGACCGCCGATGCACTCATACTTTCACGACTCAGTACATTGTAAATTTGTCATCATGCTTTAGAGACAAAACTGGGTCCACAGACGCCAGGCTCTATTGTTGCAGTGCGCAGTACAACCTATTCTTTTCCTCTGGATAACTAACGGCAACCATTCACAGTACAAAATTGGGAGCTCAGTCCAGAACCAATAATCTATTTAGCGTCAACAGGTCGGATGATTTACTGATGCTCTCTTATTTGCATAACATTTCCCAATCGAATGAAAACTAGGTCACGTTCAAGTTTGAACTCCACTAATGCTTTCCTGATAGTACGTTAATGGACTCTGCAAATCACTAATAACTCACACGTCAGTGCCAACGGCCACTAGTGTGAAAGTAGAAACACCACTCACTACACACTGACTATCGACCTGCCACGCAGGTGAGTCATGTTATCAAACGCAGGAGAATTGCTGAAAACTCACGCATTCCCCAATCGGGCAAGTCGAGCAACCTGTGTCATTTAGGCAAGTCATGGGACAATAGAAGACGCTATTAGGAGCTGCGTCAGTGGTCATGACATATATTGATGATGAGGCTAATGCAACAACGACGGCGAGGAGAATTGCAGAGGAGGATTGCATGATTCGTGGCTCGGATGATATGATCAGTGAAGATAGGAAGATAACTGGCTTTTATGTACTGCATATCATTTTTTGAAATTGCGTGGTTGTCTTCGAGCAGTTCTGTGTTGCTGTCGGGCGGTCTTACATCGATATAGTCAATACTTTGTCTTGCATCTTTAGAACATCACGCGATTCTGCCAGCAGAACTACCTCGTGCCCACAACAATATCTATGGGCGTGCTCGATTCTCAAATCGTCAAGTCAAATGTGGTCAATTTGCGGCAAAACCATAGAGGAAGGCAAATACGTCAATTTACAGTATCACCGATTCGGACATCAATTCTGAGGTCTGTTTTTGAGCGTTAGAATCGAGTGGAATTGTGAATCACCCTGAAGAATCGTTTGACAAGTCTAAATTTGTTCTGAATTAAATACATATGATACATCCAAAAAACATATGACAGAAAAATAAATGAACGACAGACGACTCCCAATTAATTGATGCCAAAAATCTTATGGCAAAAGCAAGAGCTGCAAAATCTGAGTAGTACTGCCGCGTCCGGTCTGGAACCATCATGAGGGCTGCTCAATTCATTCAGTTCGCGTTCAATTTGGAACTGAGTTCGCCGGTTCGCTGCTAAGTATCGCCAAACTTTGTCCTAAATGGGACTTGTACCTCAACCTTATGGCACGCAGCACCAGCACTTCAAGTGTAGTGAATTATCTACAAGAAGTCTTAAAGCACATCCTGAACCTCAGTGAGACTCCCAAACCTCTTCATTACTAACTCTCAGCTGACCCAATCCTCATCTAAACCTAGTTAGGTAGGGATATATAATCATAATTCCATTTCTGAGTGAGAGATGGCTATATTACATCATATTCACAGACATACTAATATTGAATGTGATGTACTCTATGGAAAGGGTTAGTAAAGGTTCAGGAATGTCAAGGGACATTCCTGACATGCATCAGTGAACCAGTAAAGAAAGTAGAAGGTCATATATCACAATATATAGTACATAATCACAACAATTAGTGTAATTCTGCCATTGATAATTACACCATCATGTCTGACCTTATTGAGGAAAGAAGTGTTCTTCATTTTCTTATACCAGCTTCTGATGTCAAAGCTATGTCTGAAAGCCAGAATCTTCCATAGAATGAAGATGTATCCACTAAGTGAGTGGCAGTAAAAAGATGTAGTAAAAGTTGTTGGTCGAGCTAGATTAATCAATAATGCCATAACGAAAGGGAGTTTCACAACTATGAAGCATCAGGTAATTGACCTGAAAATATAAAATTTTACAAAGCTTTGTCTACCCCTAAAATTTATATATTATTTGTCATAATGATACTACCTGTAGTAAATTGGACAGAGCTGCCAAAAGTGCAAGCATGACAGATTGCCTGCCATTTTATCACCAGCACCAAATAATTCTCCATCTTTAACACTCATTTTATGAAGAGAATCAGTTTATTTAAAAAAATAGGAATACATATGTAGTTACTGGACAAAAAAAGATATAGGAAAGATAACATAATGCAGTGGACAGAGGGAATAGCACAAGATGGATGATGGAGGGGCCACAAGGAAGGGCCAAGGAAGGACCATGAGAAAGGGTCAAGGAGGTACAATGAGGAAGGGCCAGAAAGGGACCATGAGGAAGGGCCAAGAAGGGACCAGGAGGAAAAAACCAGGAGAAAGGGCCAGGAAGGGACCATGATGAAGGGCCAAGGAGGGACCATGAAGGACAGTGTTAAGACCATACTCAAAGGGTAAGAGATCTAAAGGGCTTTGGCCTCAGTTCATACACTGTGCCCCTTTCCCAAGTAATGCCCCTTATTTCAGAGGAGTGATATACATCTAAATGTCTGGAAGTGGTTGCATGATGGATCTGGAAGTCTGAAGGTATTGGATATGACATGTCTGAAGGTTATCTGGAATGTAGGGATAGAATGAGGAATATGGCTAGTCTTGGAATGAGTTTCTAACTAGAAACTAATGAGATAGACTACCAAAGATACATAGAGTTGGAGATGTAGACTTATAGGAATCAATCATAAGCCTCAGAAGATGAATAGAGTTAGAAGTAACTCAAGTCCAGAGGAACAGAATGAGCAGAATCTAAGATGATATTCAAACTAAGGTTCTATGGAGATTTACAAGTGGTTTATATACTGTAAGTAACTAGTACAGATAATCAACAAGTCCAGGACCAAGGGCTATGTACAATGTATAATGGAAGTCTATTAGTCAATGCACAGCAGATCAATAAGCACAATGAAACAAGGAAATAACAGCTGGCCTATAGATAGACTCAACTATTTATCCTACTGAAGGTGCAAGTATATAGTTTGACCTGAGAGGACTGCAATAGAAGCAATTTCCTTTAGTTAGTTAGCAAGGGAATGCAGTAAGACTAAGCACTACAGGAAAGAAACTACTTCAAAGGTTGCCACCATCAGCAGTACTATGGCAGAATAAGATGGTTCGAAAACAAGAATGCTACAGTAAGAGCACTTGTTAGCGATACCAAAACAGTAATAGTGGCAAACTACCAAAGGAAAACACTAGTCCACAGTATTGATCGAAAATAGCAGCAACAGCAAGAATCAATGGTGGTGGTCTGAGACTCCATGATTGAAAGTTGAAGTTTCAAAGGACGAGAGCTTTAGCTTGTAGTATCCAGCAGCAACTTATAGCAGTACTAAGTGCTAATAGGTCAAAAGTTAGGGCAAAACAAAGATAGATTGCATGAAACAAATGATTAATACTATGAGTGACTTCTATGGCTACCACAGACAGAGGAAGTGAAGTACAAAAAATATCTGAGAGGCTTTTAACATAGTGCATGAGTGACCAGGATGGATAGGTGAGTATAGTAGCAAGTGCATGAGGCAAATAGGCAGAATATGTAATAACACTGCTGGGTACTGCAGCACAAGGCATGCATGTAATAGTGCTTTCCATAGGATCAGTTTTGACAGTTACTAAATAATATGCACCAAATGGAGCTAGATGGACTTAGGATGGACATGGTTGGACAATGCAGTTTGGATGGTTGGTGCAAGTGCTGCTTGACATTCAGCTCCCTTGGCTATGACTTGAGATGTGTGTAGAATAGCTAGGACATGAGCCTAGCAGCAATATGGTCACTACATCCCCCAGGTACTTTGAATGCTGACCATCCCCAGTCAGGGATGCCATGTGTGAAGAAAGAGCTGACATGGGTGCTGAACAGTGGCATTTATGGAGGGCAAGCATCAGTAATGGGGGTAATGAAAACATGTGGCACAGTGAGGTATTAATTTACTGAGTCTTATAAGATGGCTGCCAGTCTTGGCAAGTCCTTATCCTTTATCCAGACATGTCAACCTTCGATTTCAATGTTGGGATTTTGCCTGAGGCTGTGAGCATGTTTGATTGGTTTCATGAGGTGTGTGAGACTGTGGATGCGCTGGTCAAATGCATACTGGCAGATAGCGACAAGTCATTGGAGAATAAGAAGGCATGGATGGAGGAGTGGGCTCATGCAATGATAGGAAACTTCCTTCTTCTTCCCACCTATGGCACTGATGCTTTTGCAGGCTGCATTGACTGAATGTCACTGGCAGGGTTGTGATTATAGACTAGTGTTGGTGATGCTGCAAATACAGGTCATAGTGGGTGCTGCTGGGCAGAAGGCATATGTATGTTTCGCTATACAAGTTTGACAAGCTACACTTGCTAAGCAGAGTGATGCTGATGGCACTATGGCTGTGACTGGGACAGTGGATAGTGGTAAAGCAAAGGAAAAGGATGTGCTGATGGAAGGCATTGAGGGAGGGGGTCATTTAATTAGTGCAAATGGTGCCAATGCTTCAGCAATGCAACCTCTGGGTTCACTTCATGTGGTCAAGTGCACTACTTGTGCTAGGAAAGGTTTGCCTTGCACTGGAGAGCCTGGTAAGGTGTGCATCACTTGCTGGAGATTTAAGCAGAAATGCTCGCTCAATACTGGTGCGTTGGTTGCTTTTGCCATTATGGTTTGTCCCTGACCTTGTTTGATAGGTCGCTGTTCTAAAGCACCTGCCATAGTGAAGGTACCATTGACTATGGATACTGCTGAGACTCCAAAGAGCAGTATGGTGAAGGCACTGGAATTGCTAGCTGACATTACCAATACCAAGCATATGCCAGTTTCCCCTCCTCACTTGGCTAAGGTAGCAAGTAGGGCAGAGCAGGAATCTGAGTCATCTGAGGAAGAGGACAGCACAGATGAGGAGGTTAGGTGATACATGGAGGATGCTCTTGGCAGAGGTTCAGGTGTGTAGCTCCATATGTGGGCTGAGTTAGAATGTTTAGAGGCTCACTTCATGCAGATGGAGGTGCTCATGCATGAGCAAGCGATCAGTATCTGTTTTATTTGTGGCTGCTTGGAGTGCACTGGAAGGGAAAGGTGTCTGTAGGTCTGTTTTGTCATAGTATCCCCATGTCCATATCCTAGTACCAATCATAGTCCATTTGATGCCTGAGTATGGTAAAGTTCAGTGAGTGCTTAGAAGAGAAGAATAAAATTAAGATAAGGAATATGGCCAATGTGTGAGGTGCTGCTTGTCTTGTCTTTGTCATATTCCATACATCCGATCCAAGATCCGATCAGATCCGATCAATCCTGCTTCTATCCAGACCACAGATCCGATCCGGATCACTCATCCGATGCACTACAACTTCTTGTGTTCTAAGTCCACTGCATCCTTGCTTCTATCCCCTTTCGGTGATCTACCTGTACCGGTGTCCCGGCTGTGTATATTCCTGTCTTGCTTACTGATCCGTTACCTGTGCTTCATATCCGACTCGCGTTTGCTGATCCGCTGCGCATTTACCACATAGACTTCTGTTATACTTTGTGCATAGCCCTCTGGTCCTGGATTCATTGATTGTCTGTACTATCTACATACAGTATATAAACTACATGTAAAACTCTAGAGAACCTTAGTTCGAATATCATCTTAGATTCTGCTCATTCCGTTCGTCCGAACCCATCTGTCCCAACTCTAAGTATCTTCTGAGACTTAGGATTGATTCCTATAGTCTACGTTTCCAACTCTACCTTTGGTAGTCCATATCCGTTAGTTTCTAGTACGGATCTCGTCTGCTACTAGTCCTATACCTCGCATTCATCCTTACCCTCCGGATACCCTCTGGACAAGCTCCTTCCACCCACACATTTCGGATATATACCGGACGTGCCATATCTGATACCTCCGGACCTTCGGATCCGCTACGCAAGCACTTCCAGACCCTCGGACGAAGGTTATCCCTCGGAAGTAAAGGGCAGTACTTGGGAAAGGGGCACAGTGCACGAACTGAGGCCAAAGCCCTTCGGATTTCTCACATATTGAGTACAGTCTTAACAGTCTTCTTTGTTGTGCTATCGTCATCTATTCCTCTGTGATGCCATCAGTTGTTCTTGATGCAGTAACTCTTGTCCTATCCAAAGGGTGTGGTGTGCTGCCTACATATTAGAAAGTGAATTTGTAACGGTGCACAGTATCAGAGTCAAATTTGTGTGATCTAGGTTCTGCTACAGAGTCTGTGTGCTGTTAGGCATGTATCATAGGTAAGTAAGATGATGGTCTGTGAGAAAAAAAAAACTGAGACACTGGTTGAAACCTGGGGTAAAACTGAGACTATCATACTGAGCAGTATTGTTTTTGTATTTTTCTTGTTTTTCTGATTGCATGAATGGGAAGGGCAAGAGTGAGGGCAAAGGGGTGGGTGGTTAAGCATTGATGCCAAAATTGATGTCTTCATCTGCCAGCTCTTCATCATCTTCTGCTGCTAAGATGTCCAATGCTTCATCATCAATACCAGTGATACTGGTGACTGAGATTCTGGAGTTACTGTGTGATAGATAGGGGATCAAGCGAAATGCTGCATAGCGCAGCTTGGACATTGTACTGTTGAGTTCTGCCAATATGTAGGTGCCTCCCTTAGTATGCTGTAGTACTATCATCAGCCCAAGATACCATGGCTTCATCTTTTGGTTCAGCTCATACTTGATCTTGGAGTTATGAACTAAGACTAGCATGCCAGCTTGGAAATCATAATCCTTAATCAAAGTGCAATAGCACTCCTCAAACTTCCATACCAGTTAGTACTGTGCTTTGACTACCTTGTCCCTGATGTCTTGCAGGTATTCTTGCCATTTCTGCAGTTGCTGCATACGATAGGCAATGAGGTTGGTAGTGGTGAACTTGTCCTGACCAGGTAGTTCTACGAGGAAGGTACCTTCAGCTAAATCAAATGGGAAGATTGGTTCTATGCCATGGACCATGAAGTAAGGCAATAAGTTAGTGTCTTGATGGACAGTAACTCACTTGGCCCAGAACATGGTGTGTGCTACCTGGTACCAATGAGACTTGTCCCCCTCACAACTTTTCATGATGGCCTCCTGGACATTGTAATGATGTCGCTCAACAATGTCATTAGCTTGCAAGTTGTACAAGAGATGCATATCAGGTGAATTCTGTAGTGCTCTGCTAGATCATTAACAGCAGCAATGAATGCCAGCCCATTGTCAGTAATGATTTCAGTGATAAGTCTCCACTGGCATAGCAATTCCTCAAAGATAAATGAACTGAGGAGCTTGGTATTCTCTTTCCATAGCATATGCCATTCCAGGTAACTGGTCAGAGCACAGCATGCTTGGACTATATGGTTGAATCCACCAGCTTTTGGCATCATCATGGTATCAATGTGCACATGCCTAAATATACTGCCCAGTATGGGTACGGTTGGCAGAATGTACAAGTGGCGAGTCTGCCTGATCTGGCTCTCATGACAAGTCCTGTTGTGCCATTTGATATTGTCAGTAATATAGGGCCACCAGAAACATAAGAGAAGTCTAGCATGTGTTGAAAATACTCCCTTGTGTCTGAGATCATCATGAGCTTCCTTCAGAATACGAAGCTGTTTTGCTACCAGCACCACTAGTTGATCCTTGCCATGTGTCTGCTGTTGGAACAAACTTTCTCCTATTACAAAGTAATGAGCTACCATTGCGATGAATGAAGTGAATTCATCATTGGTCAGGCCTGCTGGTCTCTTGCAGTCAGTAAGAAATTGTTGCACCTTGAGCAATCAACTATCTTGCACTAGTGCTACCTCGGAGTGAGGGATCTGGTGCTTGTCAGCGGTTGCAGTTGTGGTTCCTATGCATACAAGTAGTGTGGGTGGACATTGTGACAGTCTAGCTAGTGCTAGCCTTGCATAGGTCCACTTCCATTATTGTCTAGCCCCTATACCGCATAGTGCGACCACCCCTAACCCTAACACTATCAATATAAACAGTTACTGAGGTTACCACACCCTTGCCAGAGTACCATGCTGCAGTACCAAGCCACATTCCATGAACCAATGCCCATTAAATGCCCATGCCATGCCAACTAGTTCCATTTGGTGTGTAGTACATTCCCATCTACCACTGCTAATCCCATGGCAAGCCTTATTACATGTAGAACACATGCTGCACCATTACATACTACTACAGCTAAAGTCTTGTGTACTTGCTACTACTTTCGCCTATCGATTCCATGTACTTATGATGTATGATAAAAGACTGCTGACTTCTCCTCCGTTAGACACTCCCCTTCTACCGTACAGCAGTAGGAGAAGTCACTTACAATCATTTTCTTATATCATATTGCTCATTCTATGGGATTCCTGTACCACTACTGCTATCACTATACAAAATACATCTTCTTTAAAATCCAAATATCTCTAAGAATTCTTTGACAGTCTTTGCCCTTGATGCTACCCTCACTGCTATCATCGCTAAGCATTGGTATCATCATCATCATGCCATCGCTCTTCACTGTCCCTTGACATACAGCACTATCATAGTTATCAGTGTGCACTATCATACTGCTCATTGCTAGCACTCCCCATGGTATCATCGGTGTAAAGACTACAATCTAGCTAGTATGATAGCAAACTATCACCTATGCTAGTATATGTTGAGTGTCTACCTAGCTGCTATACTTGTGAGGCAAAAATGTTCGACCTGAGGGGTTGCCAGTGAATATACTTTGTCAAACACTGATATGAGATGCAAGATACTCCTATAAAGTGATGCTGATGCTAGCAGTAGCATTGCCACTGATAGTGCTACAGGTTCCATGGATGCCAATGTTAAGTGTCCTGTGAAAGATAGGTACCAATGATGCCAGTGATACTGATGATACTGGTGCTTAGTGAAGATAGCGGTAAGGAAAGCATCGAGAGTGAAGACTGTCAAAGGATTCTTAGAGATATCTGGATTTCAAAGAAGATATATTTCTGTATAGTGAAAGCGGTAGTGGTATGGGAATCCTGTCTAATGAGTGATATGATATAAGAAAAATGATTGTAAGTGACTTCTCCTACCACTGTATGGTAGAAGGGGAGTATCTAACAGAGGAGAAGTCAGCAGTCTTTTGTCATACATCATAAGTACATGGAATCAATAGGCGAGAATAGTAGCGAGTATGCGAGACTTAGCTGTAGCAATATGTAATAGTGCTGTATGTGCTGCAGCATGCATTCTACATGTAATAAGGCTTGCCATGGGATTAGCAGCAGTAGATGGGAATGTACTATGCACCAAATAGAACTAGTTGGCATGGCATGGGCATTCAATGGGCATTGGCTCATAGAATGTGTCTTGGTACTGCGGTACGGTAGTCCAGCAAGAGTGTGGTAACCTCAGTAACTGTATATGTCATATACTGGATTCTACACTCCACTTCCACTATAACATCCTGCTGAAATCCACATCCATCCAATTCCCACTTGATCCAGTTCACATATCCGATCCAATACACTTGTCCAATGCATATCTGATCCAATACACTTGTCCGATCCAGATCCGATCCAAGACACTCATCCGATCCATATCCAATCCATATCCAATCCGTATCCATATCCAATTCATGTTCATAATCCGAAACCATTCCCACGCACCTGCGCATTACCCCTTTTAGGATATACCTGTGCCACTGGCTCTTGGTTATCCCTGCCTTCGCCTCTTGGTCATCTCTGCCTCTGGCTATTGGTTATCTCTGCCTCCGTCTCAATAAGTTATTCCGTACAAGTTTTATCTCTGAGTTCATAGCCTGATGTTTTGCTGTACTTACTATTATGTTTCTGACATAGCCTTGGACTATGCTTACTTACCTTCCAGCATGCTACCTACAGTATATAAACTCGTAGTACAACTCCTGCAGACCTTAGTCTGATCATTGCTTGTATCTTTATTTATCCTGCTGTCTATATAACTCTGTTTCCATTCTCACTTGGGCTCCAGCCCTTGTAAGTCTCTGGCTCTGGACTATGGGAGTACTCCCTAGTCCGGAGCCTTGACTCTCTGTCCTATAATCACTCTCAGACTTCGTCCGATTGTAGTCCATCATCTGCTCTACCTTTGACTCTACCTGCGGTAGTCTTCCTCTGTTAGTTCTACTTCGGACCTCGTCTGAAGTAGTCTATACGCTCTCTACTTCACATCCGGGCCTACTCCTCCATAGTAGTTATACCACTTCATCCATCCGTACACCTATCCATCTATCCGTCCATCCATCCATCCATCTATCTGTCCATCCATCCATCTATCTATCTGTCCGTCTACCCATCCGTCCATCCATCCATCTGTCCATCTGTCTATTCATCCATCCATCCGTCCGTCCATCTGTTATCCATCCAACACTCCGCTACTCCTGCTTTTGGATCCTCGTACCTTTGGATCCTCATACCTTCGTACCTGTCCTATTATAACATCCCTCACTGTTCTACTCTGGACTTTGTCCAAGTAGTCTTGTCATCATCCCCTATCATCCAGGAATAGTTCCAGTGCATTCCCACACTCATCCAGAAGTCCTTCAGAGCTCTATTTAGCTATCCTGCCCTAGAGTTCATCCAGACTACATCCGGACTTCACCAGAACTCTCCCTAGGACTTCATCCAAAATTAAGGGGCAATACTCGGGTAAGGGGCACAGCGCATGAGCTGAGGCCAAAGCCCTTTATGATCCATTAACCCTCTGAGCACGTCTCTAACAGTATATATCAATAGTGTTAGGGTTAGGGATGGTCACACTATGCGGTATAGGGGCTAGACAATAATGTAGATGGACCTATGCAAGGCTAGCACCAGCTAGACTGTTACATCAGTATCATCAGTATTGCCAGCATCATTGGTATCCATCTTTCACAGGATGCTTAGCATCGGCATCCATGGAATTCACAGTGCTATCAGCAGCATCACTACCACTATCATCAGCATCACCTTATAGGAGTATCACACATCTTGTATCAGTGCTTGATGAAGTATATTCACTAGCAACCCCTTAGGTTGAACGTTCTTGCCTTGCAAGTATAGCAGCTAGGTGGATACTCAACATATACAAGTCTAGGGGATAGTTCACTATCACTCTAGCTAGACTGTAGTCTTTACAATGTGTTAGCGCTGTGTGGACCATATTGCCACTAGACTCATGTCCTAGCTATTCTACACACATCTCAGGTCATAGCCAAGGGAACCGAACATCAAAACAGCACTTGTACTGACCATCTGAACTGCATTGTCCAACCATGTCCATCCTAAGTCCATCTAGCCCCATTTGATGCGTATTATTTAGTAACTGTTGAAACTGATCCCATGGCAAGCACTATTACATGTATGCCTCATGTCACAGTACCCAGTAAGCATGATTACATATTCCATCTATTTACCTCATGTGCTTGCTACTATACTCACCTATCCATCCTGGTCACTCACACACTATGTTAAAAAGCCTCTCAGATGTTTTTTGAACTTCACTTCCTCTGTCTGTGGCAGCCATAGAAGTCACTCATAGTATTAATCCTTTGTTTTGTGCAATTCTATCTTTGTTTTTGCCTTAACTTTTGACCTATCAGCACTTAGTACCGCTATAAGTTGCCATGGGATACTACGAGCTAAGCTCTCATTCTTAGAACTTTGATTTTGTTCATGGAGTCTCGGACCGCTACCAGTGACTCTTACCATTGCCACTGTTTTTGATCGTTACTGCGGACTAGCACTCACCTTCGGTAGTTACTGCTATCACTATTTTGGTATCGCTAACAAGTGCCCTTACTGTCACATTTTCACTTTCAGATTATCTTGTTCTGCCATAGTACTGCTGATGGTGGCCACTTTTGGAGTAGTTTCTTGCCTCTATTGTCTAGTCTTACTGCATTCCCTTGATAACTAACTAAAGGAAATTGCTTCTATCGCAGTCCTCTCAGGTCGAACTACATACTCACACCTTCAGTAGGATAAATAGTTGTGTCTATCTATAGGCCAGCTGTTATTTCCTTGTTTCAGCATGCATGGTATGGGTGATGAGTGTGGGTGACACTTGAGGTTAGTATAAGGACTGGCAATAGCAGAAGTTCGATCATTTAAGATCTCTATACTAAATGAGTATGTGAAATCTAACCAATCTTCGTGGTCATCTTCCTCAGCAGGATCCTCCTTGGCAGCAGGTCTCCTTGAGAGTCCATCAGCACTGGTATGCTTATCTGCAAGTACATGCACAAGCTTGAATTGAAAAAGGAGTATACCTGTGATCCACCAGTTGATAGATGTGTTAGGTTGCAAGTCAGGGTTGTTGATCATCCCTTTGATGTACTTGGCATCGACCTCAACCATAAGGTTGGTGACACCAAAGATATACACTTGCATGGCTTATAGCACACAGAACAAACCATACAGCTCTAGCTTTGCTTGGGAGTATCAGCTTTCAACTTCTGTAAGCGTGAGTGAACCAAAGTGGCTAGGATAGCACTTCTTGTCCTTGCTGAGTTGCAAGAGGATAAAACCTACAGCGATAGAAGAAGTGTCAACAGCAAGAAAGACCTCATGTCCAGATTTATAGTCTAGTGGTTTTAATGCTGGTGACTGCATGATGGTGTCTTTAAGCACTTGCATAGCTACCTGTTGATTGTGACCCCATTCGAACATGGTGTTCTTATGGGTTAGTGCCACTAGCAGTTGTGCTATCTTGGCAAAGTCCTTTGATGAAAATATGCAAGACACCACAAGTACTGAGGAAGCTCTGCACATGCATTATAGTGCTACACTCAAGCCAATTGTGGATCTTTTGTACCTTTGATTCTTTAGGTATGTGTCCTTCAAAGGTACACATATGGCCAACAATGTTAGCAGTAGGTGCTACTAGAATGAACTTTTTTGCTGACACAGTTAGTCCAACCATATGCAAGCAATGCAAAACTTGATTAACCACAGTAAGATGTTCCCAAATGAAGTGGCAAATGCCTGCATTTTTTGGAATAGTCTCATATGAGCTGTCAGCTCTTTGATACCACATTTTCACCAATTTGACAGTGATATTGTCAATGAACAGGAACATATACATAGGGATCTCATCTTGTAGAACAAAGAAAATATCACCTTGGAAGAGTTGTACACTGTTATCATGCCCCATGGGAAGCATAGTTAACTGGTGTGGTCCTAGCAGAGTACTCAAGCTGGTCATATCCTGAAAACAAGTCCATCATACCATACACGGCATAGCCAGCAAAGGATTCAGCAAGATGTTCAACAAAAGGAGGAACTGATGCATCTTTGATAGTTACCCTGTTCAGTGGTTGAAGGTCATGAACTATATGCAGTGATGTACCATCTTTCTTGATGATGCAGAACCATCTAGACCAGTAAGACACAGTAGATGGCTCATACACACCAGATGCTATTTTCTCCTTGATAATACTAACCACTTTTTCCAATGTAGCAGGTAGAATAGGGATGCTACATTCTGCCCACAGAGTGTAGGGTACCATAGGTATCTTGTATGGTGGAAAATACTTCTCATCAAGGTGGCTATGTTCTGATGCATCCCATGTGAAGGTGGTCTTGTGTTCATGAACAAGCCATTGTAATATCTTGTGTTCTTCTGGCCAAAGCCACTTTGCTGGGTCAAGGTCAAGTTCATCAGCCTGTTCTTGGGTGTATTGCTTTCCTGGTGTAAAGTCAGGGGGTTGTGGCAGTAGGTCTGGGAGGCCAGCCAAGGGGTCTGGCAGTAACTCTCACTGAACACAGTACTCTGGCAGCATGGTGGTAGGTATGGTATTAACCTTTTTGCCTACAGGTTTGTAGACATAGGCCTTCTTTGCTTTGTAATAGGTATATATGCTGTGGAATGCTTTGGTGGAATCTGTGTTAATCTCGGAATGCAATGACATTAGGTAGTGATAATGGGCTGATAACTGGGGGCAAGAAAACAGCAACAATGTTTCATCAGCTAGGGTACTCCTTAAGAGCAGTGGTTGTGTGGCAGGTAAATTGGTATGGTCAGCAGAATGCAATACAGAATTAAAAAGAGAATCTTTTGAAACAGGAGAAATAGGAATCTGTGAGTCTCCCCATGGGGTCAGCAGCTCATCAATACTCAAAAATCCTGTCTGACAGGTGTCAATGGACATTTTGGACATCCTTGACATCACTTTACCCACAGCTTCATTGGTATGCAGATAACTTTGCTGTTATTAGGGTTGGTGAGCATAAGGTCCTGCTCACCACTTGGCACATCTTCCATGTAACACATAGTCATCATGTAGAATGGTCTCCCTAGCAAGAGTTTGAAGTTAGCATTCTCAACCACTTGTACTTGGAATAACATTTCTCTAGTGCTGAAATCAAGTGGCAGATTCTTGATCACTCCTAGCATCTGGTTGGTCAAAGTATTAGTGGATTCCATGTTGATCTTGTGGTCAGGCCACAGCAGTATAGAAACCTAGCAAGCACCAGGTTCTTGCTGGCATAACAAGACATTCTGCCCCTTGATCTAGTGTGCAGGTGAGGATGTGACCATTGGTAATTGCTATGATAGATCGCAGTGGGACAAAATGTTTGGCAATTATGTGGCCTTCCATGTCTCTCATGCAGAATTGCTCGTAAAACTTCATCTGCTCCTTTGTTTCCAGCAAGGTTCCTAGCTCATTGACTGTGGCTGTGTTAATGCTAACATGCTTGGTGGTCATGGCATCTTTCAGACTCTTCCATATCTCAGGTGCAATGGCTATTAGGTCTCACATTTGGATGTTGATGCTGGTGTTGAGTATATGATCAACCATGCACTTGTTGGCATCCTTGTCCTCCAGTAGGTAAGCATACCTATATTGAGGGCCAGAAGGGTTAGTAGCACCGGTTGATGGCTTTGCAGGCATTGATGATGAGGATGGGGTACTACCTGTGGCAGGGGTTGCCAGCTTTGATACTGTAGCACCTGGATTAGGCATTGCTGAGGCTTTGACCTGTGGTGAAACCACTTCCCCTACCACATCAGCAGCTTTGGAAGATGGTCCTAGTTGAGGTTGCTGTGGTACACCTATGCCATCAAAGCACACATTCTTTCCCTTATCTGCTTTCTGTTACGACTGGGATGGGCTCGTTGAACGACGGTTCAAAAGAGAACAGCGGTCATTAACGTATCAACGCTTTACGTAGAAAAGACTACGACGTTGTCAGACGACACAGATGGTTTCGTGCTGGGTGCAGTACAAAACTGGCTGAGTCGAATATAATCGTGTTCAGACTAAGACTTAGGAGTGCTAAGACTTAGAAGACAACTTCACAAAGACAACTAGAGTTGAGAGGCTCTAGCGAAGGATGTTCCAGGTAAAACCCAGTAAGATTCAAGTGAGGAATCTACAAGTACAGGAGAGCCTTTAAATACTAAAGTACGTAGGGACTTTAGGGCAGGCTTGAGACAGATACAAACGGTAGATAGCTAAGTATGGTATACAACGATGTGAGTCAATGGAATGTGGTAGAACGTCGTGGAATGTATGAGTCAATGGAAGTCCATGGAATGTCATAGAAGAGAAGAGAACAGAATAGAACGTACAGTCAAGTGACTGTGAGAGAAAGGAGACGATCAGCTGATCATGTAAGAATACAACCGTAAAGGTAAGGTCATCTGACCATGTGAGAGTACAACCGATAAGGTAATAGTGACATAAGCAGAGGAAAATGAATAGGGGCGTACAATGATTGTAACACTTTCCTAGTAGCATAAGCATCAGTATTGCTTGTCTGGTACTGAGCCTGTGAGATCCTAAGTTCTCGGTCAAGGTCTTCTTTGCTGTCACTCCTATGTTTAGCACTTGTATGCATAAAGGCGGAGGGGTCAATATCAAAAATGGTGTCATGCTTGTACTCCACACGGCAGTACAGGGTTGCCTAGTACCATAGCATTGGCACCCATGGTGGGGGTTTTGTTAGTGTGGTAGTGGTCTACCTTCTGCTGCAGACTGCCCCATCCCAGAGGAAGGTCACTTCTGTCCAGCAAAAGCACATACTGGCCTCTTAGCAAAATCTTACCATCCCTATAATACACTTCCTTGACCTGACAATCTCTATTCCCATGCTCTTCTGACCAACAGAAAACACAGCGGTATGAAGAATACTCTTTTTTTGATAATAACACCTGGGGTAGTTGGTTGTATTAGGGGCTGCAAAGTGGGTTGCTGTGCAGGGCCCCATGACAAACTAGCATAGCTGGTTTTAGGTGCTGATGCCAGCAATGTGCTCAGTAACAAGAACACAACTGTGTTATATACTTCCATGATGTCATATGGATCATCTGGGTGATGATCAATTAGCTTAATCTCGAGCCGCCACATAATAGCAGTCTTGGTGGTAGCATGAAATCCATCAAGGAAAAGATGATTGCGCTCAAGGTCAGCAAGCTTCTTCATGATCAAGTGCCTAGATATCTTGAAGAACTTGCAGTAATACTGGCCTAGCTCCTCTTGCGAGGTCATCAGCACATGGACTTGCTCTGCACAGAGATTTTTGAGGTCAGTATGTGCAAAGTAGCAATCGCCTTTGCATCCAGGATACAAAAGTTTTACTGCTGCTACAAACTTCTTCCAATCAGGCAGAGCAGCTTTATTGAGCATTTCCCAAGTCTCCACCTCCTTGATAGGTGTGTATCTGAGTGCTGCCTTCATCTGCTGCTCGTTGGTGAGCATTGTGTGATCAGTGATGGCATATACATCTTCAAGGAATGGTATCAGACAGGCTGGCATGCCATCAAACTTAGGCACTGCATCCATGCCTTGAAGCAGCATGCAAAATAGGGCAGACATGATTTGTTGTGGGAATGTAGGCTTTGGTGCAAAAATAGAGTGTGCTTGTATGGCTACCCAAGTATGGATCACTGGAATGGTTGGTGGTAAGTTAGCAATGCATTTACATGGTGATGGTGTGGGAGGCTGTAGTGGGGGAATGAGAGACTCCTTATCTGGTGAGGGTTGGTGTTATGGCGCTGATGGCATTAAGGATGATTCCATAGAAGGAGTGTCGACAAGAATGAAGGGTACTTGGGATTCTTCAGGCTCCAAGGATCCCAGCAGGACTTTGTCCACTGGCATGTCTTTATGATTGGTTAGTGGGTCATCACTGGTAAGATGTTGGTGAATGGTGGCTTTGTCAGCGCTAGTGTGTTGACTGGATTCTATGATCTCTGGCTCTGGCGGTACTTCTGGCGGTGTTTTGAGTAGTGCTGCAAGTTGTGCTTGCTTGGTGTGGCTTCTGAGCATGCGGCCTGGTTGCTCCAGCATTAGTGCTTCTATGGTCCCCTCGTGGTGGGCTCCAATTGAAACAAGGAAATAACAGCTGGCCTATAGATAGACTCAACTATTTATCCTACTGAAGGTGTGAGTATATAGTTTGACCCAAGAGGACTGCAATAGAAGCAATTTCCTTTAGTTAGTTAGTGAGGGAACACAGTAAGACTAAGCGCTAGAGGAAAGAAACTACTCCAAAGGTTGCCACCATCAGCAGTACTACAGCAGAATAAGATGGTTCAAGAACAAGAATGCAACAGTAAGAGTGCTTGTTAGTGATACTGAAACAGCAATAGCAGCAAACTACTGAAGGCGAACACTAGTCTGCAGTATTGATCAAAAATAGTGGCAACAGCAAGAATCAATGGTAGTGGTCCAAGACTCTGTGATTGAAAGTCAAAGTTTCAAAGGATGAGAGCTTTAGCTCATAGTATCCAGCGGCAACTTATAGCAGTACTAAGTGCTGATAGGTTGAAAGTTAGGGCAAAACAAAGATAGATTGCATGAAACAAATGATTAATACTATGAGTGACTTCTATGGCTACCACAGACAGGAAGTGAAGTATGAAAAATATCTGAGAGGCTTTTTAACATAGTGCATGAGTGACCAGGATGGATAGGTGAGTATAGTAGTGAGTGCACAAGGCAAATAGGTGGAATATGTAATAACACTGCTGGGTACTGCGGCACAAGGCATACATGTAATAGCACTTGCTGTAGGATCAGTTTTGACAGTTACTAGATAATATGCACCAAATGGAGCTAGATGGACTTAGGATGGACATGGTTGGACAATGCAGTTTGGATGGCTGGTGTGAGTGCCACTTGACATTCAGCTCCCTTGGCTATGACTTGAGATGTGTGTAGAATAGCTAGGACACAAGCCTAGTGGCAATATGGTTGCTACAACAAGTCAGAAAGGAGACATAAGTAATGGATCAATAAGCAGGAGGGAAATATACATAGCCAGAATACCAGAGACAGGAGGATTGCTGAAAGGAGGTAGATACAGATGTCCACAAGGGAGTTAGAGTGTGAGAAGTAGGAACTTTCAGATGGGAGATCCAGATAGGATCTGTGGACTGGACAGAAGCAGGATCAATCAGATTTAATTGGATCTGAGATCAGATGTATAGAATATGACAGACAGCCAAGTGAGGACCAGCAGAGAGGGCCAGGGAGAAACTGTGAGAAAGGGACCTTGTTATAATCTAAGTACACCCCTATTCATTTTCTCACTTACCTTTTGCTATGTCCCTGCTTATGCTATCATTTTCTTTCATGTCTCAACACACTTGTATGATACTTACCTTCCTTATTAGGATACATAGTTGTAACACTTACATTCACATGACCTTCAGGGTACTCTTGGTCTGTGCATGCATTGATACCTATTTAAGCACAGTGTATTACACTTGTATTCCTTACTTTAATCTTACTGGGTTTTACCTGGATATTCCTTCATGAAGGCCTCTCCACCTTAGTTGTCTGAGTCTTTCTCTAAGTCTTTGCACTCCATCAACTTAGTCAATAAACTCTTGATCTTGTACTCAACTTAGCTAAGTCTTGTATATTGAACCTTTGCTCTTGTGCAGAGGTACAGCAGCTCAAACACATATTCTCTCTTTTGAGTTTGCTCATTAGAACTATCCCAGTTTGTAACAGACCTGGAGGAAGGGTTAGGGAGGAACTATAAGGAAATCCTAGGGAGGGACCACCACAAAGGTCAGGAAGGAGCACAATTTGGTGTGCACTGTGGATGAGATGGCAACAGCAGACACTGAGCTCAAGAGTGGTAGTAGTGGAAGTGAGAGAGACATGTTGAAGATTGAACTTGAAAAATTCAGCCATGGGAACTGATGAGGCAATAGTGTCTTGATTAGTAATAATTAGACTTGAAATTTTTGAAACTGACCATTACTCAAGAATAACAACCCCTACTGCTGTTGCTGTCTTGCTGCACCTGTTTGCTCTTACTCATGTCCATGTGTACCTCTAAACATATAAAGTATTGTTTGAGGGAATGAAAATATTTGATGTAGTCCTATGCCAGACCCCAGTGGATGACCCATGCTGATAGCTTCACATCTTAGCATTCTACTTAGTGGTCATGTGGAGCCTATTGAAAGTGGAGGCCTAGAAGCCATACAGCCAGTTTCAAAAGTTGTCCAGCACACCAAAAGTATCTTCTCATGAGAAGGGCTTGAATAGCATTGTAATGGGACAAATAAATAGGGCCAAATGGCAATGCACAAAATAGTTGGGATAAGTCTACTACCACCCCTCATCATCTGAAAAGGAGGAGTGTCATAGCTTTGTGGATAAATCTAATGGCATTGTAGATTTGTTAGCAAATGCCAAAGGCTTTTTCCATGAAAAGGCCTTGAACAGCATTGTAATGGGACAAATAAATAGGGCCAAACAGTAATGCATGAAATAGTTGGGATAAGTCTACTACCACCCCTCATCGTCTGAAAAGGGGGAATGGAAATGTCATAGTTTTGTGGCTAAATCTAATAGCATTCTAGATTTGTCAACAGATGCTAGAGGCTCTTTCCATCAAAAGGTCTTAAATATCATTGTAACTAAAAAATGAGACTAGGTAAGATGTCAAAGCTCAAAATGATTGGCTCAGGTATGCTACCACTACTCATTAGCTGCAAAGGTGGAATGTCCCAGTATTGTCATAAATCATTCAGGTTAAGCTGGATTTACAAGGATACATGGATATGTATGAGCAACTCAAAGTGCTTGCAGTATAAAAGCTAATATATGGTGGTAGCAGAATTAAATCATATTATACTTCCCACAGCTACAATATCAAGGACTCATCAATTCACTGATGTGGGTTAGGAATGTGAATGATGAGGTTTGGTATGTGCTTTAAGACTGCTTGTGGATGATAAGGGTACTTAGAGTAAGAATAGAATTTTCAGTAAAGCTTACTGTCACAACCCTTTTAACCACTGAAGGCAGGGGCAGAGACTAGGACTCAAACTATGGTTATCACAAGAGAGAAGAGAGGAGCAGTGACATCTGGTTGCTACTAGATGTAGATACAAGAGGTTTGAACTGAAGAACTACTACGACAAAACCAGCTAACTATATAGGCATATTGAAACTGAAATACAAACTGAGTATGAAACTACTAGCCAATCAGAAAATAGAAAAGAAAATCATATGATGTGATATTGTGACATTGTTGATGACATCATATTCTAGAAGGTTCTAAGGTCATGTGATTTGTCATGTGATACTATCTTATCTTATCTGATAGCATCATAAAAGACCTCTTCATCTTCATCAGGAAGTTCAACTATAGAAGCAGATGTAGGGATTTCAATAGGGTTAGGGTTTGTCTTAGTACTGGGTTTAGGCACTTTAGGGAAATTGAGGAAAGAATAATGGTTTGTATGAAGAATTTGTGACAGGTTTCAGCCCTTGTAAGTCTATGGCTCTGGACTATGGGAGTACTCTCCAGTCTGGAGCCTTGAACCTCTGTCACATAATCACTTTTGGACTTCATCTGATTGCAGTCTGTCTTCTGTTTCATGACAGACCAGCAGAAGATTATCTACATCTGCTCTTTTATGGAGAAGGGAAATGCCCATTTATGGAAAGAACATTTTCTTGAAGAAGCCCATTCCAAATCCCCTCATGATTACCGCAAACTCAAGGATTTCCTTAAACGTTTCAACAAAGCGTTCGCACCCCTTGATCCAGCCAGATCTGCGATCACCAAACTCCGAGATCTGAAGCAGGGAAATAAAGACCTGCAGACGTACACTGCCGACTTCATCCTCTTGATGACTCAAGCCAGGATTACTGATGAATTAACCAAAATCCAATTCTTTCAAGATGGTCTCAACATGGGGATTCTCACCCCTCTATTTAGCACCAGAGATGTTTTTGACACTCTTGACAAAGTCATCACGACTTGCGTCAATATAGACAATTCCTATCACCACCTTCAATCAATTCAAAACTGGCATATGCCTCAGAAGAAGTCCCAGAAGTACGGAAATCCCTGATACACGTCTTCCCACAACCTGAATGCGATGGAAGTTGATCGCCTTACTCATGCTGAGAAGGTCGACCTAATGAAGAAGGGCAAATGCTTTAACTGCAAACAGCCCGGACACCATGCAAATGGTTGTCCCAAGAAGAAGGAGCACTCCACTCCTGTACCCCAGACTGAAACTGAAGCTTTGGGGTCTGGGTTGAAAATTGAAGAAGTCGAAAGTGATGATGAGGAAACAGTCAGGCGGTTGGCCCAGGATTTTTAATTTGGAGAAATAAATCAAGGTATGTTTCTCCATCTGTACTACTACAACTTGTACATGCTGTAGGTGAACGAAAGGAACTTCACATTCCCCTTACTCTTATCTCACGCACTCATCCAAAATCCATTGAAACCACTGCTGTCATCGACTCCGGAGCTGCTGGAACCTTCATCTCTGAAGAATTCGTAAAACTTCATAACATCTCATGAAGAAGGCTCAGTAAACCATTCAGGGTTACAACCGCCGATGGCTCCTATGTAAAAGGAGGCCCAATTATGCATTATTGCTTACTTGTCATCAAAATAGATGAATGAACAATGTACGGGAAATTCAATATTACCCGTCTTGGATGAAGGGACCAGATTCTCCTTGGTATGCCTTGGCTGCACACCATGAATCCAGTTATAGACTGGACAGCTGAGACAGTGACATTATCATGCACTAAGAAGTTGGATCTTATTGAAATAGACATTGACACAGATAGAAAGAAGGCGAGGCTCCCCCTCCTGTTTAACCACCCTATCCTGAAATGGAAGAATTTGAAACTCCCATGATCAACATCGCCGACAGTCGTAACAACTCCTGTCCCATCGAACCTTCCTGTTATTGAATCTCCTCCTGTGTCAGAATCCATTGCTACCCCTACTGCTCCTCCACCAGTTGCCACGCAAGTGAAGCCACCCTTGCCAATGATTACTCGGCCAACTCTCCCCAAAGAAACTCTTCCCCAACGACCTATATCCCCTATCCCTAAACCTGAGAAGAGACATAATGAGAGAGAATCATCACCGAGACCTGCACCTGTCCCAAAGGAACAGTGACTGCCTGAGGAACAGAGGGAGCACATCAGAAAAGTGAAGGAATTACCCAGTGAGGCACGACCCAACAAGAAGGTGTGCCTAGACTTCATGGAGGGATGACCTACAGAAGAAGAGTTCATTGCACAAGAGTCCCTTGTACCTAGTGATCCTCCATCTGTCACAGAAGCACTACCAGCATTGATCCCTTCCCCAGACAATGAAGATGAACCTTTTTTTGATACCATGCAGGATGTCTGGACAGAACTGGAAGTCCATAACATCACCACCTACGACTTAAAGGAAGGGGAATTTCTGGTGGAATATGATGTGGAAGGTTTACAAATGAGGATTGTTGAAGAAGTGTCCATGGATACTCCTCTCACGCATGATGGCACCTCTTGATTAGAGCAACTCCCAAACTACTCTCAAGTGTCACTTGCCCCACCGTTCTTCGAAGAAACAACTAAATTTAGCAACAAAGCCCAAGAGTTCACTATGGATGAGAAAGAGAAGAAGAAGAAGAAGAGCTTTGAAGAACTCATACCATCGTATCTTCACAACTTCTGCGACATCTTCACAAAAGAAGGGCTTAATAAGCTCCCTCCTGAATGACCCGGCATTGACCACTGAATCGAAACCAAACCCAGGTTTGTCCTTCGCACGTTGAAAATTTACCCTTTATCCAGGAAAGAAAGAGAAGCCATCAAAACATTCATTGATGAAAACGTTGCTAAGGGATTCATCTCCGAATCGAAATCACCCCAAGCCAGTGGATTCTTCTTTGTCAGAAAGAAGAGCGGAGAATTATGTCCTTGTCAAGACTACCGCTACATCAATGACTGGACAATCAAAAATGCCTATCCACTTCCCCTTCCCGCTATGCTGATAGCCCGACTTCATGACGCCCAGTTCTTCACTAAAATGGATATTAGGTCCGGATATAACAACATTCATATTCACCCCGATGATCACTGGAAAGCTGCATTCACTACCAAGTTCAGCCTCTATGAGCCTAACATTATGTTCTTTGGCTTATGCAACTCCCCTGCCACGTTCCAGCAAGAAATCAACAAAGGGTGGATGGTCATCTATATGGACGATATCCTAATCTTTTCCAAAACCCTAGAAGAACATCAGAAACACACACATCAGATTCTGGAACGTATTCAGAAAGAATGACTATTCCTCAAGCCAGAGAAATGTACATTCGATGCCAAGGAAGTCGAATATCTTGGGATGATTATCCATGCAGGAGAAATTGCCATGGATACTGCCAAAACCAAGGGTATTGCTGACTGGCCAATCCCAAGGACTGTCAAGGACATCCGTTCCTTCCTCGGATTCTGCAACTTCTACCGTACTTTCATCTCCCATTACTCCAATATAGCTTGACCTCTTATTGATCTGATGAAGAAGAACACCAATTTTGATTGGACACCCAATTGTCAGGATACTTTCAACATCCTGAAGACAAAGTTTACCCAACAACCAGTACTTCAAAACCCCGACCCACTTCGGCAATTCGTGGTTGCCACTGATGCCTCCTTAGTAGCAATGGGGGCAGTTTTACTCCAAACTGACGAGAATGGGGTTTATCACCCCTGTGCTTATCTTTCACAATCCCTTAACCCTGCCAAATGAAATTATTAAATCTTCGATAGAGAATTGCTTGCCATTATTCGTGCTCTTATGGAATGGCATCATTATCTAGAAGGAAGCCCTCATCCTGTAATTGTCTTCACCGACCACAAGAACCTGCTGTACTTTAGAACAGCACAAAAACTCACTCGATGCCAAGCCCGCTGGCAGCTTATCCTTTCTACCTTTGACATTGAACTACACTACGTTGCTGGCACTAAACTGGCCGCCCCCAATGCCCTCTCCCATTGCCCTGATCATGATACTAGCAGTCATGATAACAAAGATACTGTTCTTCTTCCTGATTCCCTTTTTGTCCAACTTATCGACACAGATTTACTTGATGTATTGGACTCTTCTGACCCTCTTGATGATCCACTTTTCAAAACAGCGTCAGAGGCCCTAGATGGTGTATGCCTTCCCCCTATGAAATCTGCACTCTCTGATTGGAAGATTGACAATGGTATCCTTTACTTCCACAATCGCACCTACATTCCCCCTGCTCATCGCGCCGCCTTCCTCTCCCACCATCATGATCATCCTTCCGCTGGACACCCCGGCTGCTTCAAAACTGAAGAGCTCATCAAGTGTGAAGCTTGGTGGCCCTCCATGGGGGCCTATATTCGTAAATACGTTGAGGGTTGTGCCCTTTGTCAGCAAATGAAAGTGGATACTCACCCTGTTTGACTGCCTCTTGTCCCCATCTCCTCTTCAGCTACTCGCCCATTCTCCCAGCTCTCGGTTGATCTTATCACCGACCTTCCTGTTAGCAACAGCTTTGATAGCATCATGGTCATGGTAGACCATGGGCTTACAAAGGGGGTAATTCTCATCCCCTGTTTGAAAACCATCACTTCCAAGGGAGTAGCAAAGTTATTCTTAAAACATGTTTACTGCCATTTCGATCTCCGCAACAAAGTCATTTCAGATCGTGGTCCACAATTCCTATCCAGATTCTCTAAAGAACTCGCCAAACTTCTTGACTATCAGATTGCACCATCTACCACATATCACCCACAGACTGATGACCAGACCGAAAGGCTCAATCAAGAGCTTGAAACATACCTCCGCATCTACTGCCAAAATAATCCCGATGAATGGGTCAAACATCTCCCTATCGCTGAATTTGTCCATAACCACCGAAAGCATGACACTCAAAATGCTTCCCCATTCTTCCTTATGATGGGATACGAACCACGTGCCATCCCTTGTCTAATTCCAGATTCAACTGTACCATCAGCGGAAGAACGAGTATGCTCCCTGCAGAAGATAAGAGAGGAGGCAATTGCTTGCCATAACCTAGCAATGCAAAGAATGGCAGAATGCTCTCATGGAAGAAAATATACTCCGTGGAAGACTGGTGATAAGGTTTGGTTATCTGCAGAAAACCTCCAACTAAAGCTACCATCCCAGAAACTTGCACCAAAGAGATATGGACCATTCCCAATTGAAGAAGTTCTATCTCCCATCACATTCAAACTCCGACTACCAAAACAGTGGAAGATTCATCCCATGTTTCATGCCTCTGTCCTATTGTCCTATAGTGAAACAGACATACACAGCCCAAACTTCCTTGAACCACCCCCTGATGTCATCAAAGAAGAAGAGGAATATGAAGTTGATGTGATTCTCACACATAAAGGGGCTGGCAAACACTGACGATACTTAGTATCCTGGAAAGGGTATTCATCAGCTGATAACGAGTGGATCCCAGAAGACAACCTCCACAACTCTGCTCGAATTCTAAAAGCATATAAGACAAAATTTGCCCTCTGATTTTTCTCAACCCACTTCAGAACATCAGTCCCTAGCGCCTTACCCAACTATGTCTTCTACCCCCTGCATTAACACTTCCGACTCTGAAATCACCCTTGTTAACCACCCTTTGTTCATCACTCACATACCCCTCACCTGCCAGTATGCTGTTGCTGATCTTGAAGATCCCGAAGACCCCAGTCAAGAGAACTACCATAATGTCATCACAGACATCGAAAACACCTCCCTCATCATCTCTGCCCTCCTCTGCGAAGGGCATGCCATCAAGATTGACAACAAGCTTCACTGGAACCACAACCATGTCCCTCAGCTCATTGTCAACCTCATCCGCACTGCCTCCTTCCTGGGCAGACTCGCTGCCGACATTAAGGATTATCATGTCCGCCAATGCCTTTACCACATCAAAAGATGTATTCAACACTACGGCATGCTGTTGCTTCCTGATACTTTTAAAAGTGATGTTGAAGAAGTTATCCATATCATCTCTGAATGACGAGCAGGCATTGCATGCCCTCCCTCTCCACACCACATTGAACGAACACATACATCACTTACCACCTCTTATTTGACACCTTATCCTCATGTTGATGCCCTTCGTGGCCTACTATCTAGTGTCAAGGAGGCATCCACGTTCATCGTGAAGGATCTCCATCTTTGCGTAGCAGGGAGTCTAAGTGCACAAAAGACACTAGAGAAAATAGCCACAACCTCCTTTCCCTTGTATGCAGAAAAGACACACCCAGAATGGGTTAGCGAAACTACCCTCACAGCACAATTGACGTTGCTGAAAATCCACCCCCCTATGACTATCCCATCCGAAGAAGAACTCACATCTACTACTCATATTCTTGAAGAAACCAACTATGTCTGTACCGAAGAACACCCCACAGCATTATACACCATGTTCACTGACACCCATGAAGAAATCATTGCTGCGAGGGTCGTCACTGACGTGCTTGGGGTTCATAAGGATCTTCCTACTGCCACCCTTACCGACCCTGCCGCATCGGGGCAAGTCCCCATAGAAGCCTTTGGCTGTACTTCCCCCTCATCACCTAATGAACTAATTGCCACCGCCGAGACTCAAACCATGCCGCTATCACCACCCCCTTTTCAGGGACCCCTTCCAAACAACTGACCTTCTTGAAACCGAAAATGTTGTCGCAGCATGGCATCAGGCAAGGAGAGAGTGAGATCTGCTAGCCCTCAACTGATTCCTATCCCTTCCCCACTTTGTCAATCTCATTCCAACCATGATGAGAATATGAAGTGCCAATTCTGTCATGAATATGGCCATCGTCAATCCACCTGCCCGCAATATAAATGCCACATTTGTGAGAAGTTCCAGCCTGGGCACCTTACACTATACTGCCCTCAGTTTCATGGAACCCCACCATTCACTCTTACATACAAGGATGACGGGTTCTACGAAGCACTTTGCATTTGGGAAACATACCTTGACTTGGTCCATTCCTCCATCCCACAAACCAACAAGAGGCAGAGAGACAAGCTTCGATGAAGAGGTGCAGAAGAAGCCACGTACATGATGCGTCATACTGGCAGGGACGATGATGACAGAGGCAACTTCAAATTCTCTGACAACCCCATCTATTACCATAACCAGGATGACTAAGTCGGTGACTTTGTCCATAAAACAGGGGTAATGTTACAGTCAGTGTACTCCCCCCTCTTTATTCTCATTTCCTACTATGCTTTCTTCTTCTTATGCTTACTTCCCTTGTATATCACTTTCACCTATGGTCACTTAACCATACGTTCATACTTGACTTGGTTCCATCTCTGACTCACTTTGATTCCTTATGACATCATACATTCAACACATTGTATTTCTGTTGCCTTCCTTCTTTGGTTACGCAACCTTGTTTATATCTAACAAGCCTGCCCTAAAGTACCTCCTCCACTTTAGTATATAAATGCTCGTAGATACACTGTATTTCCCCATTCTAATCTTACTGGGTTTTACCTGGATTCCTCTTTTGCTAAGGACCCCCAATCCTTAGTTGTCTAAAGATCGTATCTAAGCTTAGCACACCTAAGTCTTAGTCTAAAGTGAACTTACTTGCCTCGACTCAGCTAGTTCTGTGTAACACTACTCGGAAACTACCTTAGTCATTGTAGAATGTAGTCAACTCAGTCAGTCTAGTCCTCTCTTGGACTCAACTGTCTTCATTGTTTACTTGACCTGTGCTAGGCCTTCATCCAGTTAGCACTATGAACCCATGACTCTCAATACCTCTTATCTGAGGCAGTCGTGTTCAGAACTATCCCAGTTCATAACACATGGTTTCTGAGATTCCTGCACTTCAGATACCTTCACACTTGTCCTCCCTATGTCCAGTCCAGTCCTAGCTAACCCCACTGGTGAGTTGTCAATTATTTTGCACATTCTTATGCCTCATGCACCATTATTACATGTATTATCATAAGCCACAGTACCTCATGGCTTTTTACATACAAACGTTGGCTGAAGTGGACTTGCCTAGTTTCACCTATACCACTCTGGACTTTCACATAGCATGTTATAAGGGGCCTGTAGATACTATTCCATACCATCCTGTAGAAGGAGGATCATCCCAGATACTTGGTCCCTGTCTAACAAGCCATAGGCAGGCAATATTATCATCCATTCATTATCATTGTGCGAATCAAGAAGGTATGAGGATCCAAAGGTATGAGGATCCGCTCATACCTTCGGATCCCCTTTACGAGGATCCAAAGGTCCGAAGGTATGAGGATCCAAAGGTACAAGGATCCAAAGGTACAAGGATCCAAAGGTACGAGTATCTGAAGGTATGAGGATCTGAAAGCAGGAGTAGCGGAGTGTTGGATGGATAACAGATGGACGGACAGATGGATGGATGAATAGACAGACGGACAGATGGATGGATGGACGGATGGGTAGACGGACAGATAGATAGACAGATGGATGGATGGATAGATGGATGGACAGATGGACAGATAGATGGATAGGTGTACGGATGTGAAGTAGAGAGAGTATAGACTACTTCGGACAAGGTCTGAAGTAGAAACTAACAGAGGAAGACTACCACAGGTAGAGTCAAAGGTGGAATGGAAGACAGACTACAATCAGATGAAGTCTGAAAGTGATTATAGGACAGAGAGTCAAGGCTCTGGACTAGGGAGTACTCCCATAGTCCAGAGCCGGAGACTTACAAGGGCTGGAGCCCAAGTGAGAATGGAAACAGAGTTATATAGACAGCAGGATAAGTAAGGATACAAGCAATGATCAGACTGAGGTCTGCAGGAGTAGTACTATGAGTTTATATACTGTAGGTAGCATGCCAGAAGGTAAGTAAGCATAGTCCAAGGCTATGTCAGAAACATAATAGTAAGTACAGCAAAACATCAGGCTATGAACTCAGAGATAAAACTTGTACAGAATAACTTATTGAGACGGAGGCAGAGATGACCAAGAGGCAAAGGCAGGGATAACCAGGAGCCAGTGGCACAGGTATATCCTAAAAGGGGTAATGCACAGGTGCACAGGAATGGTTTTGGATATGAACACGGATCAGATATGGATTGGATATGGATCAGACGAGTGTCTCAGATCGGATATGGATTAGACAAGTGTCTTGGATCAGATATGGATTGTATGAGTGTCTCAGATCAGATATGGATTGGATAAGTGTATCGGATCGGATATGTGAACTGGATTGAGTGGGGATTGGATGGATGTGGATATGAGCAGGATGTTATAGTGCAAGTCAAGTGTAGAATCCGGTATATGACAGCACAGTGCATGAGCTGAGGCCAAAGCCCTATATGATCCATTAACCTTCTGAGTATGTTTCTAACAATCATGCCATTTGTATTTGATAGAATAATTGATGGACTAACCTTGTAATGGTGTCAGGCAAATGCTGGAACCTCTCTCCAACATGGTGAGAGGAAAGTCCTGTGACACATGTATATAAGAAAATTTCAAGATGCTCTGCAATGGTTACACCATTGCAAGACTGAACAAAGCCATGTCAGTTAAGAGTTGCTAACAGATCTTCAAAGACCTGAAGATCAATGCTGAAGTTGTGTCTGATTCAGTCTGGGTGACTGCTAATCAGTTCATATACCCATGCTTGACCAGTGAGTATAGATGTGTGATAAGGAATTCTTTCAGTGCAGGATAAGAACAAAAGATTGTAAAGATAGGTGATTTGAGTGACTGCAATGGTTATAATGATCACAATTTGGCATTTCTGATGTATTTGTGCTTCAAGGTCCATGTGGGTGCAGCAATTGATAATGCAATTCATCATAGGCTATATACTTGGTAGGTATGTCCTATTGATTACCTTTACTGCTTATCTCTATCAAATGTATCACGTGCAGTCATCACGTGCGGATTTGAACCGGGAATTTTGAACCCGGAGTCGCTGTCCAAACTACACCTTAAGTTAGGGTCCCAATAAGGAACACTTGCAAGGCACCCCTGGAGATTTCCGACATAGAGCTTGCATTTGCGGTTGTTGATACGGAAGACAGTACGGTGGATGTTGAAGTTCTTGTCCTTCACGATAGTATCCTACCTGAAGATTTCATTGCGGTAAGCATTGAGGTCTTTGACAGAATTTATCTGACTGTGTATGTCTTTAGTCGACCTTTTGAGATGAATGTCGAACAGATCAACAATGGGACCCAAACAGTCGCTCACTATGTGGTGACCGCCGATGCACTCATACTTTCACGACTCAGTACATTGTAAATTTGTCATCATGCTTTAGAGACAAAACTGGGTCCACAGACGCCAGGCTCTATTGTTGCAGTGCGCAGTACAACCTATTCTTTTCCTCTGGATAACTAACAGCAACTGTTCATAGTACAAAATTGGGATCTGAATCCAGAACCAATAATTTATTAAGCGTCAACAGGTCAGATGATTTACTGATGCCCTCATAACATTTCCCAATCGAATGAAAATTAGGTCAACTGCCAACTGGTCACGTTGAAGTTTGAACTCCACTATTAAATGCTTTCCTGACAGTGCGTTGATGAACTCTGCAAATCACTAATAACTCACACGTCAGTGTCGACGGCCACCAGTGTGAAAGTAAAAACACCACTCACTATGCACCCAAGACTACTACTGAACTGCCATGCAAGTGAATCATGTTATCGAATGCAGGAAAATTGCTGAAAACTCACGCAATACCCAAAATCGCAGTCCTCGCAATCTGCGTCAGTTTCGCAAGCAAAGGGACAACCACCGATGACAGAGATTGGTGATGAGGCTAATGCAACAACGACGGCGAGGATAATTGTAGAGAATCGCATGATTTGTGACACGGATGATATGGTCGGTGAATTCTGAAGAAGATAGGAAGATGACTGGCTTTTATGTGCTGAATATTGTTGTTTGAAATTGTTATTGCGTGGTTGTCTTCGAGCAGAGCCAGCAGATTGCCAGCCAAGGTTTATCAGCAAGTTTGTGTGGAACTACTGTCTACGGAATGTTAAAATAACAGTGACGGTCAAAGTTGACGATTTGATGATGACTTCGACATTGCGATTCAAAATAGGTGAATCGATCGGCTTCCAACTGTGAACATCAGTATCAGATTCATCCACGATTTCTACTCAATTTTCGTGTACGATTAAGTCTTGTGTGAATAATTACAAAATAAATATACCCATAACTTTGTTGTCTTCATCATGTCACGTCATACATGGTGTTCACTGCTCGACGTCGCGTTCGAGAGGAAAATCTTATCAGAGAATTTATCAAATCTAAAGAAAATCATACCCTTCGAAAAAAGCAGCTTTCATGCCAGCTCTGTGAGAGCGAACGTGCACAACAAGGCATCTGCAACTTGAAGCTTGAAGTCTCACTGCAGACCACATAACAATATCAATATCTTTTCGGGGCTTTTGACTCTTTCCTCCAGCAGCGCACATGTCTTGGGAGACGGACAATGAAGCGGGAACGGAGGCTCGAGACCATTTCGAGCTGGCTCAGATGTACTGTAAATATCATACGAAATAATGAGAAATCAAATTGAAACGAAGACAGTGATAATTCAGAATCGAGTGAATCGACTCCAGCGCTCGTTCACTGGATTCCGAATCGGCCCTCAAAATCGTTTGCTAAATCGCCCGACCGAATCGTTGCTCGAATCATTAACTTTGACTGTCACTATTGACTTTTCAACCAACCGTCGGCTCGATACAAAAAGCACTCATCTTCTTCGAGGATGCCGAGTTCTTCCAATCATGATCTCCAAGTCCGGTGAGCTGGCTGGAGCGTCATGCAGAGAGCCACGTCAAACGAACCAGCGCGATAACCTTGCACGACTTGTCCGTTATTCACACGCCAACGCATCCACTTCAAGTTGTGCTACGTCTGCGACATTGTGACGCTCGACGAGATCCTGAGTATGGGGAGGGGATAGAGGCACTAACAAAATTAATTTGAAAGTCTGACACTTTTAACTAGCCATAGAGGGTGGAGGAGGTGGAGATGGACAAATAGAGGGAGGAGGCTGCTCAGAGGACGTGTATCATATTCAATGTTGTACCCGATTTGAACACTGAACTCACTTACCCGGTGAAATCAATTCTCTTCCTCGTCAACACCACCACCTGCAATGCGCGTTCTCGAAAATACCTTCTCTCGCACTCCTTTATGGTACCTGATTTAAACTCGCAGTTCACCCAGATTGGGTGGCCCTCCGGCTACTACACGGTGAGGAACAAAGATACTGGCTAGTACACTGACAGTGTATTGTATAACCTGCGTTATATATGCTGCGACACATTGATACCGCCGTTCATAAGTCAGTGGCCAACTAGGACAAGTGCAAGAGATTGTGACGACCAGCTGTGGAGCTGAATAGTGACCGCTGTTATGTAGTTATTTGGATGATCCTTGGCGACTGACAAGGAATATGATAGATGCGATGATGCAGTTTAGCACAGCATTTTTCGATCGACGCAGACGTGGATAGCGAATAGAGATCGATTGAAAGTCAATTAGGACATCTGACACGTAGTATGAGCCATTTCCGGAAGCAAATGAAATTGTAACGTTGACAGAGTCATGGTCATCACAAGAGAACATCCTGATGTTGTCACCGAACAATATATATTTATGCTCTCCGTGACAACTTCTGCATCGCGAAGCATACCTTCGATAGAGCCGATCAACTGCATATATCTGTGTTTGATCTGGTCGATTTCATTGTCGACGATGGACTTCATCAACAATTTCGTGGCTACGAAGGCGTTTCTCGCAGAAAAGGTCCGGCGAGTGATACACGAAAGTTTGAGCATGCGATTATTTAAATAGTTTGAAGCATCAGGAGGAGAGGTGTCTCCACTGTGAAAAGATAAGATCGGCCTTCATGTCCATGTTCAAATGATGTCGTGGACGTACTGTTGTGGCCAATGTCTTCATTCTCTTTGACGGCAATTCGTCCTCGCCACAATCATAAACTTGAGATAAGATATCTTGGAAACGTGCACGCTCGTGGGGATCGTGAGGGTCGGAACTTTCGATGATCCCTTTGAAGATGCACTCGGCATCAGCAGTGGGCAGTGGTCTTTTGATTCAAGCTAACTATTCTTCAATACGGTACTGTATGCAACAGATCTGGGAGGTGTGGATTAAGCTCGTTTGGAGTGCAAAATGTAGGTGGAGAATCAAACCTGTTGTTAAAACTTGGCAGGACTCAAAGTCTCTGCATAAGGATCGCCTCCCAATTCCGATTCAACTAGAATGAGGCTCATATCACAACTGACAAGTACGTTGTCGACCCAGCTAGCGGCTACCGGTGGCCCAGATGAGATTAAAATTTCAGTGGTAACTCCTCGAGTCAACCCTCGAAGCTGCTATCCCTGACTCCCAGCCTTGAAGGAGGGCTCTTGTTGACGCATTTGGTATAACATATTCTTATCTCCCAAGACTTGAACTCACTCATGCAGGTTTTCTTCGGGCGTTCGTGGATTTGAATTTGGTCAAGTGGCATCGTAATCTATGTCCCTAGGAGAATACAAACGACGTGTTCCTACACTCCGTACTCAGTATTCAATGCCTGACACCAAAGTTAAACATTACTCGCATGACAATTACTCCATCGCTTTTGCCACATAATTTGAGAGCTTCACCTTCTAAAGTCGCCGGAGTTGAAAGCTAAACACGTGTAAATAATAATACGCAATGGAAGGTCGAGAGTGGTATGTGTCATGCGATCAAAAACCCTTGCGCGTAAGCCAATTGATCACATCATTCTTCCAACGACCACCCTTGATGACAAGGTGCCTTTGTGCTATGATTTGAACTTTTAATCGACTGGCTTCTGGTGAATTGTGGCTGAAGAGGGATTGTTTTAAATCGTTGGCAAGAGACTAAAATTGGTGTCAGAAAAAAATGAAACGAAAGAAAAGAAAGACAAAAAATCACGTTGAGTTGGCCTTGGACGTTTCGAATTGAGACTATGCCACCATTACCGTGACGGACGTCAGAATAAACAGGTAAGGAACCACGAGAATTGCGTGGAATGCGATAGCGCGCGATGAACGACATGGACGAGTGTGATTTGATCGGAATTTGAATTATCACTAGCAGACCTACTTGTTTAGTTCATGAGCGCTAGCAGGAGCCGCATCAAGTTTGTAGTTAGGATCTATAAGGCCGCACTTTCACTGGCTTCTCGTCGGTCATCCGGCCGGGCTCCAATGTGTTCTTTCGCCTCTTTTAGCACACACCGTATAGCGCCGTGACTCATTCGAAATCGCTCGCTTGCAAAGGTTTGCAGCGATATGGTTACCAGGCCTCCTGTGACTTCGAAGCAACACTCGCAACAGGGCGTGGATGAGGCTGTTCTAGCCAAGCTAGGATACAAGCAGGAGCTTCGCAGAGAATTTACCCCGCTAGAGGTGGGCTTGATATCAGACCCTTTCGTGCATACGACATAATCCAACAGTTGTACAGGTGTCGGGACTTGCGTTCAGTTATACAGGAGTGCTCCCTGGTATAGCGTAAGTCGCCACTGTGACTCGAGCTAATCGACATCACTCCACTGATAAAAATCTACTCAGCTCTGTGCTCTTCTATGCCATTCCAAATGGTGGGCCTGTCGCTATGGTGTGGGGGGTAAGCCTTCATCATGTACGGGTATGACCGCTTTGTAATGCTCTTCTCTGTGCAGTGGGCAGTTGCTGGCCCTTTTATCATGTGCATCGGGCTGGCTATGGCAGAACTCGCATCAGCAGCACCTACTTCTGGAGGTGTATGTACTTTTCGCCGCCACTGTTTCACACTTGCTCATCATGAAAGTCTAGCTATATTATTGGACTTATTCACTTGCTTCTCCACGGTGCCGGAACTTTCTGTCATGGATAGTTGGTTGTACGTCCTCCATTTCGATATGATGTGCATCCCGTGCCTGATATTTGCAGATTCGAATACCATACAGACTATCACTGGAGTCGGTAAGACAATTCTTATTTTTTCAACAGTTTGCCTCTGATCGCGCGGTGCTAGCTTCCGTGAACTGGGCTTGCGCAATTCAAATCGCAGCAGCAATCAGTATTGCATCAAATCAGACATATGTGACTACCAACGAGCAGCTGTAGTCAGTCCACCCTCTCTCACGAATGATATCTCATAATGGCTGCCACAGCGGTATATACACAGCTTTGATCTTGTCACATGCCGTCCTCGTGAGCCTCGGTACCAAAGTCTTGGCAAGGCTGCAGAGACTATATACATTTGTCAATTTATGGTAGGTGTTATATACTCAATCATGACCATTGCTTGAAGTCCTCTGGCAGCCTCTGCTTCACAATCATTATCGCACTTCCGATCGCAACGCCACTCAAAGACCGAAATAGTGCAAGTTTTGCACTAGGGAGCTTCATAAACTGTATGTACCCTCTTTTGATTACAATTAATTACGGCTCACTGTCAGTTATAGTGGCCGGTTGGCCATCTGGATTCGCATTTATCCTGAGCTTCACCGCCCCCCTTTATTCAATAGGTTAGACCCTTTTTCTTCTCCCGAATTGTCAGTTCACGACCACTTTTAACCCACCAGGGGGGTATGATGCTAGCGTCCATATGAGTGAGGAGGCCTCAAATGCTGCTACTGCGATACCATGGGCAATTGTAAGTAAAACTAGAAATCGATCTATTTGTGTTTATGCCAGGTAGATCAGTTCTATTGCTTTGTCGGTTGTGCTTGGTTGGGGTATGTGGTTCAAGGTGTCAGTTTGATCTTGTTGACATTTTCTTCTTCAGGAATCAATATCTCCCTTGCCTTTTGCATGGGGACTGACCTCAGGGGCGTCTTAAACAGCCCTATCGGCCAGCCTATGGCGCAGATCTTGTACACTTCGCTTGGACAGAAGGGGGGCCTGGCTTTGTGGTGTCTCATTATCTCGACGTTGTACGTTTTAGCGGCACATGGCATACTTACAGCCTAACCACAGAGCAGGTACATAGTTACATCGAACTCCCTGCTAGTCGGTTCTCGCCAGACATTTGCATTTGCTCGTGATGGAGCGCTCCCATTCTCACGATATTTGTACCGGATCAATGGCTACACGAAAACACCTGTCAATACGGTTTGGTTCGACACCGCCTGTGTTCTGGTGATTGGACTTCTCGCATTTGTGAGCACCGCGGCCATCAATGCAGTGTTCACCATTGGCCTTACTGCGTCGTATGTCTCTTACATAACGCCAATCACGACCCGCTTTGCGTTCAAGAACGATTTTAAACCCGGTCCATTTCACCTTGGGAAACTCGTGAGTTGGTCTATCGAGATGCGTTTACCATTCCTATGTTGATATACCCGTGCAGAGCCTTCCGGTCGCTGTGATAGCTGTGTCATCGATGGTCTTCATGATCATTGTTTTCTTCTTTCCTTCGACCCCGCAAACGACCGTACAAGAGATGAACTATACTGTCGTTGTCCTTGGAGGGTACATGGCCCTTGCAATTTTCTGGTATTATTGCCCGGTGTATGGAGGCGTTCATTGGTTCAAAGGACCCGTAGCCAACCTCACACCGTCCATAACAGATGCATACAGGGACGGGAATTTTGTGTCGGAGAAGGAGCAACGTGATGCAGAACTCTCTGTCTCAGTGGTGGACGTATGAGTGGCGAGCTGTCGTGCAGTCGTCGGTGTCGGTATTCAAAAATGAGATGTATCTTGATGTACTGGATTGTTCATATACGGGAGCAACATTCAACGAGTCCATAGACAGTCTGCTTGATTATATGAATTCTTTTCCTCAAAAAATCTCCGTAATTGTGATGGATAATGCATCTTTGCACAAATGCGCGAGAAAAAAATCGATAAAAGAATTGTCAAGGGAAGCTGAAGCTGAACTCGACTGATACGTCCCCAAATTTGAAATGACTCCAGTTTTCAGCGGAATTGAAACCAGGTAACACTGAACTTGCATCACTATAAGGAATCAGCTATGAATATAATAGTATAGCAGTATACATGGTAGCACAAGATCGTCAATCAATAGTTGTATGCTGCAACAGGTGACAGACGCTCGTCATCGCAGCTCGATGATCAATAAAAGCATGAAGCGAGCAGACTCCGAGTCCCAGCTTGCCATTTTAGGATACTTCCAGGCTCCTACCCACCGCAGCTGGAGAGGTTCGAGGACGGACTGCTAAATTTGAAGTGTTGTGTTACATCAGCATTCCCATAGTACAAACAATTTAAACCCAGCCCAACCTTATTCCTCAACCTCTCCAGCAGCGGCTGGAAGAAAACATTTGTAAACAGTCTCAGCCACAGCGGCAAAAACCTGCGGCACTTGAAAAAAATGTAAAATTGAATAGGTATATAGTATATGTATGTTAATTAAATATAAATAGTTATTATTTCCATCCGCCTCGGAGATGCGTCTCGGAGATCAGATAGACGCAATCACAGAGGCATTCAATATCATCGGCATCTCAGTCTCACAATTCCTGAATGAAATACTGTCCAATAATATTTATTCAAACAACGAAACAGTGGTCAATCTTCAGACCAATGGTCATCGCATCATGAAACTTCTTGTGAGAAACTCACAAATGATACAGGAGTTGGCGAGCAACATCATGAGTGATATATATATGCAAGAGATTCTTAATCTGTCAGCAAAGAAACATGGCTCTCATTTTGCTGTGTCACATACCTCTGTAGAACAACTAGAGGAATTTAATATGGATCTGCTCAGGAGGGGCATGCAGCGGCTCGCACCAAAATTGTGGGGTTTGTTAGATAGGCTTCTATTTGCGGGGAAGAAGTATGTTGGTGTAGCAGTAAGCACCAAAGGTCCAGAAGATAGTGATGAAGAAGATACCTATTGGGAAGCATTTGGTGACAGAGAATTGGATGGGTTAATGGGAGTTTCGGCTGATACTGCATCAGTGAAACAGGAAAGGATAACAGTGCGTCATAATAAACTGGTGATGATCGTGAGTAGCATTAAATGTGCATGAAAATGGGGGGCTTACTCCTCTACTAGAAAAAGGTCGTTATTTTCAGCATAATCATGCAAACTGCAAACCAAAAATCAAATGCATGTCAAAGCATCTTTGGGATCTTTCTGCAGTCCGCACACACACCTCAAAAGGTCATAGAGACACTATCGCGGATGGGAATATGTGTCTCCGTTGATTCAATCAATACAGCTGTCATGTCATTGTCAAAGGAGGCTCACCGTGGCATTTTGACTCTAGGGCGGACACTTCTCGCATCCTATGTGTACGATAATTTTGATGTGGACCTTAAATCAACTGTTCATACATGTCACGAATTCCTCACACAAACCATTATTCTTTTCTCAATTTTCCTAAAGCGCCTAAACCCAGCGCTAAGACAAACCCTAACCCTACCGAAATACCTATATCTGCCTCTATAGTTGAACTTCCTGATGAAGATGAAGAGATCTTTTATGATGCTATCGGATAAGATAAGATAAGATAGTATCACGTGATCTTAGAACTTTCTAGAATATGATGTCATTATGATGTCATCAACAATGTCACAATATCACATCGTACGATTCTCATTTCTATTTTCTGATTGGCTAGTAGTTTCAGACTCAGTTTGTATCTCAGTTTCAATATGCCTATATAGTTAGCTAGTTTTGTCGTAGTAGTTCTTTAGTTCAAACCTCTTGTATCTACCTAGAGTAGCAACCAGACGTCACTGCTCATCTCTTTCTCTGTTGTGATAACCTTCGTTCGAGTCCTAGTCTCTGCCCTAGTCTTAAGTGATTTAAGGGGTTGTGACAATACAGCTGACAAGTCAGAAGATACGCTCAAACACCTTACCGCTGGCCTCCTTTTTCCACTACAACATGGCATAACTCTTGAGAACCTGCGTTGCTCGAAAGCCTTGTGGGAAAGATCACTACTCAACCCACAAGTGAATTCAATGGATATGACAACCAAAAAAGGATGGAAGGATCTGCTTACCTTACATCCAGACCCCTTAAATGAAGCTGGTCTGTCACGATGAGACCGCTTCAACTCCTGGAAAATCCTTTCCAATTTAATTGAGTATGGGCCTACGTACTTCTGTCAATTCAAGGACCACCTGGGGCATCCGGAGTCAGTAGAAATGATCCCCATGGCTAAGACGAAAATTCTAGCCTCATGAGCGATGGATATCAGTAATTCAACAGTATCTGGGAACATCAACTCAGTACTTGAGTTACTGAAACAGGGCGATATTGAAGATCCGGCAGAATGTGATCCCCTGCAAAGAATAGATGTATCAGAGTACGTTGTGCTATTCCACGGCGACCTTGGCACAGGCGAACGTCTCCAAGCGGCACTCCAGTGACGCACAATCAAAAACACACCTTGGAATCACCTCCAGCACATCATCTTCATTCCCAGTTTATTTCATTTGAAGATGGCAAGTGCAGATGCCATCTGGCGCACTTTCTTGCAGAATTCCTTGGCGCGACTAGATCAAAATGCTTTGATGAGAGATGTTGGGGTTCTTCGACCTAAAGAAACAGGTATATATGGCTCGAAGCCTGGATTTCATAGGATGCACCAGCTCGTCACCCACTCTGGAATCTGCCGGCGCCTTGATTGTTGGAGAGTTCAGGTAAAAAAGAATGAATCCTCACATGTGGACTTGGATGCCTTTGCAGCATCAGAGCCGCTATTTGACGATCTACTTGCGATGGCAGATGTGATTGCAAAGGATTATGTTGCTGATTACAGACTTCGGCAGATGAGATCAAAAGATGTCACTCAGCGTGATGGGGAAATGAAAATGCGCTGCTCCTCAACAAGTACATGCTACTATATGAGGAACTTTCATATGCAATGAATATTGGGGATATCGGACGAGTAGAAACGTGTGTTGTTGCATGGATCTTGATATTCAAGGCAACTGGGAAGCATAAATATGCGACACACATGTCTGGTTTTCTATGTAATGTTCACTTTGTATACCCAGATGGTTTGCAGTGAGGTTGTACTTTTTTTGGTCAAAACATGAGCTGATTTAAAGTATGGATTAGGAGAGCTGTTCAATACCATATTCTTGTGAACCCATCGGGAAAATCAGGCAGCTTCCGAGCTGTTGACTGGTGCATGGAATTAAATAACTTGTATACAAAGGTAACTTATTTCGAGTACTATACCACCAGAATGCATTGGCTAATCATGTCTAGGTTATTCACGGTGGCAAGGGCCCTAATCGCACTATAGACTGTATCATATTGGAATCCCCACTTGTCCAGGTTTATCGCAACTTACAACAGGTTTTTGAAGAAAATTTCTTGCATTCACACCTCACAACTCGACATGCTAATGTTGACATGACGCAGACGTTGTCTTCTTGGATAAGTGGTCTATAGAGAAACACCTACAAAACCAAATATCCCCACGGTCAGAGATTCAGACAAATGCCAATGACTGATAATGTGGTTGTTCGTGGGTGGCTGTTCACGATCCTCAAACTATGGTCAGCAAAGGGGTACTCT
>MU172930.1:470913-531133 GCA_016695475.1 Suillus decipiens | reverse complement strand
AAAAAAATGTAAGATTGTGCACTGATTTTTGAGTGCTTAGTCAGCCATGCACCAGACCAGTTTGGTGCAGGTCAACGTTCAACGAGCTCTGTAGGTACATAGAACAGCACTCCCCACATGAACCGGTGCTTGGACGAAAAAGCAAACACTCTATTTCCAATCTCTACAGTAAAGGTCCTGAATTAATAGACAAGCAATGTCCGGATGCTGGAATAGAAGAGGGGGGAACACTAGAGGAGCACCCGACATTAGAGGACATAGTGGTAGAGTTAGGATTGTGATTAAGACTTGGGGCCGCATTAGATGAGGATGCGTTGGAAGTTGCTTGAGGTATCTGTTATTATTTATGAGCACAAATGTCTAGCACGGTCAATTCAACATACATTTTCCTTGTTGGCAGTCATTTGCAAGCTTGATGCAACACGAGATGGGTTCATTAAACAAATACGGCTGTGCTCTGTCATAATTGATGTGAAACACTGCTGCCAGTATGTGAAAATGACTTACTGGTATGTCCCTCTATGCCACATGCACTACATCTGGGTTGTTTTCGAGCGATGACCGGTTGACTGGATTGAGAAGTAGATGGGAGACTTTGGCGTGGATGCATGGCAGTAGTGAAAACAGGTAGGAGCACAGGAACTGGTATGATGCACTGAACTATAGCTATGACATCACTACCAAAGCGGTCTGCTGCAGACCACTTTGTTTCCTTACGTAGGTCATCGATAGTAGAAATTTTATGCTGGTGAGCACAGTCGATGATACGGTCCAAAACTGAGTCTGGCATTGTCACACCAGGGCCATAGTCATTGAGCGTTGAATCACCATATACTCTCCTGGTCATTAATTCTTGCCATTCTTCCAGAGCGTCGCGAAGCTCAAATTCCTGTGGTCCCATCTCGTACTTGACAGTGCATGAACGATGGGCGATTTTAGAAGGTAAAGATATATTGTTTTGTGAGAGAGAGTTGGGATTGTGGATGTCACAACAGACACTTGATGCAAGTGGTGCGCAGCGGGTGCAGCCGTCGGAATTTGATGGGTCACATGTAATATGGTCTGAATCTGTGTCATAATAATAATATTACAATGAGTCAATAGAAGCAACTGCAGTTGGAAAATATATTACCAGCCAATGAGTCATTAAAGTGAACATGGAGGACCTTGTGTCGACATTGGATTGTACCTCACAGGTGAGCATTAATCAAGCAGTCCATCCCAGGATCTAATTCCCTCTTCTTCCGTGAACCACTTGACTTTCCCTCCAACTTCGACTGCAACTGCCCTCTTAGCTCTTGATCACCTACCTCTGCTTGGTCACCATCACTATCGTCCCCAGGAATATCATTTTCCCACTCATGTACATCATCCTGCCTGCTTACAGGATGTAGCTGGGTATGCCATCTTGTAGCCATACGTTCTTTGTTCTCGTCTGCCTTGCGTTTCTTTGTCTCTTGCCGCCGGCACCTTTCTTCCTGCACGTCATCAAAATATTCTTTTTCAGCAAACAATATTGCTGTGCCTTGGAGTCCACGATCTCTGACAGCACGTCCCCATCACTGCCATAGAGTAGCCAACTTGCATGTGGCTTTCCACTGGATGACAAGTAATATATCTGGTACATCCATTCCCTAAACATGACCATGATTAGCTATGATATCGTGATGCTAGATGTGTACCGATATTCTTACCATTCCAAACGATTCCGTGGTGCAAAGCCCCCAAGTCTCTCCAGATATCAAGCGATCCACTTCGTCTTCTTTGAAGCTTGTTGTCATGTCAGAGTTAAACCACTTTATCTTGTGACGCAGTACTGATGGGAGTCATTTTTGTATTGTTTTTGCTGCCGCAATGGAATCTTGAATGTTGTCAAAGAAGATGAGGAATTTTGGAGGTATTGGATCACCGTCCTTCCAGCCGTCAGGTATTAAAAAGGACAGGTCTTGATATGATGAAAGTGAGTACATTATTTTACACACACAGAGTTTGATATTTGCACGATCGACAGAAGTTTGGATCGTCAGGAGCTTGTCCAAGCGCATGTGGAGTAGCCACTTCACATGTGTGAGATTGTCTACTGTGAGCGTTGCGGATGCGAGCATGAAAGGGACGTAGCAAGGCAGGATGTAATGGAGACGCTCTAATTCCTTATATTCAGGCTGAAATTCGCCCCAGGTTGCGATGCAATGTGCTTCGTCAAATATTATGCCAATAATCTGCTGTGCAAAGAGTGATTTGCGCAGCAGTTTCTCAAATTCCCCTCCAGGCTTCATCAGCTGTTCTGGACTAACAATGATAGCACGATACTTCATATCTTCAATGTCCTGTGTGAAAGATCAGATTATAATAGTAAGTTATCCTCCCATAGCATAACTATTAGATCCTTACACGAAAATTGCTCCAACTAGCTGTATCTGAGCTTATTGATATACTTAGAAGGCCTGCTTTTGCCAGCAATGAAACGTTCTGTCTCCCGAGCTGGTTCAATGGGGTCACAATAATTTGAACGCCAGGTTTGAATAGTAAAGGCATCCAAAATGTCATAGTCTTCCCCATTGATGTGCCAGCAATACACACAATATCATGGTTAGCTTCAATGAATGCTTGTGTGATTTTGATTTGCCAAAGACATGGCCGTTTTCCAAAGCGCTGCTGCATGATGTCTCGAATTATGCCCAAGCTAGGGGCTTCTGACATGTGACGACTAAGTGCTCAAATGGAATATTCTATATTTAATTAACATACATATACTATATACCTATTCAATTTTACATTTTTTTCAAGTGCCGCAGGTTTTTGCCGCTGTGGCTGAGACTGTTTACAAATGTTTTCTTCCAGCCGCTGCTGGAGAGGTTGAGGAATAAGGTTGGGCTGGGTTTAAATTGTTTGTACTATGGGAATGCTGATGTAACACAACACTTCAGATTTAGCAGTCCGTCCTCGAACCTCTCCAGCTGCGGTGGGTAGGAGCCTGGGATACTTCAGTTCGTCGCCTAAATATTGTAACAAGCGAGACCCTTTTGTTTGTACAGCTCCACAATTAAACAAAAGCGGTAAAGGGAACAAAATGAAATCCAGTCTATCGATATGAAAGTAGCTGTAAGGCATGGTGGAACTTGACACGTCTTGAACTTGACATCGTAAAAATTGAGCACGCCTATAATATAGTCAACCGTACTTGTGGCAAGTTGATGGCGAGTTGGGCCATAACTGTTCTTATGAGCGACTTTCTTGTCCCTTTTCTGGAAATATCCGGCGGCAAGTGACAAAAAAAGAAATGTGTGAATTTACTGATTGGCAAGAAGGCGTCCAGCATCTCGTATTTATGTTACATCCTGGCCTACAACCCGACATATCCAATTTTAAATTCAACGAAGCACCCGTTATCTTGCGACTCCCAATAAGGAAGGTGTTGTAGTTCGCTGCGGAGATGGGTTAGTTGGATGCAACTTGACCGGGGGCATCAGCTCACCTTTATGCGACAATGACCTGTGAATCACTGAGTTTGTTATATGGGCAAGGCGCCGGAACATTTTCATCCATCAAGAAGTACTGTTTGTACTCCCGTGATCCTTCCTCGCCGTATGGCTTCAGCTCAGGGCTAATAGGGATGGGATCATACTTGGCGAGAAGGGCGCGAACTTTTGCAATCGCACCTGCGCGCTTTGTATCAGTACTGAAGAGAATATCAAAAGTCCACTTTGGCTGGAAGACCATGGTCACTCCCGGCGCATAACGCGTGCGCCTGGCCTGGTGAGCAGGGGTTTGGAGGACAGGAAATATTTTTTCTCCACCAAAGCAGAAACACCATTTATCCGTGTCAATGTCGCGGGGTACGGTTGAAGGCCAGGGCTTGTCATCAAGCTTGGCGAGACCGTTGAGGAGTTCCCAAAACATGGTATTGTACTCCTCTACCGTTCGTGAGTTATTGTCATTTTGCTTGGCAAGAATAACGAGAGAGGTGTTGGGGCCAAGTTGGCGAGCTTGAGGGAGGTATGTGGAAAGTCCCTTGACAATGGTGGGGCTGACAGGCCATCCGAGTCTATGACAAAATAGAGCTGGCTATCTGACTTGAGGCCCTTTGTGTCATAGACGCAGGGGAAGATTAGTTCTTCATCGAGGAGAACTGACTTATAGTCTTCGTAGGCCTTACGCTGCCACGTTCCTTGTGGAAATGCGGCAGTGACCTGCGCTCTGAAACGAATAAAATATCAAACCACGGTCTCGAAGGCGCACGTATATCTGTACCTTCTCAAAGGATTGCCTTGTTGATCTTCTCGTTTGCCGCTGAATGTAACTGAGATGAAACCCTAATCGTTGACCGTCAGGTCGTGTGACCAAAGATGTTTGGTACGGACAATGACAGAGGATAATGTATCTTCGGCGCGCTTCGAGATTTGATAAGTGCAGCATCGACAAGAAGTGAAGTCATAACGCCTCCAGTGAATAATACAGCCAAAGCGTAGAAGTCGAACATGATTGGAATAGGAGTGTTAAACGGTGAAGTACTGATGATCCAATGTCTGGTGATGCCAGTAGAGTCTTTTATAGGTCTTCAAATCTAGCTATATTATCTTATGTCCATTACCCGACCATATACCGGGCAGAGCATGACTTTCATTTTCGTCGCTAAAATATCGGTAGCGGGACGTGCGCACCGAGTCCCTGACTCCCCCGATTTTTGATGCATATCCACAATCTGGACGACACCGGCATGTTGCAATGGCTGAACAATTCTTGCTCGGAGCCTGCGCGTGAACCGTATACGAAAGTTTACTAAGTTAGGGTTACGCCAAATAAGGCGATCTGTACGTCTTTGCGGTCATCAGCGGGTTGGACTGTGCTACGGAGTGCTACGTAGCACTCTGTAGTGAATTACGTTTCCCTGATGCGTGAGTGCGAACATCACTTTGAATGCTCATTATGCTACAGCTGCCTGCCTTTTTTCAAGTCGCTCTTTGTGAGTGTCAGAACGCGTGGGAACGGGTTCCAGTATGATGCCTTCAAAAGGAACTTTAATAAAGTGTGCAATACCGCATGACATAAGTGTGCGATACACAACGTCAAGTGGCAATTTTGGAATTACAGGCGTGCTCAATTCTTACTCTTTCTTTGTACCATTATGCAATTGTAATGACACTGATGGACTATTTCAAGTTTGAAGTTTTGCATGTCTTTGTAGACACCTCATTGTAGCCTGCTGACCAGTGATGAGCTATCCAGGACAGAACTATACGACATTACTGATTCATCATATGGTGTCTATAATATCTTACAAGACGGTAACGGTGCTCAGAAGATCGAGCAATTAAGAGCTCACGAAGCTCCCGTTCTCGCTGCATAACGAGCGTGCGGTGTTATGTTAGATGATTGTTTGATAAGGCGGGGTAAGTGGGGTGACTGCGGTGCCCAATTGATGGAGCCACCATTGTTTGGCTCTAAGGCACGACCTGGAATTGAGGACGCCTATTTGACCGGTTAAGGCACGGTGGGACTTGACAACTCTTGACCTGACAACGAGTGGAGTGACCAGTCACCTGTTACTTGTCCGTAGAATTTCGGCTCCCAGGAGTTGTGTCACTTCAAGTTGGAGTGATGTGTTACCTGTAGTGTTGTGGGCAGAACTCTGCCATTCTGCCGCGTGGCAGGGCAGAACTGGCACTGCCAGGCAGATGGCAGACCTCCCGAGCAGAATGTGGCAGAACTCCCGCACCCTACAGAACCGTGGGAGGATGTACTATATAGTACCATTTCAGTGTATGATAGCGTGAGCCCTCTTGCAAAGTCAGTCTTCAACTGTCGATTTCATTCAATCAATACAAAATATCACATCACCATAAATAGATCGGCTCCCAATCTTTCAAAAAGCATGTTACGATTCGAGTGACGTTATTTAATAGAGGTTGGACCCCGCAAACTGTGCCGGAGAAAGGTACGAAGCTTTTCTATGACGGACCGAAATTCCCAACTCAACTTGAAGCAGGACAAAAATCTAACTCAAAATTCCCAGCTCAATTTGAAGCAGGACAAAAATCTAACTCAAAATTCCCAACTCAACTTGCTCACGTGGCAACCCAAGTTGAACTGGGTCAACCTGCCACGCGTATCAACCTGCCACGCGTATCAACTTGACCTCAACTTCAACATCTCAATTCAACTTGCTCGCAAGTAACTCGGTTTGCGTTTGGTTTGCGTACCACAACCTTGCCAACTCTCTTTGCATGCAATCTAGATTCACACAGTGCGCTATTCGGCTGATTCAGCGCGGGAGGGGCAATCCACCTTCAATGCACTGTGCGGGGTTCCGTTGTGTGTTTTAGGTGCGTGTGTAATATGACAGCCCAGAGCAGACAATAATAATGAATTGAATCATCTTAAAATATCTACATCTCTGCAACAACACGAGCACACTTGTACCTGCATTCTGCTCACTTGCGTCGTTCAATGGAACATCCCTCGGCACCCAGTTCATTCATGCTCAATGCCTCAGAGCAATATACGAAAGTCTATAGCGTCTTCGAATTCGAACACCACCTTTGGTACTCCTGTTTCCCTATTGGCACATCTGCGTCTATCCTTTTTGTGCAGATCGTCCACATTGTCCCTCATGAGTTCTTGTGACATGCGCGTGGATCCAGGAGGTGATGATGAGAACCTGCCGAATTTCTCCGTAGCGGAGGGCACCCTGATGCAGCTATCATAGGTCAAGAAAGTTTCTACGCAGCCTGCTACTTCGCTCCTGACCGGTCTTTCTCATTAGCGTCTACCAAGTTCTAATCCTGATGTCTGAAAGGTGGTTTCTATCTCTGACCGTGTTATTCTCATGAGTGACGACAGTGTTGACTTTACTCACCTCCCTCTACCAGAACTTTTATTATTATTAATCCTTGTTTATTGTCCGGTGGGGCGAAGCCCTATGCTGGATAATACCTACTGCATGTGTGTTATCTAATGTACTATGTGCGGTTGAAATGTATAACTCTAATATTGGTCCGGGCTTGTGCGGGGACGATAGACACCGGTTTGAGGCGTGCTTGAAGAGAGGTGGGCTATCCATTCACCCCTCCCTAGGTCTCCTGTTGTTCTCTCTTTCTGGGGGTGACATCACCGAAAGTGTTGATGAGGCGGCGGGTACGTGCGATGAATTCGAACAGCGATTTGATGGACTTTTCGTCGTTCGTGAGGTACTTTATTTGCTGGGCTTTGGGAACCAGTTCGGCTCTCATAATGTTGCGTTGACTTTCATATGTCGGGCATGCTAGGGGGGTAGTGGTAAATGGATTCTGGTTGCTCTCGGCAGGATGGGCATGTGGGGGAGGGAGCTCTTGAGATGTGGTGTAAATGCTTATTGAGGGAACATGACCGGTGCGTAGTTGGGTGAGTAGGGCTGCATGGCATCTGGGGAGCGTATCTGCTAACTTTGCAAAGCATCTGGATGGGAAGGAGGGGTTGATTTTTTTGAAGTGTGTGTTTCTAGGGGATTTTTTGGTGATTGAGTCTGATTTGTTCTTAATGATGTGTTGGAAGGCTTGGTTGATCGCTGCTTTGCTAATTGGTAATGATAGGGGGAAGCCATTTGCATTGTGGAGGGAGCAGGTGTCCTTGTCATTTTGATGAAACAATTTGTTGCAGTTGTAGTGCTGCAGTGGGGAGAAAAGCAATAGTTGATGCACTATTGATGCATCACTGATGCCTGGAATGCATCAGTCATACATCAAATCAACATTCTCAAAAAAGGGAAGCATCCCATGCTTGTATGCAATCAACAATACCACTACACCCTGGCAGGAGTATCCATACTTCTTGGCCATAGTAATGAGCTATGGATGCATACTCCACAGTGATGGCCAGTGACTTCTTTGTATCCATACTCTCCCTGTAATACTGTCTGGATGTTTTGTTCTTGCTAGTGCTGTGTAAACTATTTTCTGTGCTCCCAGCTACAGATATGCAGTGTCTGATTTCCAATGAAATGTCTGACTACTGATAAAGTGTCTGGTAACAGAGATGATGTCTGATAACTGACTAAGTGTCTGGTGATGTCTGACTACAGATGAAATATCTGGTGCCAGAGATATAGTATCTGATCACAGGTAGTCAGACATAATGTCTCATTGCAGATGTGTGTATCTGCCATCAGATAATGTATGACTGCAGACATTGCTCTGACTACAGATATGACATGTCTGACCTCAGGTCAATCAGAGTCCATGTCTGAAATCAGAATCCACATGCCTGATACCAGAATTGAACCTACTAGCTGACATCAGACAATGTCTGATGTCTGATGGGACTGAATGTAATAGTATCAGACCCTGCAGATAAATCAGGAAAAACCTAGGTTTTCTGATGTAACCTGACTGAACAGGCTGAGTGTTTATTTTGGGGTAGAGGATTGTAAGGACCGCAGATCCTCTACGCCTGGACCACACTTCAAATCAAGAACGTTCGAGACCTACCACATGCTATGCAACTCTCGTTACTCTTACCGTCACTCAGTCAAATTTTTATACCCTTTTTCTCTTCATTCCACTTTACCTTGTCAGTTGCAACGCCACTCCCTGGTGCCTCTCTTTTCACATAATCGTTCGGCTCATCCATCACCGAGGACCCTTACTATTTTCACTATATATACCACTCATGTACTCTCATATCTACAGCGAAAACAGAGGATAGCGAAACACAGCGTATCGAGCGTAGCGAAGTGTGTCCTACTGTGAGATCCCCGCTCCAAGTACGACAGAAAGCCTCCTAGAAAGTCCTTGTCTCTAGCCTTATCTCTCTTCGTGTTACGCACTAACACGTCTCTTATATCTCATTCATTCTGTTCTCTTTTCCCCTTCGAACTCACCCCAAGCCTTACAGGATCAACTGCCCTCCCAGTAGATATATATACTGTAGGGCATGAAACATAATGGAATTATGAAGAAGGAAAACTAGCTGAGTAAGACATAAACATAACTATGAATGTCCATTGCTATTATATTGATGGTGGATTTTGATGTGTTACACTAAGGGACTGTGTTGCGGCATGATGTCAAATTGAAAATTCAGACAAGTTAGCCTTCTGGTATTTAAGATTACAACTCATTGGTACCCACATGCAAAATGTTTGACGACTAGAACAATGATAACGCAGGAAACAGATATAATGACAACTGCACTCAAGAGTCAACTTACGGCCCGGCTATTCAATGATAACATCAACGCGCTGCCTTCTGAGGAACACGTGTTGCATGACGATAAATATCATGGCACCACTCAGTGAAACTATCTGTTATGCAGTCAATCGGAGTCGACATGAATCGTAGAAAAAATAATAGTGATTCACCCCAGAGAACAGGCTCGGTATCCACCAGATATAACTAGATGTCAGAAGAGCGCCGGATATAGGTGTTCCTGAATAAAGAATCAGAATTTGACATAATAAACGACACCACTGAACACACCTATTAAATTTCCGAATCCTGCATAGGTCATTGTATGACGAGTTAAACATCATCGAAGTAATAATAATACTCACCAAGACTGAAGATACAGATTCCCATCCGCGCCCTATGGTCCAGATCAGATGGTTTGTACGTTCGAATTAAAACGATCACTCACCCAAGCTCAGAAAGGTCAGGAGTCAAAAAAGTTGTAAGTGGGGCCGCCATCGCAATGCCTACATGGAATAATCAACCTATCTAAAACTTCCGCGCAGTATTTGAAAAAATAACTTACAGATTCCAGAAAAATAGCCCCATACCGCGCAAAGCACAACGACGCTGGCCAGGCTACTCAATCCGATCATGCCTAAAATGATCACACCACACGAGAGTGTCGCTATTATGACTAAGTTCAGAACCCCTGTGAATTCCGCAATGAACCCCGACGTGAGTTGCCCTGTAAAATTGAAACCATTGAGAATCACTAACTAGAGATTCTGTCAGCAGATGAATTAATTGCGTAGTGCTGGAACTCACAGAATAAAACGAAAAGTTCACGCTGATGCCGTGCTTGATGGAGTCGAGTTGCAAGAAAAACAATGGGTAGTAGAAACCGATCTGGAAAAGAAAGCTCCTACAGGATGGTTAGTTGGAGATGTTCGAGAAAAAGTGTGCGGCGGGTCTCACCCTGCCATCATGAGAATAAATGGCACATCACGAATACATTTCCTAGCCGCCACAACATAGTTCACCCGTGTCGCCGGTGGATCAAGGCGAGTTCGCATGCACAGACATGCAGTGAAGAGAAGAGAGGCGGTCAACCCCGCACTCACGCGGACACCATCAGCGAAGCCAAGAGGGCCGTTGAAGAGGTTATTGAGCATGATCGGATAGACGATAGCACCTAGCGATGAGCCTGCAGCAACAAACGTCATAACCACTGTACGCCTCCGTCGGAAATGATGCGAGATGACAGCCAAGCTAGGGATATCCATGAGCCCCGTCGCGATACCCAAGCCTAAGCCTTGAGATATAAATATCTAAAACCAAGTCAGAAAACAATATTTTTAAATCAGGGAAAGTTACCTGGTAATACTGATCGGGTTTCGAAAAAGACAACATGAATAGAGAGAAACTCTGCAGAAACGATCCAGTAATCATGACGTGGTAACTAGTTGAACTTGCTCAGTATCGTCGAGAACCTCCGATATATCTATATTTATACTCACAAATACCCTCTGTCATGCAGTAAACCTGCCACGAGGCTCATGGCGTTCATTAAAAATGCGCCAGTGCTCCCTATCCATCTGCAACCATTGAGGATTCCCCTCACAAAAACGCAAGTAGAAACTCACGATATAGCAGATGCCGTCTCATTTGTTAGGTAATGTTGGGTGTAGAAGTCTAAAGCGTGATAAATGAAATATTCTATGCTCGCTTTCTCTATAGCAATACCTTGATAGACACCGAATGAAGTCATATACCTATTGACCGGAGTCAGTCACAGAACCATTTCCCGCCAACACTTGTACCAGACTCACCCAATCGTACAAAACTGTATCAGAAACCTATTTAGACCGGGTCAGGGCCAGCCAAAAAAGAGTGCGAGTCTTCTTACGCTCCAAAAGCAGTGGACCAAGCTGCCAGACCACCTTCGGGAAAATCGTGCAGGGGCGAGGAAGGGTCCCCATCGTTAGAGACTCGACATGCTTGCAATGTCTCTGAGTTCTCTTTGTCCGACTCTTTGAAGGCGGCTCCTTCTGTATGAACCGTTCGAAGGTCAGATTTTGCTACCATCGATTTCTGGGCTGGGTGAACTGATAATCACAGCCAGTATAGTACTTGGGTATTTATAAGTTGGAGTAGGGGACCCATATTAGAGAGATGCTCAATTCTAAAAATTTGCGTTCACCTGGGAAGTTGGAACCGAGTTGGTTACTTGAAGCGGCGTCCCTAAGCCTCGGCGAATTTCGACCGCATCTGAATAAATCAGTGTACACGACAATACAGGTTATGTAAGTTTACTTGTCCACGTCGCAAGTGACAAGAGTATTTGCGATATAATTTCGTACAGTAAGAAACGTTCGAACAAGTGACCAGTCCCCTGTTACTACTCGTCCGAAAAATTTCGGCTCCAATAACTTGTTGTGTCACTTCAAGGTACGAGCAATTGCTTCTTTAGGCCTATACCTGACCCCGAGGAGCCCATCAAGTTCGTCTAACTATAATACTCCAATAGCGCTGACGTGGCCGTCCCTCAGTATGCCTCCACGGTCAACTTGCACTGCATCCTAGTGCTGGCGTGGCCGTTTCCTGTTATCTTGCCTTCATGGCCAATGTGTTGTTCGCATATCTGAGTCCCTTTATTCACTGTATCACAAATTCGCTGCTGCAACAATCTCGCCTCCCGGATCTCATTCCCCCTTCAACTTTAAACACCTCGATGCCACCGTCTATACTATGTCAAAGCATCATACTCATATCGTTGCGTTACACATATAGTCTTCACACCATCAATAAAAATTGCATTGTCAGGCATTGTATCATTCACGTTCCGCTACTCTGCAGTTCCTTGCAAGGTACTAAAAGTGCTTGCTCAGTTGTTCTCGAGTGGGAGAAATGTGGAGATCTACTGTGGACTTGGTAGGAAGTGCGACACTAAAAGATAGGGAACGAGCTCGATAATCTGTGACACGTGTGGAGTTGATGCCAAATGCATCGAAAAGGTCCAGTGCAGATGTTTGTGTCGTAGTGAAATCCTCGTATAATTCCTCCCAACAGCGTAAGACCCACACCATCACGATTGATATTCCTGTGTGCTTGCTCGTTGCTGTTGATAGTAGTTGGTGAGGCCTTCCAGATGTCAAGCGTAATAAGATACTTGTATTTAGGTTTCAAAAAGCGAATGCACAGCAGATATTCGGACCATATTCGATCGTATTCGTGATGGGTATGTACCCTGTGCAAGTAAGTTATTCATCTAAAAATTCTACTGGCATCACCAGACATTGGATCCTCAGTACTTCAACGTTAACTTTTAGTACTCTAACTTTTGACACTCCTATTTCAATCAAGGTCGACTTTAGCTGTATTACTCACTGGAGGCGTTATGACTTCACTTCTTGTCGATGCTGCACTTATCAAATCTCGAAGCGCGCCGAAGATACATTATCCTCTGTCATTGTCCGTACCAAACATCTTTGGTCACACGACCTGACGGTCAACGATTAGGGTTTCATCTCAGTTACATTCAGCGGCAAACGAGAAGATCAACAAGGCAATCCTTTGAGAAGGTACAGATATACGTGCGCCTTCGAGACCGTGGTTTGATATTTTATTCGTTTCAGAGCGCAGGTCACTGCCGCATTTCCACAAGGAACGTGGCAGCGTAAGGCCTACGAAGACTATAAGTCAGTTCTCCTCGATGAAGAATTAATCTTCCCCTGCGTCTGTGACACAAAGGGCCTCAAGTCAGATAGCCAGCTCTATTTTGTCATAGACTCGGATGGCCTGTCAGCCCCACCATTGTCAAGGGACTTTCCACATACCTCCCTCAAGCTCGCCAACTTGGCCCCAGCACCTCCTCATTCTTCTTGCCACGCAAAATGACAAAAACACACAAAAAATAGAGGAATACATTACCATGTTCTGGGAACTCCTCAACGGTCTCGCCCAGCTTAATGACAAGCCCTGGCCTTCAACTGTACCCCGCAATATTGACACGGATTCTGTTTTTGCGGAAAAGAATTATTTCCTGTCCTCCAAACCCCTGCTCACCAGGCAGGCGCACGCATTATGCGCCGGGTACGACCATGATCTTCCAGCCAAAGTGGACTTTTTATATTCTCTTCACCACTGATGCAAAGCGCGCGGGTGCGATTGCAAAAGTTCGTGCCCTTCTCGATGTTCCGGCGCCTTTTCCATACGACAAACTCCGTGATTCCGAGGTTATTGTCGTATAAAGGTGAGCTGATGCCCTCCGGTCAAGTTACCTCCGACTAACATGTCTCCGCAGCAAACTGTAATATCTTCTTTGTGAATCTGGAATTGAATATGTAGGGTTTGTAACCTGTCACAAAAATATAAGGTACTGGAAGGTGTTGTATGTCTTCATTGACATTACGTAGTGCTACTTCTTGTTTAGCTTGCGTTTTCGACTTATCCTGTATAGTAAAAATGGCTTGGTTAGAGACAAATTCAAAATACATTGGCTGAGCACTCACATACGCTTTGGGTACAAATTTGTAGGAAACAACTGACTAAGGCATCTGCTGCTTTGCTTTTTGCTTCAATCTCGCCTTTGTAGTCTTGGACAGTCGGCGTGTCTGCGGCGTCTGGTATCTGCAAGCTTGTCAGGTCAGACAACAATTTGTGCATAAACGTCACTCACGTCACGTCTTCCTTCTCATGCAATCCCGGAAGAGCTTTCCTGCATAGCGTGACTTTCATATAAGGCGCAAGCGTGAGCTTCGGGCTGTCCCTCCGTCAGTCTGATCTCCATCTTCCATACGCGAAACACGCACTGTTTTTTACCTTCCAAAGCTCTCACTATAGTACTAGCTCGATCTTCCCCATCCGCAGCGATCTCGCCACGTTGTTCCCACTGTAGTTCATTGTACTGATGCAGCCCCGTCAGCTGTCCTGCCGAAACATCCAAAGTTTTCAGATATTCGCGCTTCAGAATCTCCACTACCGAAATCAACCGAGGGATCGTAGATTGTGCAACATCAGCTGGGGAAGTGTGCAGCGTCAATGGCTTGTCAGGATTTTCCTGAACCCATGTTCCTGTCAGATGAACGGTCAAGGAAAGAACTACGACACCAACCTGGAAAAAATCCAAACCGTGCTTGACCCAATATCGGATCTTACCCTGTCTCGTTATTCGTATCGAGTCCGATGGTGGGGCTGCGGGTTGCGAATCATTCGTGACCGTCTCCTCGCTGTTCATAACAACTGTATGCGTGGGAAATTATGCCAATTCAATAAATCGAGGAACTGAATTCGAGTCTTATCATATCAGCAGCCTGGTATTCAAAGTTCAAAAAGTAAAGAGAAGTAGTACCAACGTGTTTGGAAAGTTGAACAACGTTATTGAAAGTCCGAATTATAGCTCCGCTTTGCTTACACTATCCAAAGTCCGACAGCGCTCATAGGACCCATTGTTCCAACGTAAACAAAGCGGAGACTGAACAAGCCGAGAGTGTGATCTGCTGATCCAGCCCAACTGTCACGTTTCACTCATGAATCTTGAATAACATGCTATGGTGGTGCTCTATTGACATAGAAACACCCGGGGTAAATTCAGAATGGTTTATTTTATATATGTTGAAGTTCTTATGTTGATAAGTTGATGGAATCTTGATTTTAGTGTCGAAAATCACTCATTTTGGGTACACTTGGACAATGTTTCATCTCGGGAGGGCTCCACAGCATCAATTTAAAATATTTAAGTTGGCAGATTTATTGAACATATTCTATTACTTGTTCTCCAGGTGTTCTGAATGAAATATATTTAGAGTTGTGAGCTCTGGACTACATTGTGCATGCCCATCGATTGTGCATTGCTCATCGATTGTGCATTGTGATAGTAGTTGTACTGGTAGTTGCAGTAGTATATTCTCTTCATTGATTGAATTCCGTATCATGGTCTTCGTTACGAAATAAAGCATCATACGAAAACGAGGCAGACAGAAGTTCCAATATACTATATAGTAGCCTGGCCGCGCTCATCAAATCAGAGACGTATGACCAGGAAAGTCTTGATCACTTTGATCTGCGTGGCACCGATCTCACTCAGGCTGAATGCTTGAACCAACTTGAACAGTTATATTGAATGTCAATCTTGTTTATTCCTACTTTATGTACAGTGCCAAATTTGAAATTATTTGAGCTGAACGATCAACTATCTCATCATAATCATAAAATCACATCCAAGTCAGAGAGAAAAAAGTCAACGATTTAGAGGGTTCCTTGCACGCATACGCTCCCCAGCATAATATATCCAGATGGGAAATGGTATACCGATGACGATGGCAAGACCTGCAAGAAGAGAGGTTCCTCCCCCATAATTGAGTGCTGCAAACATTTGTTGTCCAAAGAGAGGGAATGCAAAGCCAAGCAGTGAACGGAATGTCTGATGATATATTCAGAGAGTGCTGACAATATTTTGGGTATGCATAACTCACAGCAGCTGCTGCGGTTGCACTTGCAGCATAGGTGAATGTATCCACGAGGTATAGTTGAATAGGGAGGCTTGAGATATGTTAGCTTGTACGGTAATATGACAGGGAAAACCACCCACAAAGTTGTCATCATTCCGAACGAAAAGATAGCAGTGCCGATGATAGGCATAATGAAGTGGATCTGGGCTTGCGCAGACCAGCCATACCAACTAAACGGAGGTTGGTGTTGGAGCAACAAAAATAAATTGTACGTATATCTCACAATAGTCCCACCGGAACGAACAACGAACCAAATATCAGAGCGGGGATCCGCATCTCTGGCTTACCAATTCCTCCATTTCTTGCAACAAGCTAAGTCATGATAATATATGGACTTCAGCTGATGCGGCCGGAATAGAAGGTAGTCCTGACGTACGTGTAGGTATATTTTGTTAGAAAGTTTGGCGCCGAAGATAGCGGAGGATATAAAACCAACGCCGAATCCAATGTATGTCAGACCTACAATTCCGGTACTGAAGTGGTATATTTCCGAAAAGAGATCTGCAACATTTTGAATATCTGTTCCCGTGTTACCAGACGAATAATCTCACCCGGGAACGTGGTAAACATCAAGTAGTAAATACCTGAAAGGTGATGTTAGTTCACAGTATAACTTGACGTAGGATGCTAAATATTTACCATACATTCTGTACAGATGACATCAGTCTAGTTAGCTGCGTAATATTGAATGAAACTTACAGAGCCATGTATAAGCTGAGGATGAAGCATATAAAACTCCGGGTCAAAATTATAACGGGTCGTTTGAGGTTGATCCACAAGTAAACCCATTTATTCATGTGGGGTGGGGTTGGGATAGGATGTCTTCCAGCCGCCTTTTCGAGATCTCTTGACATTCTGTGACGACGAAGCCTGATTACCGGTGCATAAGTTTCTCTCAAAAAAGGAACGGCGAGTACTGCTGCGACACCACAGATCGCGGCGACAACATAGAAATCGTATTGTATACCGACCGACTCTGTGATGAAGCCTCCCATGACGGGCCCAACAACAGGACCTGCGAGATAAAGATAAACATGAACTTATATCAAGGCGGCAGACCGTGAAACACACCTATCAAGGGTCCGATATAATATAATGCCGTAGCGGGGGCACGGTCAGCTTCGGAGAAGAGGTCGGCAACAATGCCTCCGCCGCATGCGATGGGTGTACCCCCGACGAAGCCAGCTTTGCAGAGAGTAAGCGAACTTGTGATAGTGTTAGTCACATAAAATACCTAGCAACCGAAAGACGAGGAAAGATACAGTGTTGGGTGACAAAGCACAGCCGAGGTTGAAGACGAGGAAGAAGAGGTTTGCTAAGTGGAGTACCTTGTAACTGATTTAGGTACACGGTTCTATTAGTCTTAAATAAGAGGACAGCGCACCCACACACGACCATATACTTCGGACAAGGGTGCAGTAAGTAAAGGACCGATTGCAAATGAGAGAAGGAAGATGCTGAGAGTTAACGCTGTGACTGTTGGATTGGTTATGTCATATTTTATGACCAGGTCTGGCAAACTAGGTGCCATGATAGAACTTGCTAACGGAGTCACAAAAGTGTAGAGCGCAAGCTGACAGGAAGCCAGAATTAGGCATTGTGATTGAATATCCAACTGTGATGGAAAAACTTACGATTGCAGTGGTTGTCCATTTGCTGGCCGGAGACCAATTCCTGGGGTTGACTGGGTCGTGCTGCCATTCCGGGTCATCTTCTAACTGTTGAAGATTGTCGTCTGTCGCGAAGGAGCCACGGTGTATGTCCATATCATCTTGATTTGATACGCCAGCACGTACCGTCCCAGGAGGAGAGGCCGACATTAATATTAGTCAAGGGCGGTAGACAAAAAGAACTTAGATGAGGGGATGACAAGATATATCCCAGGATAGACTGTTGATTAAATAGATAGAGGATAGCGGTATTACACTGACAGTTATGATTGGATGACAGACGCGATAATTGAAAAGCTAAGACTGATCAAGCTAATCCAAAGCTAACCCCAGTTTGATTAGTTCAAGTTGCACGATTAGATCATAACGGCTGTCATTGTGAAAGTCGCTGTCAAGTGCCGAGTCTTCAAGCTGGGAGTAACTTGAGGCTATCATAACGCAGTTAGCCATTCAAGTCGCTACTGCAATAACGTGCTCACCATCGTGCCTACCATTCCCATCGACCTTTCTCGCTCACCAACAGGTGCACTGTACTACTAATATTCACTGTGTAGACCTTTATATAGAACAAAGGAAGATAGTACTACTAGTCAAGTTCGAATTTACGTGCTAACGGTGCCCGGGTACCGCCGGTAGCTTAAAACTCCGGAAAAGCTACGTTTATTACCATGATGTACAGTCTCAGTGACCTAATTTCTTACTCTACTCAGGGACTGGGCAACACCCAGTCCGCCCTAAATTTCCAGAGAGATCCTTAAACGGGCGTGGTGAGGTCAGTGTTCTGAAACAGAAATATTTTTTTCTCCGTCGTATCATTTAGATCGGGTTGGTCATAACGTTCTTGCCTGTGTCACAAACGGAAGGACTACGTTCTTTCTGCCTCGGGACAGTACTAGCATATAAATGACTAGACTAGTGACAACTCGCCGCGTGCACACGTGCAACTGTAACCCCTTCATCCTCATCCTACACTGATACAGGCCAAAATCTTGCATTTTTACTGTCTCCACCTCATCTCCACACTGCTCAATACAAACTCAGAGCGCTTGTTAGCATCACAGCATTAAACGGAGGCGCAATACTCCTCGTGGAAGCGACGCTTCACTTAACCTTAATCATAGTTCTTTGCTAGATTTAGATCCCACGTGTCTTCTTTCACTCTTGCTTCTTTGTATGCCTTCCCAATAATTATTATAGCTGTTCTAGTTTCTCGAACTTCGGTATCAAAACTCCCCGGTGGACAACAAGGCCAGGTTGACATCACCGGTGTTGTGGAGATATAATGGACGTGAACCGGGCACTGCCACGGAGCGAGGAGATGAAGGGGGCTCCCAAGCATTCCATCACCTCTTCGCTCCATGGCATAAATGTAGGTTTCACCCTCGTCACATCAGAAGGTTTTAAATCTTCAGTGATCAGCGAGCGCTGTGTTAAATGTTGGAATTAGACTCCGATGGTGCTCATTGTTGTGTACGAACCGCTGTCTCGTCATCAGTACCTAAAGAGAAGAATGTCATGAGAATAGGATTTGGCCCGACATGGTTCTCCTCTGCTAGTTACATTGGTAAAATCGGTACTAGTCAGCCCAAGGACTCACAACGACAGCGCGTTGCCCATGCCTGATGTCTTCGAGCCAAGTTGCTAGAAGTGCTTGGCTGCCTGAGCGCTATTTCAAAAATCAGCTGTGATTGTATCGTTTGAATGTAACTCACAGGTGATCGATATCTGTCACTGTTGAATTCAGATATTTTCGATTGCACCCAGGCGCCACTAATATTACTTGACGTGGTATTCATATTAATAACAGCGCAAGGAATTCGATGAAGCAACCGAGCGATCTTGCTGTGAGTGCGATCTGAGGTTGTTCGCGCTGGAGGATTCCACGCTCAGAGTTTCTAGATGTATTGAGTACACAGCGAGAGTGCTTACGAATTGGACGGGAAATATTAGGAGATCACGATGAGTGAGGGAATGCCCTCCTGAGGGAGTTGCGGTATCCAAAGCATATGCCAGACATGCTTTTAAACACAAGTAGGACAAAGCAAGCTTGAGTGGGGAGGCTAACAAAGGAGTCTGTTGGCAGCGGAGTGCCACTCCTTACGTATGCTTCTCGATTGGATATTGATGTCTAGTCTGATCCACAGGGAGTTTATTAGAGAGTGGCTCATAATATTATCATGATTATAAATCCGTCGAAGCAGTAGTGGCAGGCTCCAGCTTGGTGCGTGTGTCGTACTTGAACGTCCGCGGTATTTGAGAAGTCAATTCTTTGACTAGACCTCCCCCTACAGCATTCATTCCCAATTCCCAGCATTGACTCACTTATATACCTGACCCTGCAGCAAGTCGAGGCGGGGTTATGGACTTGCGTGAAGTTGTGAATTCATACTCGACGGTCAAAATTCCCTAGCTGGGAATCAGGTCTCTGTTTGAGTCACAACATGATGGCACGACTACCCTGCTGACCCCGTACCTTGACGGAGATGTGTTCTTTAAATCCCATCAATGAACGCTCCTTCATGGCCGTGTCCGTGTGGGGAAAATCGGCTTTTTTTTCAAATTTACCTGAGGCAGTTTGGCTATTACGCAGTTGACGAAGAAGTGATCATCTGTTCATTAGATGAACCTCTCCCGGTCATCAGCCGTCAGTGTCCCTTGTACCACACTCTTCAACACCAAGTTCCGCGGTGCTCGAGAAAATCAAAGAGCAGCGAGCTTTTCCGATGTTTTTCACTCTCACTTTCACTATGGTATCGCATTGAGATTGAAAGTATTGTACGCTGTTTCCGATTTCGCACGATCTACATGTTTTTCCCCTTCGTTTGCGCGCCATTTCGTTATGAAAGCTCAAAATTTGATCGCGATTGGGCCCGCTGCCAGATGTTCGGCTGTCATGTCAAGCTGTCAGGGGACTTTTGACACTCAGTAACGAAGAACTCACCACATTAATCTGAAAAAGGGCCTGGCCAAGATTCCATTCCCGTTATCAGCGTATCTGCACTTCATACTTATACATCATTATGAAAAACTTCGTAGTGGGGCTGGCTTAGCTGAGATTGTGAATGATTGAGTGATGGATATCGAATCTTAAGTGAAAGGACATCTGCCAATAAACATTGTTATGCCAAGGTTTTGGTTGACATTTAAATTTGAATATCCGCTCGGGATGAACCGATACTCGTACAATTGACGTGAAACCGCTCATCAACGTTCAACGACCACCTGTAGCGAATACTCACGATCAAGAGAATCTATCCCTAGGATCCTTTCTTCGGAATCTATGAAAGCAATTATGTGAGTGGATATCAGCCTGAAATTCTTATTATTTTTTTCGGACAGGCTCGCTTGGAGGTTGCTTCCGCGACCTGAGGTCATGGACGCCTCTGACTTGGATTGGCTCGGTCAAAATGTACTAGTACATGGTTGACCTCCCAAAAAGACCTCATACGACAATCGCCCTGGAGCGGTTTCTCCGCCGGCACGGTATCTTGTACTAACTAGGACACGAAGACGAGAGAGATTATTAACGGCGACTTACTACCAATCAACGCTCTCCCTCGTCAACCTGTGTAACTTTGCTCGCTTGATGAAGAAAATTACTTCCCGTAAATTGCTAGCTTGATTGAGAGTAATATGCGGACAGTATCTCTTTTCGTCTCGCTCGATGAAGAGTATTACTTTCCGCTTGCTATTGTCTTTCCGAAAATATCATGCGGACAGTATTTCTCTTTGTCTTTATCACCCAGTTTTCGCGCTCGTACGTACCCGATGTTGAACAGGTTATTGGTGAATATCTGTATTATTCTCCGACTCTGACGAAGGAAATGGATTTTTGAATGCAACCCTCCACAAAATATATGCCGTGAGCTTTTTATACGTCGTCGTTGACTTTTTCATTGGGGCGCCTCTTGCATTCATATCTTTACCCCGAGACCTGCTTAAACCTATTGCTCTTAATCGCATGTCATGTGAGTAGCAGGCCTTCAGGAATCGGAAGATTTGATGCTCAGCGCTGCGAGAGCGGCCGGTAGTTATCGCACGCCTGTACATTCGTTGATACGTGGAATCACGAGACTGGTCTTGGCTCAGCAGTGAGTGAGAGAATATGCATTCACATGGGTATTGTCTGAATATTTGGGAACCGGTAAAGTGTAAAGCCTATTAGATGGTTAATATCATTATCATCGGGGCCGTGCTGGGACCGATTTTGCGAGTGTGTCGTGTAAACTGTGTGAATGATAGTTTAAACATTGGTGAGTGGGAACTACTGTGTGGATGTCGTTGACGGTGAGATCCGATGGTAACCGCATGATCCTACCTTAAGCATCACGAGGTATACGTACCTTCTGTACTTTGCATGTAAAATGCTATAAATGAATATGCCCTGACCATGCTGCATTGCATTTCATTTCAATGTTGCTTTATGTAATGATAAGTAGAACTGATTGAGAAGCAGTGCACGTGTTCCTCACAACAAAGCCAAGTAACCTTACGGGTATGAATGCCACCCTTACGTTCCGAGTGTTCCGAGTATTAAAAGACATGTATTCGGCGTTTAACGCGCACTTCAATGTTCCCCTTCAGAATTTTTCGCAGATCACTGCGAATTTATGTATTTTTCATCGTCTTTGTTTTTACTTTTGTAATATTCACTCTTGCACCAACTGAATCAACTTCTGTCTACTTCCATCATCTAACACACCGGTCTGCACCCGCGCCAGATTTCAACCCATGGCTTTTAGACTCAAATTCACTCTACCCCGATCCACAATCTAAACGCCCCTTCCACACTTTTCGTCCAGATGGTCTACTCCAAGTTACCCCAGGTGGTAGACACCCCATCCTAGATCTCATCGAACACGCAGAAAGGGAATGGAACGCAAAACTCACACGCGCCAGCAAAACACTACCAGAGGCGGTCCGCGAGTACCACCGTAGATACTCAAGAGCACCTCCACCAGGTTTCGATAAATGGTACGTTCTTCTTCCCCCTTCTATTTCTCGTCTAAAGCACAACAGGTGGGCCTACGTCAAAAAACACAACGTTCAGCTCCCAGATGAATACGACCAGATCAACATCGATCTCGCTCCTTTCTGGGGTATAACCCCTACACGTCTCCAAGCCATTCAACTTGCTCACGAAGGCTACGAACACAGTTATACCCTCGTTAAATCCACCCCCTCGGGCCCTCTTCACATCGGAAATGAGACGCTGCCTGCAGATGAACACACTCGCGAGAGTTTATTGGTAGCCGCAAACCAGCTGCTGGAGTTGATGGAGGACGTCCAAGACGAGTTGCCATTGTTTAGAGCTGTCTTTAGCCCTCATGATAGCCCAAATGTGTTCATCACCAATGAGATGAGGACAAGGTATGTTGAGGCTGGGAACAGAGGAGAGCGTACGTCCTTCCCATCATACTCGTGCCTACTTCTCACCCACTCAAACAGCAATCGACCCACAATTCCAAGACCCACCTCCATACGCTCGCGGCTGGATGCATGCATGCCCCCTGAACAGCATCGCACACAACCCACCTCCCTCCCCACCCCCACATACCCCCATACCAAAAACTTTCATCTATGACCACATCCTCTCCATGGACCCCTGCGCACACCCTTCGCATTTCGCCCAACACGGCCAGTTCCTGAGCCACGGGCCCGGACCAGTCGCACACCCCTTCCCAATCCCACAATTCAGCTATTGTACCAGTCCATTGCATACTGATATCAGGGTGCCGATCATGTTGAGTTGGGTAGAGGATGTCGACGGCGTGGAGGGGGAGCTGGAGGAAGCGTGGATGAGCAAAGAGGACGAGAGGTTACTTTGGAGGGGGCTGAATACGGGAATTCATCATGGGAAGGAGAAGGCTTGGAAGGAAGCGCAGAGGGGGCGGTTAATGGATCTCGTTTCTTCTTCTATTTCTTCTCGCCACGAAAAGCGCTCGAACGCGCGCCCCAAAACTGTAGACGTCCTCCTCACCGACCCTTTGTCTCCCGATGGCTTCACAACACAGACCTTGAAAAAATCAATCCTGAACCCTGCGATGATGGATATAGCGTTCGCTGGCCAACCGAGCCAATGTGAGCAGGATGTTTGTAAGGAGTTGGAGGAAAGGTGGGAGTGGAGAAGAAGGATGGGCGCTACGGAAGCAGGGAGATATAAATATGTTCTTGATGTGAGTAGGCAATTTCCTTTTCCTTTGAGATCTCATTTGCATATGTTCTAATAACGCGTTAATCGGCAGGTGGACGGAAATGGCTGGTCCAGTCGGTTTAAGAGGCTTTTGACGAGCAATTCCGTTGTTTTCAAATCGACGTTGTATCCCGAATGGTGTGTTTTCTTTTTCCCTTTTGTGATCATTTATCTCAATGTTTTCTTTTCCTTCCTTACCACCCCAAAAAGGTTCTCGCACCGCCTTGCTCCCTGGGTGCACTACATCCCGATCCAAATCGATTACTCTGATCTCTACGACACGCTTCTTTTCTTCCGTGGCGATCCAAGTGGGCACGGTGCACATGAAGATCTTGCAAAGAAGATTGCGAGGAGAGCAAGGGAGTGGAGTTTGGGGTTTTGGAGAAAGGAGGATATGATTGCTTATTTGTATAGGTGAGTCATGCGCGATGGGCGGAGCGACGCGCGCGATGCTGATTTGTTTTATTCCCCCAGGTTATTCCTCGAGTATGCGAGAGTCATGGACGAAAATCGGGATACACTTAATTTCGAGCTGTAGGGTTTGGATTTGAATCTGGGTTAAAGTGATATTCGCGTCCTTTTTTTTTTACTTCCAGATGAGTTGACAGATCATTGCAGAGATGGAACGGATATACCTTTGCGCGTCTCAAATAGCAAACACGACATGCCACGCCACACACGCTTATACCTCGCATACCACGCGTGTTGTCACGATTTCCTGTACGGTACACACGCTCCTTACTATACCAAGCTCGCGATGACTCAATGGACCCAGTATTGGTCGACGATTTACTCTACTCTACGCGACACATTCCCTCGGGCTGCGCGTTTATTCATTGTACGCATATTTATACCTGTTTATTGGGACATGCATGTTTGGGATACCAATTGTACATTTGATGATCAAGAACCGCATGTCTGGTTGTCTGGCCGGAAATGGCTACAACTTTCAACGAGTTTGAATTGGGAAGACGGATTCTACGCATGTGCAGATATCGACTCGGGACGGGGTAACGAGTATGCTCATGATCGTGACGCTCTGCCTACTCGGACATGGGCTGTCAGCGTGGCTCCTCTGGGGAACAGGCTCACTGCACTCATTCCGTTAGTAGATGGAACTTATTCATATGCTTTTATCCTGCATTTGTCTTCGCCAGACGCTGTAACGGGGAGCTCGGCGCGAGCATCCTGGGACCGGGCTAGTAAGAGAGCGGGGTCAGAGCAGGGTCGGAGTCAGTAGAAGGTGTAAGGACCAAGGGCACAGGAGACAAGTTCGGGGGTCTCGTGGGTCCGGGGTCTCACAGGTACAGAGTCACGCGCATGTTGTATAAAAACCATCATCCTCCGCAGCAGGCAGTTCTCCAAGTCCTCCCCCTCTTCTGAATGCAAGGCTGGCGTATCCAACGCATAGCTGATGTTAAGCATGCATCCTACTCATGCATCCTACTCAGACATGAGCCATCAGTGTAGCTCCGTTGGGGAACCGGCTAAAATACAATACTGACCCAGAATCTATCCATCTACTTCTAGTACTATCACGGAGCCAAACGGATACTAGTGTTACTAACACCAGTAGTCGTTCTGCTCCGCTTCTTAGTAATTCCTAGGATGAGTCTAAAAAATTTTCAGGACATAAAAGCAGGCCCGGTACGCACACCACCTGAGTGATTCGACAGCCAGATCCCATACTATCACTTCATACAACTAATGCGTTCTGTATTGCTCGTCGTCGTGGCTGTTGCAGCAGCATCTCTTTCTGTCAGTGCGACACCCGCTGTTTTAGGCAGAAATCTAGAGGATGATGATTGTGTCGCAGATTGTTATCCGCGTGATGCCATCGATTGCTGTCCTGGCTTGGCATGTGTGTTGACGATGATGAACGTGAGCTATTATCAGCACACACTCTACGTCGCATTAACATCTTGACATCGCCATTTTCCCCAAACGTCTTATCAGCCTGTACATGTACCTCCGCGCGGGCCATGCTCCTCTCAATAAGCACCTCCACCGTATCCGCAAAGTTGCAGACCCATTCTGTCCCTACTGCCCAGACGCCGAAGAAACAGTACACCATCTCTTCTTAGCATGCCCCCAGTATCAGCGTGACAGACGCACTCTGTTAGACACCCTAGGCCGTCAAGCTTCGTCCATTCCTTTCCTCCTCACTGACCCATCTGCGGCCCCTCCCCTCGTTAAATTCCTCAATGCTACTGGTAGACTGAAAGCCACACCCGGTGAAATACCACTTCCCCGCATCATCACGAACTGATACCCTCCTGACAGACCCGTATATCAAGCCAAAACCTCGCGCAAGTCCCAAACAAGAATACCCATATCAATACATTCCAAACCCTGTACCACCACATCACACTCGTCTACAAGGAGTCACCAATCCCCCTCGTTGTTATAAGTCAGTCGGCAGTAGAAGTCGCCACCAGCCAACTGTGGCCGCCCCTACATTTACCACCTCTGCAACCAACCTTGACTCCTGTACCTGCCCGTTTCGACGGCCCAGTACGCGTTCTAGTTCATCTATATGCCAGTTACAAACACTGTTCATGTATGTTATAAGTCATCTCATCTTCGTTGGATCGCGCGTCTAAAACGGCCGGCAGGAACGGCGGACTGGTGGGGGTACGCTTCACACCAGGGCATTCGCGGATCCAGAGATGCGTTAGGGACACTGGGGCCCCATAGACTAGGTAGTATTGTCCTCCATAGAGCATAACTCTCAATAGGACAGAAAATTGGATATATATAAAAACATCTTGACTGGACTTTTACGTCTTGTAATTGTCCGGTGGTCTTGACTATTACATTTGCGCTTAGCAGTCGTGACTAGTCCCAGAGGGGATCGTGGCAGTGGGTGAGTCATGGTTCTGCTTAATGCGAGCGTTGGCATCGTTATTGACGACGCATGATTTCTTAGCTGAGCGCTTAGCGGAAAGGATTACAGTTGATTCAGTGGCCGCCATATAGAGGAGTACCATCACTGAATGGAAGGTAGCTCACTGGTATTTGCTCCGCTTCGACTGACTTTGTGTTATGGCTTTTTTTATCTCACTTCTATGGTGTTATATCGCAGAGTGGCCCCTAGTAAGGTATCGGAGGAGCTGTTACGCCTCAAGCTTAGTCCAAGGGAATACACTGGGAAGTCAAAACAATTGGATTGTTTGAGCGACATGGGCTTAGACTCAGCCATGTTGGCACTGAACGTACAACTTTTGAATGAGTTAACATAAACTGAGAATTAAAGGTAGCACGCGCTGTGCAGATATCGACTCGGAACGTTGCGATGAGGGCAACGAGCTTCGAGTACGCCCGCGCATGTAGTTGTCAGTGGTTCAAAGTCCCGGTATTAAATCACTGTTATGAGAGAGAAAGAATTATATACATCGTCGGGCCGGCAACAAAGTGGAGCCGTGATAATCGAGTCAACGGTACTTTGCGTAAAACCCTTCTTTCTAAATAATGTTGGTTTCGTCTGGACTCTGGACTGGGCTAGTCACAGGGTTGTGTTGTACACAGCAGCCTCATGTTACATCATGATGATGGGCCTCATGGCCTCCTCATATTGATTTGGTCAAGTACCTCGACAGCCTTCCTCTGCCCTCCTTCCTTCGCTCTCCCTTGTCTGATCTATCATTTAGTCTTCCCTAGCCAAATCTTACACACAATCACTTATCTTCTGACTAATCAAAATGCACTTTTTGTTCCACTGGCTTGAGGGTTTAGGAAAGGTCGTTTGAAACGTTCTAAAAACCAAGGACGTGCAACAACACAACTCGACAACCGCCAACCATGAGGGCAATAGCTCTATCAAACCTCTCTGATCCCGTTCCTACACCAATGTGCTCCCTTTGAATGCTTCACCAGTGCATCCAAACAGTAAACCAGGTCTCGAAGAATCCTGCACCGGCTTTCCTTCCTCAGTGCACCCTTTCAGTGCATCCCCTGCCCATGAAGTAATTTGTCTGTGCTCCGATAAACGCAGCTATTGGTGAATTATTAAAAATCCTTCGAGTTATAGATGTGAGTACTTATTGAGTGATGGAGATGTTTCTGATTTCAAGGGCCAACACAGAGATGCGATCAGAACAAGGCGACCTTGGATGGCCTGACATCGCGACTTTGTCCACTACACCAGCATTTATGCAGTGCCCCCTACCTTGGACCCTATTGAATATTCTCGGAGAAACATCTTAGCTAGGTGAACCTCTCGTGAATGTGGGCTTGAATTTACTCGATACTGAGCCGCACGTAGAAAGCTGCAAGATACCTCAGCAAGCCTAAGAAATTTGCACGAACGTCGTCTCCCATACGCATCAGTTACGCAAGCTATCACCGGATGCTCAACTGGCATCGATCACTATCTGGCGGAGTATTCTACCCCCTAGAGTTTGCTTGAACTTACTCACTGCTCTATGATTACTTGTCGTGCCAAATGCAAAATCAACGTGAAACACACGAAGTGGTCATAATGTTACAGAGGTGGCAAGAGCGTCATCAGAACATCGAACAGTCCTTTGGGGTACCATCTGCATTGCATTTGGCCGCAACTGTTGCGCTGGGCTGCGTGACACTGGTGGACACAACAGGCCACCAACATTCAATATCAGTGAACTGGTGCACCTCATATCAGGTCCGTTGGCTGACTTCAAAATCCTTCTTGTGGAGCTTACTCATAAAATTGTCTTGAGCAACTCAATTCTGCGGCGCTGTAAATCGCCTTGGCGTCGAGTCTGTGAAATATGAGTCTCAAAGGCAGACTGTTTGTTCAACTAATTGGTCTAATCAGAGTAGTACGTTTGTGTTCTAGGTCCAGATGGGCCTAATGATGAACAGTCAAGAATGCAAACGACGCTTTCAAATCACCCTTTCCCAGGAGGAGAGAACACGATTCTCTAACAGTAATTCCAATATTACGACAGATGCGGAAACGTTCCTTATTCGCAACTTTCATATCCAACAAATTGTATGTAACTTCAATCTTAAGCTGGCTTCTCAATGTACGTCCTACTCAATTTGTGCGTGAGCTCGCCTTTCTTGCTTGCTAAGCGACGCCGATGGTGCCACGGCCATGTCCCGCTCTCAGGAAGTGTGATCTCGTCTTTCTCGTTTGTTAGGCGACGCTGATGGTGCCATGGCCATGCCCCCCTCTTAATGGGTGCGTGATCTCGTGTTTCTTCCTTGCTATGCAACGCTGATGGTGCCACGACCATGTCCCGCTCCCAGAGAGTGCGTGATCTACCCCTTCTGGCTCCTTAGGCGACGCTGACGGTGCCACGGCTATGTCCCGCTCTCAGGAAGTGCGTGATCTCGTCTTTCTTGCTTGTTAGGCGGCACTGATAGTGGCACGGCCATGTCTTGCTATCAGAGAGTGCGCGATCTTGTTTTCTGAACTTATTGTTGCTGGGTGACCCTAACACGATCAGGAAGAGTTTTTACGCCGTGTTAGTGAGACCTCAAAGTGCCCCCCCCCCCCCACTAGGTCATGTCCCGCCCTTACATAGTGTGTGATCTTGTCTTTTGGGGTAAATTTTCATCACTGACTTCTGCACTGCACTCATAGACAGTGCGTTCCTCTACATCAAGCAATTTACTTGTTCTGATTGTATGTAGCATATCATGGGTCCAGCGGCACCGAGGAGATCAAGTAAAGCGGTGATTGAGATGAAGAGGATGGAACGGAAAAGAATCAGATGTTTTGATTTGGTAGCAGTGGTTTCCAGAATTGATCTTGTCCATGGCATATAAAGACAACTATCTTTTATATATACCGGTCTGTCTAGACCCGATTGCTCATCTATCTATTTCCTTATGCATGCCCCTTGTTCCTGCCTACCCCTTCTTCATCGATATCAACCCCTTCATTACATCAAAGCCATTCCCATCAGGCTGGCAAATCAATGAACTCTCTACCGCCCATTGGCATAGTACGCAACAACCCATGGTTGGGACTGATACCAACGATGCGGACACTTCGCTGTGGAGTCCGACTCGTTCAATAGTGTGATGAGCTGGTCTCTGTCCGAATCAAGAGTAAGTGAATGGCAAACATTGACGTAAAGCGAAACATAATACGAATGTGACGATGATCGGAGGTGTTGATCCATGAACGTCGTGTGAAACTCCTGTTCCTCATTCTGCAAAAAAGAATTCCATATGTCGTGAAAGGAGGTAAGAACTGCTGCTGCTACGCGTTCTACAGAGAGCCCTGGAGTGAGGTCGTAGGTATAGATTGGCCAGTGAGGCGATGGGTGGTGCGTTTACTAGGACGTTGAAGTTATTGATGAATTTGAGTGAGTGTCGTGTGTGAGAGTGAGATTTCATGTTACTGAGAAGGAAGTACCGTACAGATTATTTTCCTTGCGCGATACTTTCCATCAAAGAGTACTATTTCACGTTGCCTCCGAGGTTAACAATGTCGGATGGAAATTATGTAAAAAGGGAATACTATTATGTAAGGGAAATTGATCGCATCGAATTTCTCCCATTGCTGCGTCTGTCACGGTGGTGCCAATCTTGTCATTCGCTCTGTGAACGGACGAAATTCAGGTAAGTTGTACTAATAATGACTGTTATTATATATGAATGATGCTAGCAGGACCCTTTCTTATCATCTTACTTCGTTTCAACAATGAGGAATGACAACTTGACTCGAAGTCGGAGGAATTCGACTCAAGAAACCCACACATCTAGCGAAGCAACAGCTCGTCAAAGTTCGGTACGTGCATTATGAGGATCACTTTGTTTACTCCGCTCCAAATACTGACATCCTTCGTCTAGCCCCGACCCCGTGGCAGAGTTCGTCGGTTTCTGGAGAAGGTCAAGGACGGTGCGAACAGGATAAAGACCAGGGTCTCGGTGAGTCCATGAGCATGCATGACGAGTGTCCTGGAATACGACTAAGATCGGCATGCATAAGCACTCGAAAAATTCCCGCAATCGCCCTATTCACCCGAATGTCTATCATGAAGGTGCTTCATTGACCCCGAATCTCGAGGTATGTAGGTTCTCATACTTGTCCTCCAGTCTTTGCGCGCTCTCTAATTTCTGGTGGTCGCGCAGGTTCAGGTGGCTCCGTCTGGGGAGGCTGATGCCCAATCGGCACTTCAGGATACTCAAGAGGCTGTAAATCACATGCATTCACCTCCGGGACCCGCAATAACTGCGATCTCAGTTGTTCAAGATGCACAGGCGGATCTCGATGCTGCTGATGGTTTCCAGGATACATATCTCAAACCTCTCAGGATATTTGATAATGTTATCGGGAAGATCGCGGATGTATGGACCCTCCTCTCAATCGGAACTTCACTAATCTAGTTCCACAGGTACATCCATATGCAAAGGTGGCACTGGGCGCGTTGCCTTGTGCAGCCAAAGTATGTTTTCTTTTTCTTTCTTCCCTATCTCCCTCTGTTACTCAGCAATCATTCTATGTAGATTATCCTAGCTAAAGTAGATGGCGATGCAGCGATACTTAAACTTGTCGAGAAGTTATGTGAAGTTTACAGCTTCATAACACAAGACGAGGTACTTGACAAAATCTCGTCCATGCGCGCCATCCTTGGAAAGATTTCTCGGCAGACTCGTGAATGTGCCCATTTTATCAGGGGTTACTCAGAGATCAGGAAAATTTGTGAGTGTTACAAGCTTTTGCGTTCTGTACCATCTAGAGCTTCTACCATCATTACAGGGTGCAGACTTGGAAAGAACGTCCTCTCGGAAACGGACGATACGATAAAAAAGTACAATGACGTGTTCGATAGGCTCATGCAAAACTTTCGGGACCAGGTTGCTCACGACATAGCCATACATTTTCACCGTACGGGTAAGTGTTCGGATGGCCTTGTAACTTGACATATGTTCATACCTTTTCAAAAGAAATACTGGACCTCAGCGGTATGACTTATGCTGAGGGCGCGGGACTAGATACCAGAAAACAGTGCCTTCAAGAGACCCGCACGGAAATCCTTTCCCAGATCACGGAATGGGTCAGCAGCAGTGGGGACAACGTTCCACGCGTGCTGTGGCTATCTGGCCCTGCAGGCAAGGGCAAATCGGCCATCGCCCACACTATTGCTAAGTGGTTTGAAGACGTGGGAGGGCTTGGTTCGTGTTACTATTTTGACCGCCAACGGGAAGCAGACCGTCGCCATGAAAAGATATTTTCCACGATCGCGAGCGACCTGGCCGACCATGACCCGGAGGTGAGGCGGGCATTGGCAGATATAGTTCAAGCCTCGAGTTCGCTCAAGAAGACAGCGGATATCGTCCAGCAGTGGCAGAAGCTTCTTATCGAACCACTGAGGAAGTCATCTGGGTCAACTGGGGAACCAGTTGTGATCGTGATCGATGCACTAGACGAGAGCGGTGGAGTGGAGAGACGGAGAGACCTCCTCCGTATTCTAGCTGGCAAACATCAAGACCCTGCTGTTACTAAAATCACAGACCTCCCAGACAACTTCCGCTTCATTGTTACCTCTCGCCCACTCGATGACATTGGTGCCGAATTTCGCGATGTTCAACATATTCTACAGATGTCGATGGATGACATTCCAACAGCAGTCGCAGAACGCGATATCCATGCTTACATATCCAAGGAGTTGGAAGGGTCGGACCTCCAGGATGGAGAGTTCGCAGTCCTCGCTGAGAAAGCTGATGGACTTTTCGAGTGGGCGCGTCTCGCCTGCGGATACATCAAAGACCCCCATGTGGGACTGTCTTCAATTGATTGTTACAACGCTGTTGTGTCACGTGATCCTGCTGAGAGAAGCATGCTGTTGCACAGCATGTATGACTTCATTTTAACAAATATCATGCCAAGGGATACGTCTACTCATGTCCAGCACTCGCAAAGATCGCGTTCGACAGCGCTAGCGAGATTCCGCTCGGTGATGGGACAGATACTAAGCACAGCTGAACCCCTTCCTTCAACTTCCCTGAATGCTATGAGGGGCCATTTTCTAACGCGAGAGGACAATTTCGACGTGGACCTTGTGGTGAAAAGAATGGGCTCCCTCCTCAGTGGTACCACCAACCCAAATTCCCCAATCCGACCCCTCCATTCATCCTTCCGCGATTTCTTGACGGACAAACCATCAAGCGGAGAGTTCTTCGTCGATCTGTCAAAGGCGCAACGCGACCTTGCATTCGCGTCTCTTCGAGTGATGGAACACGGTCTTCGCTTCAATATCTGTGATTTAAAGTCGTCATATCTTCCTAATAGCCAAGATCCTGGGCTACAAGAACGAGTCAAAAAATGCATCCTCCCGCATCTGTCATATTCGTCTCGATTTTGGACTTTGCATGTATGGACTACAGTCTTCGACAAGGACCTTGCGAAAGAAGTGAAATTGTTCTTCGACCACGAACGGCTGTTTTTCTGGCTTGAGTTACTCGCCTTGATTAATGCGCTCAGCGGTGCAGTTGCTGCCCTTTTGTCCATTGTCCAGTGGATGAAGGTGAGTACACTGCCACTAGGTGCCAGATAAAGCGCTCATACGCAACTATAGGGCTATCCAAAATTCAAACATGTCTCGTCGATTGCAATAGACGTACAGAAGTTCATTCAAGTTTTCGGCGGCATGATTTTACATAGCACACCACATCTGTATGTATCAGCACTCCCATTCTCCCCTGCCAATTCTCCGCTAGCGACAAAGTTTTCTGCATGGTTTCCGAATACTCTTCGTGTGGCGTTCGGACGTGATACGAACTGGCCAGCTGTCCAAACCGTGCTCAGCGGGCACACTGCTTCAGTTCGATCGGTCGCGTTCTCGCCGGATGGCATTCGTATCGTCACCGGCTCGGGGGATAAGACTGTTTGGCTGTGGGATGCTGTAACGGGGCAGCCAATCGGTAACCCCTTTCGGGGGCACACTGGTTTAGTTAACTCGGTCTCATTCTCGCCGGACGGCACTCGCATCGTCACTGGCTCAAGGGATAGGACTGTTCTGTTGTGGGATGTTGCGACGGGACAGCTAGTCGGTGAGCCCTTGTGGGGGCACACTGATTCAGTTACCTCGGTCTCCTTCTTGCCGAGCGGCACTCACATCATCACCGGTTCGGAGGACAAGACTGTTCGGCTATGGGATGCAGAGACGGGGCAACCAGTCGGTGAACCATTGCGGGGGCACACTGATTCAGTAAACTCAGTCTCATTCTCGCCAAATGGCACTCGCATCGTTACTGGTTCTTCGGATAAGACTATTCGGCTGTGGGATGTTGCGACGGGACAGCAAGTTGGTGAGCCCTTGTGTGGGCACACTGATTCAGTTTGGTCGGTCTCATTCTCGCCGGACAGCACTCGCATCGTCACTGGTTCTTCGGACAAGACTGTTCGGCTATGGGATGCAGGGACGGGGAAGCCAGTCGGTGAGCCCTTGCGGGGGCACACTGAATTAGTTTTGTCAGTCTCATTCTCGCCGGACGGCACTCACATCGTCACTGGTTCTTGTGATAATACTGTCCGGTTGTGGGATGTTGCAACGGGGCAGCCAATTGGTGAGCCCTTAAAGGGGCACACTTATCCAGTCAACTCGGTATCATTCTCGCTGGACGGCACTCGCATCGTCACTGGTTCTTCGGACAAGACTGCTCGGCTGTGGGATGCTGCGATGGGACAGCCAGTTAGTGAGCCCTTGCTGGAGCGCATTGATTCAGTCAATTCCGTCTCGTTCTCGCCTGATGGCACTCGCATCGTCACTGGTTCATGGGATAACACTATCCGGCTATGGAATGCAAAAACGGGGCAACCAGTTAGTGAGCGCTTGAGGGGACACACTGATTTAGTCTTATCGGTCTCATTCTCGCCGGACGGCACTCGCATCATCACTGGTTCAAGGGATAAGACTGTTCGGCTGTGGGATGTTGTGACGGGACAGCAAGTTGATGAGCCCTGGCGGGGACATACTGAATCAGTTAACTCGGTCTCATTTTCTCCAGATGGCACTCGCATCGTCACTGGTTCTTCGGATAACACTGTCCGGCTGTGGGATGCAGAGACGGGGCAGCCAGTCGGTGAACCCTTGCGGGGCCACACTGAATCAGTTACCTCGGTTTCATTCTCGCCAGATGGCACTCGCATCGTCACTGGCTCGGAGGATCAGACTATTCGGCTGTGGGATACCACGACAGGGCAACCAGTCGGTGAACCATTGCGGGGGCACACTTATTCAGTTAACTCAGTCTCATTCTCACCAGATGGCACTCGCATTGTCACTGGTTCTTCGGATAACACTGTTCGGCTGTGGGACGCTGCGACGGGACAGCCAGTTGGTGAGCCCTTGCGGGGGCACACTCATTCAGTTAGATCGGTCTCATTCTCTCCAGACGGCACTCGCATTGTCACTGTTTCAAAGGACAAGACTGCTCGACTGTGGGATGCAAAGACGGGGCAACAAGTCGGTGAGCCCTTATGGGGGCACACTGATTCGGTTTGGTCAGTCTCATTCTCGCCGGACGGCACTCGCATCGTCACTGGTTCTTGGGATAAGACCGTTCGGCTGTGGAATGTTCCGACCAGGCAGCCATCGCAGCAGTGCGCCGTTTCACTATTCCCAGACGAACATCGCATGATCGAGGCCACCACTACCATGACATTGAACACTTGGAACAATCACTTCATCTCCTTCTCGTCCAACTCCACCCACGCATTGTGCAACACTTTCGAGTTAACGGAGAGAGCATTCCATGACGACCGCAGTTCGACCCCCTTTGTCCTGAATGTTGACAATGGATGGATGTTGGGACCCAAATGTCAGCTGTTATTCTGGGTACCACCCGCTTCTCGACACCCATTCTACAATCCTGAAACTGCATTAGTGATACCCAGAGGAGGTACTGAGCTTGATTTGAGCCGCATGGCACATGGACAACAATGGGAAAAGTGCCGAGAGGCGTGAGTCTCCTCAACGCCTTTTCTGTTCCTCGCACGTACTGAAATCAACAGTTGCAGACCTTAGTACCGACAATGATCGCAATAAAGAATCCACCATGGAGATTTCAGATACAATTTAGATGCAATCAAGTGTACAATGTGACACGTATCCACGTACTGAAATCAACACTTGTAGACCTTAGTACCGACGATGATCGCGGTAATCCATTGTGAAGATTTCATATGTAATTTAGATGTAATCAAGTGTACAATGTGACACTCATTCGCGAAGCCTTATCAAGGCCACGTCACTGAGGTGGCCTTGAGCCGCCTTAAGTCTCGATCAACCAAAAGTGAAAACTGAATACAAAGATCAATCTTTAGTGAAGGCACGGTCGGCGGATATAAATCAGCGAACAGCGTGTCAATGGAAGGTTTCAAAGATAACTCATTCGTAATTCATGTGGGAGAACTCACATATCATGATCCGGGGCATGAGTGCATGAGTGACTTGGAGTGCGCGCGCGCTTGTAAACTGCACACCTAACACAATGCGATTTTAGTAACAGCATGCGGCTATGATACAATGCCAGTTACATACTATGTCAGGATGTGGTCTTGTATAGGTTCGGTGTAGGCCTAGGCTCATATCTTCTGACCGCTTTGTCAATCATACACTCTTCCACCGCTCGCCTGTTAGTATTGCCGTCGACGCGACGGCGTCCTATTCTGCCACCTGACAGCAAAGCAATACAATTCTGCCAAATTGTAACAATTAGTATACGCAGGATATAAAACCTGGTCGCCATCCTATAGTGTCCCTATCTTCAAAGACATCATTCAAAATCCTCTTCAAAGATTCCATATCACCAGTTGCACAGACAATGCGTTTCGCCTTCCTCGCCGTTATTGTTGCTTTGACAGCATCTATGTCTGTCAGTGCAGTTCAATGTGACACAATATATTGCTATGATAGTTCACAATGCTGCCAGGGCTGGACTTGTGAACCGGACGTGAGTATGAGCAGGTCGCTGTGCAACCAGGATTTAACAATATGACTCACCCTGCGCGCCTTAGAATGTCTGTGTAACAGGAGGTTGAGTCAGCAGCCTAAGCGGCACGTTGCGACGGAGGCATAATCCAATTAGAACGAGGGAGGTTATAAACAAGTGATGTGAGGGAGGTAGTAATAGACCTCTTTTGTATGAGGAATGAATATTCATCGTCGACAAGAATATGACACGAATGTCGATTAAGTATATTCTGTCCACTTCTTCGTGTCCGTCCTATGCACCCAAGCTTGCGGCCAATGTACCTGTATCGCGAAGCCTTACCAAGGCCACGTCCTAAGGTGGCCTTGAGTCTCAATGAACGAAGTAGCCAGAAGTGAAAACTAAATACAAAGACCAATCTTTAGTTAAGGTATTAGTGCAACAGCCGGCCAAAATGAGTCAGCGAACAGGTCACATAATAAAAGAGTTCCTTACCACCATCAGAACACAAAAGACACGGATGAAGCGATTTGGACTTCCTTGCAAAAAGCGTTGAAAGCGTATCACCGGAAGGTTTCAGTGAGTCATGTTTCTGCCTTCACTTTGGTGTCGTGGTTAATGGTGCAAGACCTAGTTCTGAGCCTCCTCGAGGTTATTCGCGGACTCAGAGCTCTTTACAAATTCCGATCTAGAAGAGGGTGCGTTTGACGTGCGGAGTTGGAAGTTGCTTACGTTTCATAGCGGCTCCTCGGCATATAAGGTTTAAATCACGTATCTGGAATTCTAGACGCTGTGGAAAGTCACCCAATATTCTAATACATTTTCCCATTGTATTGACAAATGTAACATACATATACATTTTATACCTAGATATGCTTGTGCTAAGTGTACAACAAGATGAATAAAAGCTACACCCAGTATCATCATTAACTCCTGCACTATTTGATTCATGATGGTCCCTCCATAACAACATATTCTCTCAAACTCCCCTGCAAATTTGTACATAGCTATATATTGACGCCACAAATTTCTCGCACTATAAATCCCAATACGTGACAGGACCTTAGAATTACAGCTTTAGAGCTTCCGTGTACCTTGACGTTGAACATTGAACATTGAACTTCATCATGCTCAGCATTTTCATAAATATTGGAGTCTGCCTCTGAAATCACGAATGCCCTGATGAGGCGTGCCCTCGTCAATCCGCTTCCCGCCGGCCGTTTTAGACGCGCATTTCGTTTGAAGTGGTTTTACACTGACGCTGTGGTTCAATATCATGTCGTTCTGAGGGATGGTCGTACATCATGTAAATATGACAGACCGGATACCATAGATGCATTGACACTACATGTTCCATCGAGCTGGGAACTTTCCATATCGCGTCCGTAGTACGGTCTACGTCGCATTGATATCTATCGACATCAGTCTCTTGATGCTTGCAGACTCTCCATCTTCTTCGCATACATCGCAAACCGTCTCTCATCCTGTTCATCATCCCACCTTGCAAGTACGCCGTCCAACCCTTCACTTACCCTCACAATATCCTCCCTAAGACTTCTCGCATACTCCAGCTCATAGCGACCCAAGAAATGGAAATTTATCAAGTCGGATGGATTGTCGGATTCTGAGCGCTGTTCAGCTAGGGTGCGGAGGCGGCTTCGCTCGTAAGCAAGTCTGGCTTCGGGAGTAGGAGGTATCAGGATGAGCCCTGACCATGCAAGGGAGAGCCAGGTGCTGGTAAGGTCGGCGAGGGTGAAGGGGATGAAGGAGGTGGGCGCGCCTATGAATGCGAGAGTAGGGTTGTAGGCGTAGAGGATTTGGTTGTGGAGTGAGGGGATGCGGGTGGGTACTGTTGTACGTGATGTTAATGGTATGAGTGTGCGAGCGCCGGTCTGGGGGTCTGGCTCTGGACGAAGGACGCGGAGGTAGGGTACGTGCGGATAGTAGCCTGTTCCGAATAAGACGATATCGATGTTTTCAATGGTGGTTCCATCTTGGACGTGCGCGACTATTTTGTCGTTGTCACGGATGGTGTAACGATTTATGGGGCCGATGTCTTGGATGCGGGTGTCAGGTAAGGAGGGAAATACAGAAATTCGGCGGGTGGATCTGTATATTGGTGTTTGGGCTACGGAGGCAAGCTGAGCGGCCATTTCATTTGCAGAGTTTGCATTTCCGATGATGAGGACGCGCTGCAAGAATGTTAGTTTCTCATGGGATGGATGGAGCGAAAAAAATTACTTTCCCTTCGTAATCACCGTATGGACCCGTCCAGTTTATGGCGTGCCGGACATTGTTGGATTGTTGCCTCTGCAACTCTTGAAGACCCGGTGTATCTGGAAAATGTGGGTTATCAAACCAAACAGTAGTGATAACCACCGCATCCCAAGTCTCCTCCATTATAACACCGCTCTGATTCCAATCTTTCATGCGGACCGTCCATCCACCATCCACCACCTCTTCAACTCCAATGACCTCGAGGTTCAAACGTATATGCCCTTTCTCGATGAACGGGCACGCAAATTTCTTGAGATAGGCGTTTGTCTCTGCTAACGTAGGGAACGGCTGATATTCTCTGGGAGGTGCTGGAAAAGGGTGTTCTGAGAAGGAGAGAAACTCGGGTATGACATTGCCTATAAGTCCGGGGTATGCAGGTGTGGGCCATTGTGAGCGATGACGGTCAGGGGTATGGTTTTGATACCTTCAAATATTGTTTTATACTGCAGGCTTTAGCTAGAGTACTTGGTGGACGTACCAGACGCCACCGACATCATCCTGTCTTTCGACGAGCTGGACTTTGGTAAATGTTCCGCGATAGAGACAGTTGCGGAGCGTTATGAGCCCGCATGGTCCTCCACCGATGATGAGGAGGTTCTTTGGTTGGCAAGTCATTTCAAGTTGCTGACTCAGCGAATACATGTTGAGATCACTAATTTTCAAATTTTCATTGCTTTTGACAAAGTCAGTGCTTCTTCATACTTCCTCCTAGACCCGTATTCAAACGTTCAATGTTAACGATGTTGCAGTACTGACTTCCATAATCTTCAGATAACAAAATGAAATTGAGCCGAAATGGGTCAATTTCGTGTGCATCGATCACCTTCCTTTATGGAAGGCCAGACTACCGTGCTCTAAGCTCCAAGGCTTCTATTTCTCAGAACATTCCTAGTGAGATAAGTACTTCCATTGGCCTCCGAACGCCCTGTGTGATCCATGAAGATTTATTCCCGGTACCATAAGGAAGTGGGTTATATCGTGTTTTACACTGGGACCTCATTCAAATCGGTCGTCTTCCTGCATCTGTGGCATTTGACCTTGAATCACATCCTTCTCTTGTCTTCAATTGCTCATTTGCTCGGCCATTTAGGCCCAAGTTCGCGTTTCGCTGAAACCCCCATGGCTTCAGTGATTCATTGCCGTGCTCTCACTATCGATGTCGAGTTCGAGGTCACGTGTGGCCTCGGTGTTATGTTTAGGATGGACTGGGTGGCCCGACTACTGCATGGCCACCATTTTGTGGGAAGACGAGATTCCCGTCTCCAATCCTTCATGTCTGGCTTCAAGATGATGATAGTGTCTCATTATCTTCATTTTTGAATATCTGTGTTTCTGCCAGAAAATCCATGTATAATCAGTGGTAATGTCAATCGTATCGAAGCTACTGCTAATGATGGTGAATTAGATTTATCATCCCTCGTAAGGGCAATTTAATTGTCCCATAGACGTTCAGACTCGAACTTTATTGTCTATGTCATCTTTTTCGGGCCGTGTCAATCAGGCGCCCCATAAGTTTTCAACTTAGGAAGTCTCGTGAGTTGTCAAGTAGAAGAGTTAAAGATTTTAGCCTGGTCAGTGTGGTTAAATCAAAATCTGTTTCTCCTGGACTACGCATGTTCGAAACATGCTAAACTACAGTTGTTTTTCTATCGGAACACAATTTGGCATTCATTCATGGATGGTTTCTTTAGAAGTTCATCGTAACTGGTCTTGGCTAGGTGGTTACCACAACAGAGTTAAAATCTGTTTCTCTCGGACTGTGCAGGTTTGAAACCTGCCGACGACAATATTTTTTGCTATCTGAACACATCTTGACATTTACTCATGGTAACTGGTCTTAGCTAGGTGCTTGCCACGGCAGAATCAAAATCTGTTTCTCTAGGACTGTACAGGTTCGAAACCTGCTGATGACGAGATTTTTTTCTATCTGAACATAACTTGATATTCACTTGTGGATAGTTTCTTTGGAAATTCGCCGTAACCGGTCTTAGCCTGGTGGTTGCCACAGCAGAATAAAAATCTGTTTCTCTTGGACTGTGCAGGTTCAAAACCTGCCACGACGACGTTTTTTTCTATAGGAACACACCTTGACATTCACTCATGGATGGATGCTTTAGAAGTCCGCCGCAACTGCGGTGGCCACAACATGTTTTTCTAGGACTGTACAGGTTCGAAACCTGCTGAAAACAAGGTCTTTTTTATTGGAAGACACCTTGATATTCACTCGTGATGACTTCTTTGGAAGTTCCCCGTAACTGGTCTTAGCCTGATTGTCACCATAACAGAACCAAAATCTGTTTCTCTTGGACTGTGTAGGTTCGAAACCTGAAGATGAGATCTTTTTTTTTTCTATCAGAACACACCTTGGCTTTCACTCATGGGTAGTTTCCTTAGAGGTTCATCTTAGCTGGTCTTAGCCCCTGTGCAAATTGTAGTTGTAATATCAATATTTACTCCATGGCGAGTCGTACCTTTGGATTGCACATTCGAAACCCTAATTATATTGTGAGGCTAGCGGGGCTTTGTCAATTGCAAGGATGAATTGATGTCTGTAGACGTGTCTGTAATATCTGGCGCTGGTCTGAGGACCACTGCACAGAGTATTCGCAGTGATTTAGATCTTTCTTTGCTCTCGGACCACATACGACCGTGTGTCTCAAGTGATTCGAGGAGAGCGAGGACTTAAGGAGCGGTTTAGATAGAACAATTCTAAGAGTACTATTAGCTATGAGCGGCCCGGGACTTGATATGGGGACTTACATCTCAGTCTCGTTGGGAAGGACTGAGATGCTCGTACGATGGTACTAGTTCTTTTAACCAGGTAGAATAGGAACATATAACTTTGAAACAAAGAATATAGGGGCTTGGCTGTCACTTTGCGACAGTACTTCAGTCAGTCCGACATCACCGGTTCGATTGCTGGTGCCTTCGGTTCTTCAGATCTCAGATTCCAACAGTCACTAGTGTCTAATTCATTGCAGTCACTGTTCACCAAGATGGAACATATGTCCAAACTAAACCTTGCCATTGCGTCTTCGCATGGTATATGCTTCACAGGCACAAATCACAGTGCGCTGTATATAACTCTGCACGACATGTTAATTGATTGAGTGGGATATCATGCAACCAACTAGGTGGACACGATACCGCTTGTATGGGCAAGACGGCACAGAGATAGGTTGAGATAGCCCATATACAACGAACAAACACAAATAAATTGTTAAATGATAGTGAGTCTCGGGAAATAAAACTCATGGCTGACGCGAGTTGGAACGACGAGTATAGCCAAAGAAGAATCCGCAGCATCTTACTGTGATCTCTTCTGGTCCGGTAGTCGAGGCTTGCGTTCATATGAGCCGTCCTTGAGAAACTTGTGCCAGTACTGCAGATTGACTATGTTGTGTTGAACTGTCAGCCACATCATCATTAGTGCGTAGCATGGCTGCAGCCGCTTCTGCGTCAGATTCAGGCGCAATACCGTATCTCTGCAGAGTGATTTCAATGATGTGAAAGTGGAGTGATAAAAAGTTACTCACATCTTCCTCGCGGCAAGCAGCAACATCAATAGGACGTCTGGAAGGTCCTGCTGGAAATAAGCTAGAATCCCAGTGCCAGGGATTGCGCAGTGTTGGTTGGGCAGCATTTTCAGGTGAAGTACCGGAATGCAGGAAGCCGAATGTAATATTTTCGCCTCGGGTCTGCTTTAGTCGCTCCCAGGGACCTCGACTATATTTGCTATCTTGGTGAATGGGGAGAGTGCGATCATAAGATGGTGAGCTCTGCACATTGTCAACTTGTTGTTTGCTTTGATCCATTCTGGCACTGTGTGAATCGTGCACGGAACCACCCTGACAACAGTCGAGATGAAATGACAGTACTTGCAAGTCGAAATAGCACTTACATCATCAGCTTGGACATTCTGCTTGCCTTCTCTCACTTTCCTTTCTGGCGCTGGTTGGTTGGATCTAATGGTCGGGAGCTCCGGGACCAAGTTCGAGCAAGCACGACGACTGGAGAAACCATTTTGAAAGTGTTCAAGTCCTTGTGCAATGGACTCATCTGATGGTGGGCGACGGCGAGAGATGACATTCGAGAGGCGGCGAGCCGAATACAAGGGGGAAGACGGAAGCCGGGCGATGGCGATGGAAGAGATCGATGTGAAGACTACAAGTGCATGTTGTCAGTACCCTTGCAAGAAAAGGAGAGTTTTACTGGAAGAAGTTGTTGTACAAGTCGTCATGCGCCTCCTCGATGAAGCCATCACCCCCTGTCGCATCAACCTGCAAGAGCGCTGTAAAAAGAAGACAGCCAGTCAAACATGAAAGTATTAACGTCGAGACAAGATGATGATGCGGAGTTGAGCCGAGTTTCCTGTTGTGTGCTTTGTCTGTGACTTTTCTGAAGTAGAGTGTGTGCTGGAAGCTGAGGAGCCATGTTCTTGATCATTCACAGAGCAAGCTTTTTGTTGTGTCCTCCATATGCTACGTATTTTGCGTCTTGAGAGAATGAAACGCAGAGAACAGTTTGTTGATCCTCGTGCAGCTGCTCAAGGGGCCGGTAGGATTCTGTGTCCCATAACTGTGTAACGCCTTGGAGGCCCACGCACGCCAGGACAAGGGAATTGTCATGCTGGAAGCGACAGAGTAGTTCGCCTGTTTGCTGTCAAAAACACGTGCGAAGACATCTGACGCGGAATAGAGTTTTGTGCCGTTGGACGACCACACCAACGATGTTACAGCGTTCCCCAGATTTTTGATGGGACTGACGGCAAGCTCGTCAGTTTGCGTATCCCAGATACAAATTGCCTTGTATCTGCCCGATGCAATTCTCTCACCCGAAGGTGAATATGAAAGACTCCACACACCAATCTGCTTTGTCTCGATTGGACCCACCTCAACTTCTCCACTTTGTGCATTTCGAATCAGAATTGTTCCATCATAAAATCCGCTGGCAATTTGACTTCCACTGGGTGACCACGATAGCGACCACACCGCTCTCCTATTATCCGCCCAAACACCTTCAATCATCTTCCCGTCGATAGTCCACCACTGAACGCTGCTGTTCTCCCTCCCACACGCAACTATCTTCCCATCCGGTGAAAGCGCCAGTGCATATATCTTTCCTCCCTCATCTTTCCATGGTTTCCCGACAACACGTCCCGTGTCGCAGTTCCACTTGCGCATAGTGCCGTCCTCTGAACTACTCACAATGTGGACATTGTCGTGCAAGAAAACGAAACCCCAGATCTTCTCCTGGTGTCCTTCCAACTTGTACTTCATAATAGGATTTTCTAATGGTGCTGCAGTTGAAGCTTCCTTGTGGGTCCGCCTTGCAAAGAATCTAGCAGCCATTGTTCGTTCCTGTAATCTGGTGGATTAATTTGACTCTGCTGCAGTCGGTGATTAATTGTGGTGGGCGCAAAAGTGTATCAGCAGTCACTGGTTGGTTTACTGGTCTTTTGCTTTGTAGCAAGAAAATTTATATCCTGCAGGTGGAAACAATGATCCTACAAGATCACAGCGCTAATGCTAATCATCTGTTTACATAGCCATACCGCAACACCGCATTTCTGCCGGTTTGTAAATCATTGGTCCCTATCATTCCGTAGTATAGTGAATCGTGCTCCCAACATTCTGGGGCGGATATGATCAGTCTCCGTCGGCTGCAACCGGACGGACGTACTTCCCCTGTTGCTATCACTAAATGCATAGTTAAACAAACACTTCTTGCTCTGGACTACCTTCATCGCGAGTGCGGTTTCGTACACACAGGTATGTATTTCAGCTTTGTCCTATATCAAAGCCCATAACTACAACGTGATCTTAAGATGTGAAACCCGACAACATTCTCGTCTGTGTAGACTATGAAGATGAAGCTATAAGTCGCCTCCTTGAAGAAACGTCATCCGCCACATACGAACCTCATTTTGAGCCCATGTTACTTATCTCCTGAACCTATTATCACCGTAAAGTCGTCGCAGCCACTCCCTAATTGTAATCTTCGGGAGGATGCGAGCAACCTTAAGGTTTGTTTGATTGACTATGGTCAAGGTTAGTGACAGTACATTTGAACGATTATGTCACATGTGTCTCGTCGACAGCAACACGTGCCAAAGAGGGCCGAGTAGGACTGCCTCAACCCGTTTTCCTCCGCGCACCAGAGGTTACTCTTGGACATGAGTGGTCTATACCTATCGACATATGGTCCATGGGATGTTTAGTAAGATATAGTTTATTTTTGTCGACTGAAAACCATCTAGGCTTTCGAATACCTGACTGGCGCAGCTATGTTTCAACTCTCGGAGTCTTCTTCCATCAGCATGGAAAATCTTTGTCTCCAACGAATCCTTGAACATATTGGTCCTTTCCTATAATTCTGTTTCGCTCATTCCCGGCACGGCTAATTCATTGATCGTCATCTCTGTCTAGGTAACCGCAGAGAGGAAACGTGCCATCATCGTCCGCGTGAGACACAGGTTCAGCCACGCAGTCACAATCTCGTGCAAGACGTATGAATTACATACTATTCACGTCTCCGTCTTCATAATCGTATTCCTCGAAAGTGCTCAGGGAGCGCTCAGGAAGAAAGATATTTTCAGTGTTGAGTTGTGAATGAGGAAAAGTCTCTGCTTGACCACTACTAGAAGTACCCCGGAAGATGCACTGATATGGCTGTACATAGATGACATGCGGTCGTTCGCGATAATACTATTGGTCATCTTCCCATACACTAAGATCTCGGGGAAGCAGTAGGGAAGCACCTACTGCGAGAAATGCAATGGTCATCAAGAAGTAGTATACTAACCATGCGTTGTGCCCTTCCTGCTTCGAATAAGAGAAGACCGAAGCTGCAGATGCCGGACCAATAACCCTTGCTCCTGAGACAAACGTCTGGGCAATTCCATTGGTTGCTCCGATCGAGGCACGATTGGGAGCAGCTGCTCTGACAAATAATGCTAAGCAGGCTATGCCAGTGGGTTCTTCTCAGTTCAGTATGACACATGAAATGTTGGATTGACAAACGCTGGCACAAGTTCAGGCTAATCGCCAGTCCAAGCTGGATGGCCACACACAGCCACACAGCCAAACCTATCCCATGGGCTCGAGCCAGAGCATTGATCACCGGAAATAGAATGACGATGAGTATGCCGGAGCTAACGCCATTGGTATGGATAGCTCTCGCGCCGAAGCGATCATGTAAACGAGCATAGAAAACCAATTGAAATATGCCATTTGCGGCACTTTCTGCCGCAAGTATAGTGCCGATGCGAGGAGGGTCGAGTGAAAGACCACCAAATTTGATCGATGTCGCATAGAAAACAGGTAGGACAGAGGTAAACGACATGTGAAGCAGGTTCGTGGTAGCATAATTTGCTACTACGACCAGAACTTTCGGGGTAAGCAAGGCGCGCAGCGGAAGCGGCCTTGATTGGACTTCTTCAGGATTCCCTTCCCTAGGATTAACTAGCACATTGCTGGATGGCTGGCGAGGCTTTGCGTATGACTGTCGGAATAATATCCTTTTGATTAACTCCCAAAGTGGCGTCCTGGCAGAAACACTCTTGTGACTACGCTTAGCATGATACAGACACAGGTTTTCAGCATCACGCTCACCTCTTTAAGACAAAAATATGTGACTAGCCAAGCCACTGATGTAAATACTGTCGAAATAGAGCATGCGAGAAGGTAAGGATAATTTTTCAGGAGTTGTGATTGGCCAAAGGTGTCAGGGAATCTGTCTGCTGGTCGGGAGAGCGATCCCCCAATGAGTGGTCTAGATGCCGTGAACTTCACTGCAAGATCAAATGCACCGTATACTTACCCAGCTGTGCCTCCAATCATCCACGGAATTGGTATATAACTATATGCCTTGGGCATATTGGTTACGTCAGTGATGTCAATCACCATGCTCTTAATGACACCACCGCTTCCATCAAGTGCTCCGCAGACAGCACGACTAGTTAAGAATATCAGTAATTGACGGTCACAACTACTATTCCGAGTCGATATTTAATACACTGACCTAACGACCAGACCGAGGAAAATCTTCGAAAGCCCAAACGAAAACATCGAGACAGAAATTGCCACTAGAGCTATCAATACTACAGGCTTCCGCCCAATGTGGTCAGACAGTCGACTCCAATGAAAAATAGTCAGCACATGGGCTGCGTAGTACGATGATTGCTCGTGAGAACATCAGGAAGGAATAAAGGAGCAGGAATGATGAAGATCAGCTTACAAGGATGCCGACATAGTGACCAACCTGGGATTCGTCTCCGTGAGTCACTCCAATGTCTCTAATGAGCTTGACAAAATTTCGATTTTGGTCATATTCAAGTCCAAGAAAAGGAAATACACTCACTTGGGGAATAAACGGGGCAAGGGTCCGAGAAGAAAGAGGTTCTGACAGCTCCACGAACAGTATAATCCAGAATTGATCCCAGGGAAGAGGTGTCCTAGTAGTTGGCTGCTCTTGTCGTTGCAGAAGAAATGTCTCTTCGTCATCCTGCTGCTCAATCATGGTGATAAGTAGACAGATAGAGAAGACTCTGGCACTGATCGCCGCGCGACTGCTGTGTCTTTATTCACAGATTCACCTCTGCCACTGGTGCCACGTCGTATGAGAAGACAACTCAAATAGAAGATATAGTTCATAATTCATGAACTCGTTCCGGTGAGGCGGCTGCTGACCGACAGCTTGTTGGCCAGCTGACTGATCATGATAAGATCTTAAGAACTTAAGCTGCAACTTTTGCTACATATTATGTAAGTTAAAGCACGGAACGGTTGATCCCGCGGAAGCAATTCGTGTGATTTACTGTTTGCTGTCAAAAGTCGATGGTTCCTGTTTTCCGCGTCTAGCGTGATTTGCTATCGATCCTCCTGTTTTCTCACTACCAGAGCTTTTGAGTCTGCGTGCCCTTTTCATCGCATCGTCACTAACGCTACTCCTTTTGCGCTGGAGCCGAGAAGCAGATGAATAGGTTTGTGTTTGATCCAGATCCTCCAGCGTGCGTTCCTGTCCCTGCGAAATATATTTGTAGGCGAATTAAACTGGAGATTGTGGTGAGCGTGAAAGAATGCAAACCGATACTGAGAAACGGAACAGAACCGTAATTCAGTGCTGACCCTCGAGGAAGCGGAGTAAGTAACTCGGATCCAGGTGCACCTGCGTTGACTCATCCAAACACGCCTCCCAATTTATTGGGCCTCAAAGTCTTAGTTGGTGCAGTATGCGCCATACAACAAAGCCTCAGTCGAAATTTGGAAAATGATTATTATGAGACGTGTGAGTCCGTATCATCGCTCTTAAATCATCTTTACTCTGGAAATTTATGCGCATACCACGAACACTCTCGATCGAAAGTTCGCGTCATCGCTCTTCAATGGATGTCAAGGGTTCGCACTGAAGAACGCCGTGCTTGACCTGCGCATGAATTTTTGCTCACGGACAACTACAGATACACCGCACTTTCAAGAGTGCGATGTCGGCAAGACATTCTCGAAGGAAGAGGAAAACACAACGAACGTCGAACGAGTATATACAGACATCTGTTATTGTAATTCAGTATAAAACATTCAAAGGCGAACGGAGTGCTTGTATTTGGAAGGCCAGACCACCGTGCTCTACTTCCAAGTCTCAGAACCTTCCTAGTAAGTCCTTCCATTGGGCTCCAAACACCCTGTGCGACCATTCTAATGTGTCATGTAGATTTATTCCTGAGTTACACTGTGTTTTACTGCCGGGACCTCATGCAAATCGGCCGTCTTCCTGCGTCTGTTGCCTTTGACCTTGAATTATATTCTTCTCTCGTCTCTTCTTCGATTGCTCGTTCGCTCGGCCATTTGGACCAAATTTTGCGTTTCGCTGAGACTCCCATGGCCTCAGTGATTTATGCCATGCACTCACTGCCAATGTCGAGCTCGAGGTCGCATGTGGTCTCGATGTTGTGTTTAGGATGAACTAGATTGCTGCGTGGCCACTGTTTTATGGGAAGACGAGGTTCCCGTCTCCAATTCTCTATGTCTGGCCTTCAAGGTGGTGACAGTGTCTCATTGTCCTTGTTTTTAAATATCTGCTGATTTTCTTCTGTGTAACCAGTATACTAAGTGGTAATGTCAATCACATTGAACCTGCTGATGATAGTGAATTAGAATTATCTCGGTCTTCGTCCCTCGTCGGGGCAGTTTTATTGTCTCGTAGACCTTCAGACTAGAACTTTATCGTTCATGTCTTCTTTTTCGGGCTGTGTCGATCAGGCGCTCCATATGTTTTCAACTCATCAAGTGGAAGAGTGAAAGTAGCATGGCCAGTGTGGTTACCGCAACGGAATCAAAATCTGTTTCCCTTGAACTACGCAAGTCCGAACTACAGTTTTCTTTCTATCGGAACACACTTTGACATTCATTCATGGAGGGTTCCCATGCCTTCACGTAAATCGAAGAGATTTGGATATCAACTTATATTTGATGATCAGTAAAGGCCGCTTGGCCAAGGCTATAAAATGATATGGCTGGCGGAAATGAAGGTATACCACGGACCTCAAACTAGAGGCCTACGTGAACAAATGCAATTCTCGTTCCGCGATGACTTGGCAGCATTGCGCAACAGCTTTAATCACCCCTATATATGTACCGTAACGACCTGATAAGGAATTCCAGACCGCATCAAACCGCGAAATCCCGAGAATTGCATTACTGCGGAAAGATAGATCGCAATTCGCATCGTCGGTGCTCTATTCATCATCGATGTCATCCGCGATCAGAATGCAAACTCAGCATCCTCCAACAGAGATGCGTGATGGTGAACAGACTGTCATCACGCATCAAGACTCGAATGGTTTTTTCCGATTGGGTAGGCGATGTCAACCTAAAGACCCCTGCCTTGGATTGTTGCGTTGTTGTCGGTAAAAGACAGGACAGCCCGTGGCTCGGGAGCGCGCTCAATGTTAACCAACGACAACTTTGTATAACTTAGTGTGGCATGGTGCATCAAGATTCCATTCCGGCCGGATTTGCCTGCCAAATGGCAACGTTTTACGAACGCATCTTGAGATACAGATACGCGCTATCTCACGCGAATGAGTGCCGCCAAATTTGTGGTGCACACTGCAGGAGGAAACATACTAAAATTCCTGCTGAATGTAGAGGGAGTAAGGTGGTACTCGGAAATATGATACGTAAATGATGACACGTATACTCACCAGATCACAGTAATTTTCTGAAAGTCAACTATTTTATGCTGGGACTCCAGAGCTCCTCTGGTTACCATCAGTGGCCGTCTGACTTGGTCAATTGTGCATTTCACCTGCTAAACCATACGGCCATTATGTTGCAACGTTGAATGATTAAATTTATGTAAGAGTCAAAAATAAATCACGATGCTACACACGCTCACCGCTAGCTTCCTGTGCCGAAAGGTGTGTCGAATGTGCCTCAGTCTCGTGCTACATACCACGTGATACCTAGTAATTGACAGGCACCCTGTCATCCGATGGGCATGTATAAGTATCAGTAGAAAGTGCTTACAGTACTTTAGTACTCGTCGTGCAACCAGCTTCGATTATATTATCGATGATCATCGATCAATGACGATGATCGGTGATACTACAAGGTCTGCCAAGTGAACCAGTTTGGCCTGATCGGCCACACTGGGGGCTGGGCCCATATGTATCATCGAACGTTCTTGACGTCACTTACGTGAAAAACGGGCCAACAACCAACCAACACCCACCGCTCACTTACCAATACCACTCGGCCTCACTCGGACAGCGCGCTTGTATGAACGCCCAGGCGTATTATAAAATGCTTCGTCACGACGCGACGTTTTCTTCATCCTCTACAAGTCGACTCAGACAATCTTTTGCGGTTAACAATCCTAAAACCTTCCTTGAAGCACACCACCCTCTTCACTCGTCTCGGACCCTCATTTCCGTGGGTAGACGGCGCATTTACCAGTGAAGGAAAAAATGCAAATGACCAGTCAGGATGTGGTAGAAACGCGAGTCATGCTTGCTTATCATGATTGTTCGTCTTTGTATACTTAATACCCATCTTTTCAGGCGCCAAACTATTGTACGTTCAACGCATCCTGCTGTTGCAGTGGCTGATATACACATCTTATGATTTAGTATGTCGGGATTGTAGGTTTCACCATATTGATTTGGGACCACCTTGTCACCAGTGGAGATGAGGTGCGACATTGCCCATTGCACCAGAATTCGGTGACACTCAACGTAGTACTCAGATTGAATTTATCTGGCATGGCCGTAAGGCGATTCGTGAGTGGCATCGCCAATATGGATATGAACCGGTATCTGAACCTGCTTAGATGTATACTTGTTTCTACTGGTATACATCATATCTGTAATATCTGCCAGTTAAAACCTCACGCGTATTCCCAGAACCGATATCTTACTCCTCTCGGCTTTATCGTCAACCTGGTTGGTGAGTACATTACTTTTTGCTTACAATTTCATCTGTGACCTCTACCAGCATACAACCTCCCTTCATGGAGCTCCGAAGTGAGTTTTGATGTTTTATGCTCACTATTGGCGATCAATCTTACAAACTTGACGGCAGAGGTCAGCATCGCACTGCACCATTGGACTCAGCTGACATTTTCCAAGTTGCCAGCATTTTGTCCGGTACGAAGGGGCCATGACAGCTATAGGAATTGAGATAGTTGGAATAATGATGCTGTTGCGGTGAGATTTATTCCCCTCCCAGAAAGCATCTACTGATGACGGAGTACACAGGGTAATTGCAATGTATAGGCATCAACGGGCTACCATCTTACTGGCGGTACTCTTACTGCTGGCTTGGATTGTAGTAACTGCATGGCTATTGATTCATGCTGGACGTATGTTTTCACCTTCGTTGCGTCATGCATAAGTTGATGGCAAGCCCCCCAGCTGTTATTCATCCAGACAGGATTCACTGTGAGGTACTCATTTTTCGCACACGACAACCTTGCTTACGCTTTCACAGCTTGCACTATGGTCTTCAATTCGTATGTCCTGATTCCTTGTATGCATATGTGAGTTCTGAACACTTTCCAGCGGTAGTATTGCTTCGGCATCAGCTTGGTTCCCTCTCCTCTATGACACGTATGTCTTTGGGTTGACGTTGAACCGCACTCTTCCTGCTATCCGCAACAAGGAAGCGGGTCGTATTATTCATACTCTCTTCGCAGACGGGTTACTGTACTACAGGTATGCGAGCCAGGTTCTTTGGGTAGCAGAGCTCACCAAGCATACAGCGTCATCTGCACTGTAAATCTGGTCCTGGCAATCATGATCATTAGAGCTCCAGTGGGGGTTAAAAATATCGCCGCACAGTACGCACATCTTCGTGTTTGCCTAGATCTTGTTTGCTAACGATATACTGTGCACAGGCTCGAACTTGTGTGAGTCTTTGATGTAAACTACGAATAACAATGATTGTCTAACATTATTCCGTTACAGCCTTACCGTGAGCATGAATTGAAGTGCGGTATTTGACATAACCTGACCATTTCCCGTCAACAGGTCACGATGATGTCAAGGATCACTCTGAACATCAAGAAGCAAGCATATTATAGACCTAGTCCCCTTCACTCGCAAGCAGAAAATATTATGATGTCTACACGTAATCTTGCCATATCAACACCTTCAGGAGTTGTCGTTCTCGACCAATTGCGACCATACTCTGTCTCTTCCGCAGCGCGCGTTGAGTTGGGCAACCGTGCGCGATCTGGTTCGACAAGTCCTCTAGCCCCCCCTGTGCGAGCCATCAGTTTTGCAGAGAATCCGTCATTTTCCGCTATTCGAGGGCCTCGCTTGAGCGCAATATATCCCGCTACCGAAATCTCAGCTACCCAAGGTCCTGTGAATGACAGTCCAGTTGTCGACTGGCGTTCAGCCTCAAATTACAACGAACGGAATACTGCTGACTTTGTATGATCGAAATCACATTACTAGTCCATCACTACATGATAGTTGTATGTATTATTTTAGGATGCTAATGATATACCGACCTCAGTATTTGCATGGTTTTGTGAGTATAACAATGTGAATTGTAACGGGTGGTCCTGGCAAAACTCGGCACAACTAGTAGTACCAGAGGTCCAGGGGGCAACTTGGACAAGCTCGTCACAGTAGATTTGCCATCAATCCACCTATTAGATCACAGTAACAATATTACCATGTTTTTTTTTACCATTTACACCATCCTCAGGCTTGGGACTCGTCTCAAAATGCCTACCGAAAAACATCCAGGTGGCCGCCCACCAGCCAAAATCCTAACTGACAACTCCGAGGAACTCAAACGGGTTGATAATAAGTCCCGTCGAAAATTCTGGAAGTGCAACTATTGTACTTCCACCAGTGGCAGTGGTCAACGCATTGAAGGCCGAGATAACCGTTGTCTCTTACATCTCACAAACCCCAAAGAGTGCCCGGATACTTCACCATCTGTCCGCAATGAAGCTCGCAGAGTCTTATTGTAGAAAGGTGCTGCCATTGGCCTGACAGAAGCACCACTTTTCCGCGACTCAGACACACCTGCTTCGGATGCTGCTCCAATCGATCAATCTAACATCGGAACGAGTAGTTTTCAGGTGGTCAAGCCAATGGGAAGGATTGGTGGGAAAATCTTCCAATATCTGCGAAGACGTACCCATTGAAAACACTCGCGATCACCTTATTCTCAATTGTCCCTCATGCGGCAGATGTCGAACGACTATTTTCGGATCTTGGTGGAATCCAGAGTGTCAAACGTTGCAACTTAACAGTTCGCACTTTCGCGACCCTTGGAAAACTTCGTAACAACTATTCCTATCATGTCCACCAGCGTGCGCTTGCTGCTGGCCAACCAGTCCGTCGGGAACATGCACATATACCCACTCAGAACGGTCACCGTGGCATTGACACGGACCTGGCAATGGATTTCGACACAAATTTCGCATGGACACCTCCTTTGGTAAGCCAGAGTCAGGCTGACGACGAGCTAGAGGGGCCTGAAAGCTTAACAGAGGATGAGGTTGCAGCTGCCTTTGACGAGATTGAGCAACGCATTGCAGAATTACCATCGGTTATTGATCTCCAGCTGGAAGGGTACGAGATCTCGGCGGGAAAGGTGGATGGCCTTGCAGAGCCGGAACAGGTTGACAAAGGAATTATGCCTGCGGCTTTCGAAGACGATGTTCAGCAGGTGGGATTTGAGTTGAAGGATAATATATCTTGGGATGTGCGGTCTAGTCTTGGTTGGTGCAGTACTTATGCGCCATACAACAAAACCTCAGAATTTGGAAAATGATTATTACGAAACGCGTGAGTCCGCATCATCGCTCTCAAATCATCTTCACTTTGAAAGTTTACACGCATACTACGAAACCTCTCGATCGAAAGTTCGCGTCATCACTCTTCAGGCCTGCGACTACTTTCAACGGATGTCAAGGGTTCACACTGAAGAACGCCGTGCTTGACCTGCGCATGAATTTTTGCACACAGACAACTACAGATACACCGCACTTTCGAGAGTGTGATGTCGGCAAGACATTCTCGAAGGAAGAGGAAAACACAACGAACGTCGAACGAGTACATGCAGACGTCTGTGATTGTGGTTCACAGTATAAAACATCCAAAGGCGAACGGAGTGCTTTTATATGGAAAGCCAGACCACCGTGTTTTACTTCCAAGGCTTCCACTTCTCAGAACCTTCCTAGTAAGTCCTTCCATTGGCATCCAAACACCCTGCATGACCATCTCAATGTGTCATGTAGATTTATTCCTGCTGCCATAAAGGAATGAGTTACATCGTGTTTTACCGCCGGGACCTCATGCAAATCGGCCGTCTTCCTGCGTCTGTTGCTTTTGACCTTGAATTGTATTCTTCTCTCGTCTCTTCTTCGATTGCTTGTTCGCTCGGCCATTTTGGGCCAAAGTTTGCGTTTCGCTGAGACTCCCATGGCCTCAGTGATTCATGCCATGCACTCACTGCCAATGTTGAGTTCGAGGTCGCATGTGGTCTCGATGTTGTGTTTAGGATGAACTAGATTGCTGCGTGACCACTGTTTTATGGGAAGACGAGACTCCCCGTCTCCAATTCTCTATGTCTGGCATTCAAGGTGGTGACAGTGTCTCATTGTCCTCGTTTTCAGATATCTACTGATTTTCTTCTGTAACCAGAAACTTCATGTATACTAGGTGGTAATGTCAATCCCATTGAACCTGCTGATGATAGTGAATTAAAATTATCTCGGTCTTCGTCCCTCGTCAGGGCAGTTTTATTGTCTCGTAGACCTTCAGACTAGAACTTTATCGTCCATGTCATCTTTTTCGGGCTGTGTCGATCAGGCGCTCCATATGTTTTCAACTCATCAAGTGGAAGAGTGAAAGTAGCATGGCCAGTGTGGTTACCGCAACGGAATCAAAATCTGTTTCCCTTGAACTACGCAGGGCCGAAACCTGCTGGACTGCGGGTTTCTTTCTATCGGAACATACTATTCGTGGATGATGTCTTTAGAAGTTCACCGTAACAGGCACCAACCAAAATATATACAAATATGTTTAGTCTGAACAGAACTCTATGTAATGTAAACGACTGCGAGTATTTTCAAGACTCAAGCAACTGCCTCAGGAATGGCCCATTCGTTATCACCAGAATGCATGCCGTTAAGCATGAGTATGATGCATCAGTGTTTCTACCGCCAGTGGCGAGCCAACTGGTTGCCACAAAAGAATCAACATCTGTTTCTCTTAGTCTGCAGGTTCGCAACCTGCTGATGACAAGGTTTTTCTATTGGAACACACCTTGATATTCATTCATGGATGGTTCCTTTAACAGTTCACCGTAACTGGTCTTAGACAGGTTGTCTCCACAACATAATTAAAATCTATTTCTCTTGGACTATGCAGATTCGAAACTTGCCAACGAGGAGGCTTTTTCTACCCCCGACGGTTTCCTTCACGAAGATTACAAGCATTGATGCCACAAAATCAAGAGCGTTGTCCGCATGACGAGACGATCATTGACTCCATTTTGCGTGTTACAGGATATAGAATCATGCAGAACCATTGAAGTCTAACTTTCTCATGCGCGACCGACCGCTTTCAGTCCTTGACATTACACAAATGGACCTATCTTCGCATGTGTTTACGAGACCGCAGTCAGTAATTTTTACACTCCTGACGAAGTGATACACCTGGCGGATGCCTTCCAATTCGCTGGGGTGAATAGTGTTGTTGGGACACTCTTGAGGGTCAACGACCCTACCGTGCAGCGCTTAGTTGAGGTATTCTACAAAAACCTTTACAGGGATGGATCCAAAGCAAGCTGCACGAGCGCTACACTGAGCGGTCCAGCCATTGGCTAATGACGAAGACATGTCCTCGGACCAGCGCACAGTATTCATGCTTATTGGTATATGATCGATTATGTGCGTCTACTCTGTTGATCAGAATGTTCCTGACTATCTAACCACTTTACATGTAGCATTTAGCTATGCAGCTTGCGGCAACAAAATTGCAAGATATTGCAAACTTCAGGATTTGGTGATGTGTACATACGATCTCGACTCTTACCAGCATGTTGCCCATAGAGCACAAGGTGACCGATCGGAAAAATGATTCGATGGTATGAAGTTCAAATCTGTATCATCGGTTTGAATACATACGCCAACTGATATTACGCATCATAGCTGCCAGGAAGACACAATTATGCATATAAACGAAGTAATACTTATACCTCATCCGTGTCCGGCTGCAGGTGCCGCTTCGAAGTCGCAGGAGCTCTGTCAGCCATATCGTGCTGGTGCAAGGGGGACAGTCCGGGTTGTCAACTTGTGACGGAGGCAAGACCTGATGGGCTCACAGGGCTCGAATGGGAAAGCTATTCGGAGAACGAGGTGAATATTGTTACGGAGAACCCTTGACCGATGACGAAGGCTATACCAACTTGCACAAGATCTTTTAAAAATATGGCACCGATCACATTATCTCTTCTATATTCCTTAGCGCCTCCTCAACAATCACTTCCGGGAATTCGTTCTGTATCCAGTGCGATGCATTTGGAACAATCACTGCTCTAATGCCTTCAAATTTTGCAATAGTCTCCAGCTTTGAAGAACCATCACTATTAGATCGCGGGTCTGCTATCAAAGCCGTCAATGAGACAGCGGCAGGCTTTTCGGCGAACAAGTGCGAGAATGACCATGGCATGTTGTCCTGCAGCAATCCAAACTATCAGTACCGCTTGTTCCAGAACGCTACTCGCAAACAAGTACTGACACTCCTGTGATCATCAAAGTTGGTTGGTCTGGCGATTTGGCTCCCAAGCGATCTCCAAATAGCATCCTCTCTCGTCCATAGAGGATTCAGTGCCATATGATCTTCTGGCGTGATTCTGACATCGTGAATACCTTCGGCTTCTCGAACCGCCAACTGCTCTGCAGTTAACTCTGTAGATGAATCGATGAGGACTACTGAGGTAGGCCTGGTTTTCGGCAGATATTTGAGAAACGATAATACCACGGATCCGCCCATTGAGTGGCCCATGATTATATCATACTCAGCAGCCTGAAGGTAGGGCAAGAGGTCATCTGCCAATGTTTGGACTCGAAAGTCAGCTCCAGGCATCCTGAGAGCATGTCCAAGAAGGTTAGGAGCGACAACCAAGTATCCTATAATGTTATCATAACATCAATCGGTGCTGTACAAAGATTCGAGTGAAGACCCGCCTTTGGCTGCAAGCATCGATGCAACACGGTGGAATGTGTGCGAAGACGAATTTAAACCATGTATAAGGAGTGCTCTCTTCCTTGCAGTAGGGGATCCCCACTGAGTTGCGGACGGGACAGTATTACTCATGATGTATGAAATTAACAAGGAGGTTCCCATGCCTTCACGTAAACCGAAGAGATCTGGGTATCAACTTATATTTGATGATCAGTAAAGGCCACTTGGCCAAGGCCATAAAATGATATGGCGGGCGGAAATGAAGGTATACCACGAACCTCAAACTAGAGGCCTACGTGAACAAATGCAATTCTCCCTCCGCAATGACTTGGCAGCATTGCGCAACGCCAGCTTTAATCACCCCTATATATAAACCAGTAACGACCTGATAAGGAATTCCAGACCATATCAAACCGCGAAATCCCGAGAATTGCATTACTGCGGAAAGACAGATACGTCGCCAGTGCTCTATTCATCATCCGCGATCAGAATGCAAACTCAACAGAGATGCATGATGGTGAATGGACCGTCACGCATCATGCATCAAGACTCGAATGGTTATTTCCGATTGGGTAGGCGATGTCAACTAAAGACCCTTGCCTTGGATTGTTGTGTTGTTGTCGGTAAAAGACAGGACAGGCCCATGGCTCGGGCGTGCGCTCGATGTTAACCAACGACAACTTTGTATAACTTAGTGGGGCATGGTACATCAAGATTCCCTTCCGGCCGGATTTGCCTGCCAAATGGCAACGTTTCACGAACGCATCTTGAGATACAGATACACGCTATCTCCTCGGAAATATGATACGTAAATGAATGACACGTATACTCACCAGACCGCATAAGTTTGGCAAGCTGAAGTAATTTTTTGACAATTAGCTGTGAACGGATATCCTATGCTGGGACTCCAGAGTTCCTCTAGTTACCATCTGAATTGGTCACCTGCTAAACCATACGGCCATTGTTGCAACGTTGAATGATTGAATTTATCTAATAGTTAAAATAAAGTATGATGCTGCACACAGGAGCCCTCCGCCCGAAAGGCGTGTCGGATGTGCCTCAGTCTCATGCTACATACCGCGTGCTACCTAGTAATTGACAGGCACCCAGTCATCCGATAGGCATGTATAAGTTTATAGTACTTAGTACTAGTGTACGTCGCGCAACCACTGTGCTTCGTCAGATGATATCGATGATCGATCGCCCAGTGTAAACGATAAGAATGAAGTAGATACGTGTAGATATAGATCAAAAAAATACAGGGGAATGAATTTTTTCGCTATGTTTCAACCTCTTTAGAAAAGGAGACGAAAACAGATAAAGATTGAAACAAAAATTTAACGCTTCGATACGATTTTCATTGGCTTTAGATGGTTTTTAGACGCAAACTTGTGCTGAAAATGTTCCATTTGTGTGGGATAAATAGGTATCTAATGCTATTTGAATGATGTATACATAGGTATCGCTGCGCCCGCGCCATCCCACCATCGCCATCCCACCTCGTCTCCATCCATTATTTCTCATCTGCAATCACCGACGCCAGTAAGTCCAGCTGAATCGAGCTATAAAGTAAACCATTGTTAGTATAAAGATAGGCTATAATAAATACCACGCATCTGTAGCGCTGCTTTACGCTTGTATACCTGTAGCAGTGGTATTAGTAGTAGTAGTAGTCAGCAAATAGATGACATCGACATTAAGATAACGTATTCCAGCAGGTTGGGAAGACTCTCGCTGGTTCTTTTTGATGGCCGTTTGATTGCCAATTGAGGGCGCAAAGTTTCCTAAAATTAAAATGATGTTAGCCTTACTGTCTATGACAATAATCGATGAATCTCACCGCACCGTGATCTTCGAGCTCACACGCATAGGCTTCTGAAAGGCTTGGCTGCCAATTCTTTGTGGGTTGGGCCTTTGATTCAACCGTAGTAGTAGGAACGGATTTGCAGGGTTTGCTGCCAGGAGTTCCATCTTGACAGCAAGGGTGACCGGAAGTAAGTAGTTCGGGGTACGTGCTTGGGCTTGCCTTTGTTCTTCCAAAGGCAGGCATCACAATCGCATACGTGAGTATCAGTACCGTTTGCGAGTCGATATATACCACAGCTTCGGGGCACTCGAACGTTATAGAATCCATGAAGCTGTACGATCACGATCAGTGAAGTTAAAGCGTGTATGCGCCATGGCAATGTAAAATTAATCTAGGCGCAGGTTTGTAATTTCCAAAGAGTCGTTTGCAAGAATTGCAGAAAATACACTGCAAATTACAAACCTTTGCTTGCATGTTTGGACTTTGCAACACTTTGCATAATTTTGCATTTTTTTCGTTTCGGATTATTTAGATTACTATCTATTTCATTTGGTACTTAGATGTCTATTGCTACCTATCTACCTCCTTCTTTTCGATTTTCACTGATCGATAATCACTGTGTGGGGGAGGGCTAGGCCCCATGATGATCTCGAACGTTCTTGACGTCACTTACAACCAACCAACGCCCACCGCTCACCTACCAATACCACTTGGCCTCACTCAGCACGCTTGTATGAACGCGTATTATAAAATGCTTCATCACAACGTGACGTTTTCTTCATCCTCTACAACTCGATTCAGACAATCTTTTGGGTTTAACCATCCTAAAACCTTTCTTGAAGCCTGACCCTTCTCACTCGTCTTGGACTACCGTTTCGATGGCGTACCAGGAAACATTACGTCAGGACTTGGCAGAAACGTGAGCCAAGCTTTCTTATCTCTTTGTATACTTAATACCTATCTTTTCAGGCGCCAAACTATTGTACGTTCAACGCATCCTGCTGTTGCAGTGGCTGATATACACATCTTA